>FR990054.1:18019850-18619850 GCA_905404095.1 Glaucopsyche alexis | reverse complement strand
AGTGTTCGAATGTCACGTTTGCATCGCGTTGCACCACGCATGTGCAGTGTATAACTGATGTCATATGCAACGTTTTTTTTTCTTTTATGTAATGAGCCAGGAAACGAGCAGACGGATCGCCTGATGGTAAGCAATTACCGCCGCCCGTGGACACTCGCAGCAACAGAGGAGTTATACTTGTAACTCCTCTGTTGCTGCGACTTGCGTTCCTGGTCCTTAAAATCCCCAATCCCCCCCGTGTCTTTTTGTGTTGTGAATAAAGTTGTATTTCAAATAGCTTTAAATATGCAGCTTCGCGTATCGTCACGGTGTGAACCGACGCTTATTTGGTTTGGAAATGTTGCTCAAAGTAATTTTACATATTAAAACTATGGAAACTTGATAAATAAATAATATATTTTACTAGTTGCCCGCATGGTAGTCAATTTAAGAGATATATTTGTAAAGTTGGACGCGTTTACTTATTACATTATGTATAGAAGATTCCACACAATTATAAACAGCTAATATTTTTTATAGAAAATTATACAATTTTAAAGTATTTTGATCATAAAAGTTTTGTGATACTTTTGTATATTTAGATTTATTTATATTTTAGCCACGTGTTTTGTGTGCATCACTTTGTGTTTTTTACAGACTTTTTTGATTAAATTCAATCACAACTTGACTGTAACGAAACTGCGCTACAATTGTACATTCTTAATTCTTAAACTTTCCTGTATTTCTGTTATTGTAATAACACTTAAATAGTCTGATCTCGTAGATCAAACTCTTACTGATGCAATACTACAACACGCAGAAGTTAACTGGGCACCTCACTCTGTGACGTCATAGTGATGTACTAAGTAATTTACTGTTCTCACTTAGGGCGTTCACTAGCACGGTCGGAACAAAAATTTCGTTATTTTCATTCACATTCTGTTTCTTTAGCGCCACTATGATCGTTCGTAACTGTTTTCACCCCTGTTCCAGACGCAACTGTCATCTGTCAAAAACTGTTCAAAACGCTAAGAATGATCACAACATTTCGCTAATTTTTACCCAGCTCCCTGGGTAAAAATTAGCGAAATGAATTACTTGGGTTAAAATTAGCACTTTTTGACGTTTTCAACATCAGTTGTGATCAGCTGTCAGTTGTTCCACTAGTCACAAAAATTGCTAAAAACGACATTTTCGAAATTTTCAATAATAACGTTATTTCGGTAAAGAAACACCATTTTGTGGTAAAAATTATCATAGCGTTTTGGGCAAAATCAGTGCCGTATGGAACACGCTACAAGATGCATATTGGGCGAGAGCGGTAGGCGGTGGGGTGTGGTGGGGGGAAAGCACATTCCTCGCAGGTGCCAAGTTGATTTCTGCGTGTTGTACTTGATTATTACATATAGTTATACTATAGTCTAACCCCCTTACTAATAAACGCTGTATAAGCTTTGAAGTTATACAGAGTTTTGTTCACGTCACACAAGTGACATTTTTAATTTGATAGAAGGAGACAAAACACTGTATAACTATTCAAAGCTTATACAGCGATTAGTAAGGGGGTAAGACTAGTTTTTACTAATAGTCAATGAGTCTACCGAAGTAAAAACTTACTATCGTGTTGCAATTTTGAGAGAGAAATTCAATTGCGCATACCTTGTTATAGACAATCTGTAATTGTATCTATTTTATAAGTCATAAATATAGCCTTTTGTAATGTCATTATGTAATACATTCCATCCAGTCCTTCGCCATATCAAATATTTTTATATTATGGAGTATGCAATAAAATTTTATATTAAAAATATTGTTGTTCTTTAATTATCTATTTGGACTATGGCAGATTTTAGCAAAATAAAGTTTAAGTGACTTGGGTGACGTAGAAAAATATATTCTAGATATTTAGTTGATTTTTTACTAGTTCAATTAATTTATGAACACCAGGAGAACATACAAGTTTAGGATACACATTAGTGTCCATGATACACAGTATAAAAATCACAAGTCATTTTACAGCTGCTATTAAACACTAGCTGGTGCTGTATTGTAAGTAAGAGTTTTCTTACATGTTCCTCCTAATGTTATGTTTTCCTATTCGCTCCGTGCACGACTTCAGCGCCACCTAGCGTTCGCAACTTTGTTGGCTCTGACCGTTCTGGCGTTTTTAAATTTTTTGGCGGCATTGTGATAAAATATTAAAACAATAATTTTCCTAAAGAGTTTTTAGCATGATCTATCAGCATGGAAATTTGCAAGTTTCTATCTCCTATAGTTTAAAAATGCTAGGGGGGGACCAACTTACAAACTATTTTGGAGGCCGATTACTCGAAAATAGTCAACTTTAAAAAAAAAGTTACGTATGAAACCTTGCCTTTATTTTAAAAGACCTATTCTACGATACCCCACACGATGGGGTAGAGTGAAAAAATATTTTTCATCCCCACTTCACATGTATGGAGAGCCACCCCTAAAATATGAAATTATTATTTTTTTATGATCCCGAAACCGTGATCTATACACAATCTATAACTGTACCAAATTTCATCAATTTATATTCATAATTACAGGAGCTAGAGGCGCGGACAGACAGACAGACGGACAGAGCGAAATATAGGGGTTCCTTAAGTATTACGGAACCCTAAAAATACTATTGTGTTATTAATGTAAACTTCAAAATTACTGTGATTTGGGTGGACAGTGTTGTGTAATCATTTTTGGGCATTCAAATTAAATGTGGTATGTAAAATCTTTGGTAAAATCTATTCAAAAGTGTGTTTTATTTTGGTTATATCTGGGTTTGCTTACTTCTTTTTTAATTGTAGTTTTACTGTAAAATAAGAAGATAAAGCTACTTTAATGGTTTTATTAAATAATAATAAATTTAATTTAATTAAATTTTAGTAATAAATTAAATATAGTTTTCAGATCAAAATGAGTATTATTTTAAAGACCGGGTTTGTGAGTATCACTCAATATAAAATTTCAACCACAAACCGTTTGTAAAGGCAAATTGTTGGTATCTGCTGGACATGTCCGAGATGTAGCGGAATTATTAAGAACAAAACAAGGACAGAGTTCTATACTTCAAGCCCGCATTATCAGACAAACATCTGGTTCTTTGATACATAGATATATAATATTAAAACTTTGATACCTTATAAAACGCTTTTAGAATTTTAGAAAATTAAAGATTGCTTCGGCATTGACAGATGACAAAGCCAACATTATTTCTACTTTTTGCCACCATGAGCGCTGCGATCGATTATGATACCCCCACCTAGTACTTCGCACCCAGCGAATAGGTCGATAGTAAATACTTGGCGCCTACAACATGTACACATGTTACGTTGCGTGCTGTCTATGCATAGTCATGACGTAATACGTCACATAATGTTTATATTCACAGACGACACACAACGTTACATGTGTACATGTTGTAGGCGCCAAGTATTTACTATCGACCTATAGTACCTAGCGATGGTCAAACTAGATTCTTGACTTTCAAATTTTGGTACAGAAGTACATACATTAGCAGGATACATATTATGAAATCGCAATCTAGCGCCATTTTGCTATTGCTACTGAACATTTGGTGGCGCTTTTATGCAACATTGACTGTCAAACTATAATTTTTTCGTTTACCCTCGAATTATATGTAAATATTGGGGAGGAAAATTTTGTTTTTACTACCACTAGGTGGCGCTTTTGCGTAAGAATGAGTCTTACAAGTACCTCCTCTTATTTTATGTTCTCTTGATAAGCAAATACTGCTTAATATTTTGTGGTATTTGAAACTGAATATCTTTAAAAAATCGCGCCGCGCGAGGTCATAGTGGGTCAACAGGCGTCAATAAAGTGCCAATTATTTCTTAAAAAAAAATACCAGTACCAATACAGTACATAAACAACACATTGAGGACTACTAATAAAGAAATATACTATCTTAATTATATACTAAATGAATTCGCTGCTATAAATAAAACATCGACGTGCAATTTTATAAGTTTATTTTCGAAATTTTAAATACGATAATCTAAAATGAAAAATAATCAAAAAAATATACCGAATATTACAAATTAACTACATAATATAAATCTAAATTGATTATTTTACAATTTGACTTATTATTGACTATGACTAATATACATATTCGTTGTGTACTTATATATACGACGCCGGACGGATGTCGCATCAGTCGCTGGGTATAAAATATAATACAAGACGTTGAACACTCGAATACCATACCGAATACATTCTAAGTTCCCGTACAAGTATTGCACAGAGGACTATAATATTATGGAATAGCATCATATTAAGAAAAGATTTGCATAAATTATGTATCTAAAACTGTTTTTATTGTTGCAGTGCCACTTGCCACTTGGCAACATTTGGCGTGCGACATGTAACTCATCGTGTTGACAGTTGAAAGCTAATGCGGAACTTTTGTTTAATAACGCTGTCTGTCTGCAATATGCAACTACATACTTCTAATCATGTTGCTCGCCAACTGGCAACGTCGCGCGTTGTATTGTAACGTTGCCAAACTTGTTGGGAGTAACGTGGCGCGCGTCAATTGATGCCTAATGGATACGCGACTTTATAAAGTTCTGTTCAAAATAAACCCTCATTATTTGAGATGTATTTAGTCATCTTTCATTAACTATGATGTGTAAAATCAAGTACAAATACACGTTTATACTAAGATATGTTAATTCTAAATACATATAGAATGAGCATTACATAATTCGAAGGCACTAATTACACCAACTGCAGAAATATATCAAGATGCAGAAAGATATTCGTCATATTGAGCTTGGCTGCGCTACCACGCAACTATATTAGTCCTATACTATATTAACTAACTATATTATTTTTTTATTGTAAAATAAATGATAAGGAATTAATATAAATGTGGAATATTAATCTGAACACTCATTTATGCTATTTTGTAGCCTCTATTTTATATTATTATATTTTTTTCTTATATGCTTGAATTTCGTACCTGCAATCTTGATATATTTCAGAGTCCTCCCATTCGCAGATTGTTACAATATAAAAAGACCTTATCCTAAAAGTTTTGTTCCCTCGATTCACTTATGGCGGAGTCAACTTACTCCTAAACCTCTCTTAAATAATTATTACACTAAATTCGTATGGTTTTGTTCAAATTATGGAAATCAACAATGAAATTTTGAGATAACGGTGGTGTTAGAGTTTCGGACAGCCGTGCTCAGTGGCACTCGGGAAATTTATACGAAAACGACACAGAAGAGCGACAGTAGCCCATAAATATATTAGTTTTTTGATGAAAATATTTCAAGAATTCAAGGAATTCTGAATATTACAATTTTACTAGAACATGTTGTGCTTTGATAAGAATACTTTTAAAAAATTCGCTTCGTATAAAATCCGTCGTGCCGTAATAAAAGGTGCCAATAGTACATCGTTTCACCAGATTCGGGCCACCCTTAGCAGTGTACGAGACGAGAACAAGAGCGGGGTGTTGTACACTGTAACGGCATCGAAACTCCACAACCATGGTCCGTCGCCGACAGATCCGGGGTAACTCTCGACCTTACTACTCGGTAATAAGGTTTAAGTAAATATGGTCCGGAATCCAGAACGCCGGGAAAATTCAGAGCATTGAATATTGAATTCTGCGCTAGTAAAGTAGAGCTGAAAATCGAACACACGAGTGTCGAGTCAAATGTCAATGTCATAAATGACACCTATTAGCGCAAAGTTGTATATTTAGTACTATTGATTTTCCCCGGCGTTCCGGATCCCGGATCATATAATCCCACCCTTAAATTGATAGCTGTATAGTGTATTCGACCGTGCTAGTCGCTAATAAGGTTCAAAGTGACACCGGATCCGTAGGCGACAGGTCGGTCGCGCCGCGCTAATACATGAAAGCCAGGAACAAGTTGTTCGGCTTCGCAGACTTCCTGCTGCACTTCCACCGGAACCGGCTGCGCCTGCTGTCCTCGTAGTACGTGTACTCCGGGTACGGGATGTACGCCCCGGTCACCGGGTCCAGGGGCACCATGATGGGCAGGTCCGTCATCGACGCCGGCCGCTCGTCGGACGAGCCCGACTCGTAGCCCTTCGGCTCCGCGTACTGCGGGCTCGTGCTGTCGATGTCCTGGCTCTGGTTGCACACGGGCACGCTGCGGCTCGTGTCCGCCGATATGTTGGAGCGGGACCGCAGCATCTGCCGCGTCGACGAGAAGTCCGTCGAGTGCTGTAGACTCTTCGACCGCGGCCGCGTCTGCGGCGGCGTCTCGTCGATCCTCGACAGCGTGTGCCTGCGGACGGGCCGGTACACTCGTCTGTCGCCGAGCTTCGGCCGCACGACGCGGCGGTGCGAGTTGTACGTCTCGATGGAGGAGGGCGTCTGCTGGTTGCGGGGGGAGGGGTTGCGCGCGGGCGCCTGCGGGGCGGGCGGGTTGGCGAAGGTTGCCGCCACGATGTCCCTCATCTGGTCGCGAGATCAGTAGTTGTAGGGCCCGTATTGGGAGCCGTGGTAGTACGGCCCTGGGTAGGCCTGCGGCGGCGGGTAGCCGGCGTACGCGTACTGCTGCTTTTGCGGGTATACTGGAATGTTGAAACGAGGCGTAAGATAGTGCTCATGAATTACCTGATCATGAACTACATAATAATGGTAAACGAAACGAATGTTATGAATTTATGTATTAAAAAAAATGAATTTCAAACATGTATAGAATATAATATTATGTAGTTAAGTAAGTAGGTAGACACAAATTCTAAGTAATGTAAATAATTTAATTTTCACAAATCTCAATTTAACATTAATTTATAATGATTCAATAGTTTATATTTAACATTTTACACATTGATTAATAAGTAGTAATATTTGGAGACTTATTTTAATTATGTTATAACATGCATCCCGAACCGAAAATTTGAAAACCTATTTACAGTAGGTAGTAGGTATGAAATCTTATGGTTTTCGCGGTGGCTTAGCAAGCTTACGAGTAAATAATTCAAGCATTACCCGGCATTAGGTACTGCATATTAAGCGCCTCCTCCCTCTCGCGTTCGCCGCGCAAGCAAATGGCGGCCGACGAAAACAAAATGGCGGACAGCAGGGACAGACCGACGCCGCACCACGCCACCATGTACGACCAGTCGTACCACACGCGAGCGTTATCCCTCAATATCTGGTTTATACCGTATCGAACCGGATTCGGGGATAGTGGGTTACGATGATTATGTACATGTTAATAAGAAAGCGTGTTAGTTGGCGTAAACCAGATATTATGATAGCGCATTCGGTCGCAAATTCGTCGTCGGTAGCCACGTTTCAGAGAAACATGAAAAGAAAAAGAAAGCATTTTGTTAGTATGAAATACTTACTCTGTGATACTTAATTCTAGGTTATGTTTAGAATCCTGCTTTAATATTTATCACCAATAGTTTTTTCTTTAAAATAACGACAATAATAAAATAAATACTATAGGTACTTAAATAACTTAAAATTATAACATTACTTTTTATACTTAAACTAGTTAGAGATAAATATTAAAAATAAACAAGACATAAATAGATAAGAATAAATTAAATGTAATTATATTTACATAAGATTAATAAAATATTAAGACGAGTTTTTCTCCATAACCGCCAAGCTTTAATCAATCACCGCAAGATGGCGGACGCCACGAAATGGCGGGCGCAAGATGGCCGCTAACCTGGCATTATGTACTGCACGTTATTCTGCTGTTCGCGACGTTTCTCTTTGCTCAGACATATGGCAGCCGAGAAGAATAGTATAGAACTGCCGAAGGAAACTCCCACGGCCAACCAGGCCAGGATGTACGACCAATCGTACCATATCGATGAGTTGTCTTTTAACACCTGTTTTTCGTTTCGTCACAAATATTAATGTGTTATTTTTATTTAATATTAATACAATATTGTATGAATTATAGAGAAAAGATCTGCAAATTCAGCTGTAGTTGATAAATCATAAAACAAAATTAAACATTTTATGTAACCTCCGAATTGTCAAGCAGTGTGCTGATGATGATGAATTATACCTAAAAACACTCTCGATTATGTCAGCTTTCAAACAAAAAAAACTATATCAAAATGCCACGAACTATGTTGCCACGGACAGACAGACACGTGACCCTTATAACACCCCTCTGGGGGTTGAAATGTCGTATGTTGAGCTAGAGAGCAGTCTGACTTAAACCTGGAAGTCTGTATTAATAATAACTCCCCACCGATTTCGGTGACGGTGGCCTGTTTCATTAAAACCAGGCCAGTTACGCAGGAGTAATTTTATAGTGTCAAAATGTGTGCGCAGTACACAAGAGCACTCTCTCTCTCTTTCTTTACTCTCGTAATCCAGTGGGACGGATAACCGACACGACTGATGAGAGATGAGGGTCAGGACCGACTTTTTACATGCCCATCCGACGCATGGATCATCTTTCTTGTCAGACAATCAGGTGATCAGCCTGAATTGTCCTAACCAAACTTGGAAACAACATTTTTTGTTGTTCCAATGCGGGATCGAACCCACGACCTCCGAGTCGAGGGCTAATGCTCTAACCACTAGACCACGGAGGCTGTTAAAAGTCTGTATTTATAAGTTTTCAAGACTTATAACTAATTGTGACATATTTTTATGAAGTAAGTCCGCTTTCCATATTCCACTATCACGTTGAATTTACCTACTAAAAACTTAGTTTTATAGGTAGGTATTTTATAAAAACCGTTTTGTAGTCAAAAAAATGTTATATCATGTTATTTAAAACACAATCACTCATTACTGAAGTTTTACTTCCGAACAACTTCACTTTCAGTAACTAAAATATCCCAACTAATTGACAACAACCTTCTTTTTGAGATCGAGTTAAAAAACTTCAAGTAAGCAGAATATGGAAACCAGCTATTCACAATTTCCGTTAGTCTTGGATTCGAGAACTTAACGAATTCGAATTATGGACTCTGAATAGACACGTAGGTATATTACTGATGTATGTTTCTTAGGCTGTTGCTATATGAACCGGAATCTGTTAAGCGGGGAAAAATCAGAGCTCTGAAAATAAAGCTCTGAAAATAAATAGAGCTGAGAATCGAACACACGAGTGTCGAGTCAAATGTCAATGTCATATATGACAGCTCGACACTCGACACTTCCATTTTCAACTCTATTGTTTTAGAGCAGAATTCTATTGTCGGTGGTTTGAATTTTCCCCGGCGTTCCGGATTCCGGGCCATTTAGTCCAGGTAACTTACATTGGGCCACTGCTGGTAGAACTCCTCACCGACGACCTTTTCCTTCTCGTAGAACTCCACGCCGTGCCAGAGCGCCATCGCTCCAGCTGCTAGTAGACCTGAAACCCGATGTTTATAACGTTAAAAAAAGCTGTGTCAATAACGCTCAGTGTGCTGAGTGCGAGATTTTGGGTGTGTTCCGGTATGCACTGCGACCACTGTACTGTGTGACGACAATTCAGTATACTGTGAAGCCGTTCCTTTATAGCTAGTTGTACTGCTGCCCTATTACCTAATTTTATGGACTTCAACTGACAACTAGGAATGGTCTTCATTTTGACGTTTGAACTTTTTAATCACGTGATCAAAGTACTGCGAGTACTTTACCTCGAAAATACCAGTGCTCACAGTATAATGTGGCGGCGATTTATGACGTCATAGGGAACTGCGGCAGTATACTGCCTATACTGGCAGTCCATATCGGAACGAATTTTTCTACAGTGATAGCACTGTGCACTATGTAGTGCTCGCAGTGCATATCGGACCATACTCTTTATTACTACTGGCCGTGAAGAATCAAGGCAGGGATATAATATGATGGATGTCCCGACACTTGGACACCAACTATTATAAGAACTAAACGAACTCTGCGGAATGGTAAGCAACGTAAGCTAATTTCTATTGTAATACAGTAACTATAGATACTTCATTTTTAATACAATAAGCGCCATCTATCGGGCGGTATATCTACATTCTACACTAATATTATAAAGAGGAAAACTTTGTTTGTATGTTTGTTTGTTTGTAATGAATAGGCTCAAAAAGTACTGGACCGATTTCAAAAATTCTTTCACCATTCGAAAGCTACATTATCTACGAGTAACATAGGCTAAATTTTATTTTAGAAAAAAATAGGGTTCCGTAAGATATTTGGGTTTTTCGGACACAAGGTGTAAAAAAACAACCAGAAAAGTTACTTATTTTGCGTACGCTGCCAAAACTATAAAAGATAGAACCATATAATATTGTAATTAATTGTAGATCTTATAAATATCTACAAAAAAGTCCGCGACACACTATACCTATCTATGTTGAGTGAGGCACAACAAGCATTTTTTTATTTAGAAATCTTGAATTTTTTTTGGACTACATATTTTAAACGAGTTTATTTTACTCATGCTATTAATCCTTATCAAAATAAATTATTTCATCACTAAGTACAGTTTATGTAGATAATATTTGGTCTTTGAATGATTAAAATTGGACGTTTGGTTTTGAAGTTATGGCGAAATTAAAATATTACGATTTCTGCTGCACGGCCCGTTGCGAAGTGGGCGACATTCTTTAGTATTAGTATCAGTATTGTACCCGTGCGAAGCCGGGGCGGGTCGCTAGTAATATCTAAAACAAGTTTTTTGAGCGTATTGGGCGCAAATAATAATAATTATTGTTTTCTTTTAGTATTCTACTTTTAAAATTATGTATTAAAAATGAGTAATATTCATAGGGAGGGCTGATAATATGATGTCGAGATGTATGAACACGCCTCGCTACTGCTACTTTGACCAATTTCAAAGTCTGGCTAAGTTAGAAAGGTCACTGTAAGCGATTTTAACATAATATTAATTAATAACGGCCGAATATTGGAACGATAGTTAAATTAAGTGACGCTCAAGTCACATGCTGTCCTTGTCATTCTGCTAGCAGAGACAGCGACAGCCTGTGAATAGGGCGCATAACTTTGACTAGCGTTTCAATATTCGGCCGTTAGTTAGGGGCGTAGCGAGCCTTATAGGTCTCACCGTAAAATTGTAAAAACCGTTAGATTGTAATAATACTAGAGATATTATAATATGTCGACAGATTGTCAAATAAAAATTTCTCCTTACAATTATACGCATTATTTTTCGTTCCAAGTTTTTTTTCTGCCTCACGTTCGAGGACCCCTGTAGCCCGGAAGCCCGGTAGCTACGCCTCTGCCGTTAGTTTAATATGTGTGAGTAGTGAGTACATACATGTAACGAGCATGAGTATGGCGGTGGCGGTGATGTTCCCGGGGCTGCGCTTCCAGCAGCCCACCACACCCGTCCAGAACGCCACGAACAGCGAGAGGAACGACACGATGAACAGCGCCACGCACGAGCGCGCCATGTGCAGCCTGGAATGTGACGTCACTGATTAGTATCATGTACAAACTTGAAGGTAGTATTTGGTAGTATCGTACTGTATAATGTGAAAGCTCAGATCATATAAAAAAGGTTTATTATTTGATCTGAGTGTGAAAGTTTGTGAGGATGGATTGATGGATGTTTGTTCCTTTTTCACGCAAAACTACTGAACGGATTTCGATGAAATTTGGTATTGTGGCGGACCAATCAGCGCACAGTCCTGAATCGCGCTATCGAAGTTTTCACAGCTCGGCACTATACGACAGCTGAAATGCACACAAGTGGGCTTCGGCCTGACCGAGCATACACCTCGCTCGGTCGGAGATCTCCCTGGGGCTACCACTTTCCCACAGTATGGTATTAGTTTAGGCTCCTTTGATCTCGAAAAAGTAGAGTTGATTCCCGAGGTATAGGTTAGACTATAGTCACGCGGGCAGAGCCTCGAGCCTAGTTTTTTTTTATAAAATCGACCAGGAAAAGAGGAGGCAGATTGCCTGATGGTAAGCGACTACCGCCGGCCCATGGACACTCGCCACATTTATAACTCCTCTGGTGTTGCGTTAAAATTCTCAACCCCCTTTTTACCTCCGGTAACCTAACTCGGCGAAATACAACGCACGTGTTATTTCACGCCAGTTTTCTGCGAGGCCGTGGTATTTATCCGGTCGAGCCGGCCCGTTCTGTAGTACTGACAGACAGCTGAGTCTTATGCTTTGGCTTTCTAAGATATTGCCGTCATAGCGACCGTAATACAGTAAGTAAATTATCGTTTTCTTTGTAAACAACGGTGACAATTACCGCTCTCTAGGAAACCGCGCCATTTTGTTTATATAGAAAATATTTAGTCACCGCTGTTACGTTAGTAATATAATATACTCTTTGCCGCTGTATTACGGCCGCTACAATATAACGGCAACGCTATCCTAGGAAACGAGCGAAAAGCTAAAATGAGCTTTAGTAATATTTTTACGCTTTGAGTCCCCAAAAATCAGGGTTAGATTTTACTTCATGTGTTTATAAACTAAAGAACTTTGGCCATTACCTGTTCATCGCATCATCTGATAGTCCTCGGGTCTCGTTGTTCTCGTCTGGGATGAAGTAGTCCACATTGCTGCAGTGCGTCTCCACCGGCGACAGGTAGATCTCCACTGGAAGGAACGAGGAGCTTGTCAATATAAGACGTTATGCACTAACCGTCCTTACTAATAAAAATATTCAGGCCTTTTCATCCGTTATTGTATGATTTATACAGTATTCTCCGACTCAGTCTTGAAATACTGTAGTGCCAGGGACAGTCGATTTTTAAATGTCGTATTGTAGCTCAAGCACATACGACATCCTCACAACACAGTCAGCCTGGTCCAGAGGAATGAGTGGTCAATACGTCTGGGCCAACCATGTGTTGGTTTCCTCACGATGTTTTCCTTCACCGTTAGTGCGTCCGTATAATGTACTTGAGACCTGCAAGTCTCATTGGTACACGCCACAACCTGGGAATCGAACCTACACTCTCTCGAATGCGAATCAAACGGTCTACCCACTAGGCCACGGAGCATTTTTTTCTTTCGTTACACAGGGTTACCAGATGAAAAAATCAAAAGTCCGGAGAAAAGGCCTGATTTCCATGGAAAAGTCCTGAGATTTTCTACAGCTTGAGAATTTTCTGTCAAAAACGTATTACTATCTTGCGCACGCGTTTTACGCGACTTTTTTGATTTTAACTGCAATTGTTACCAAAAGAAGATTATTTTTAGTTTGTTTCACTTTGATAAATAAGTATTGATTTTAACTGCAATTGTTACTAAAAGAAAATTATTTTTAGTAGTTTAATAAGAGAGATCTTTAAAATGTAACCTGTGTTTTATTGAAAATCCTGAGCTTTCACTAGATTTGCTAAATCCGGCCGGAATCCTGAGAAGAGTCGAAAAATCCTGTAATCTCAGGACAAATCCTGAGATATGGTAACCCTATCTTTGACTGAGAGTTGAGACGTTGTATGATATGGTTTTACTGTAAATTTACTTCAGCTTTTAAATTTATACTGTCTCATTATATACCTACCCAGATTTTTATCAATTGGTTACTATAGTCACTAGTCACTATCTAGTTCCGCACTTCTAGACTTAGATTAATAACGCCAATCTAAGACATTAAAAAAGGTTATAATTCTATGTGTCTAGACTTGTATGTATGTACTAACATATTGTCTAGAAAAGTAAATCGACGTTTCGTGTATCGGAAATCGGAATTCGGAATTGCAAATTCACAAGTTCACACTAGAACTAGATACACCACTGTTAGCTAAATGCCGTTTGGCTGAGTCATCAAGTCCCAATATCCGTTTATATGACTAACTTATTAATAGGAATTTCATCAGCAGCTGTTCGCAAAACCTGATTATTGAGAAATATGATAATCACAAAAAAGCAAAACAAAAGTCCTATAAGTTCGTTCTATAGTCCGTACAGAGTTATCTTTACTGAGTTTCTAAGATCCTTATGTTGTTGGCATAAAGGTCCTGTCGGAGGTAAAATAAGTCTGAGACTATATGATCCGGAAACCGGCGGGACTGGAAATTTCAGAACATTAAAAATAGAACTCTGCGCTAATACAATAGAGTCGAAAATTTAAGTGTCGAGTGTCGAGCTGTCATATATGACATTGACATTTGAGTCGACACTTTTTTTAATTTTTTAATGGCGTCGGCTTATAACCATTTGCCAGTGTCAAGTATATTTTCATCACCGTTTTTCTAAATCGTCAAGTCCAAAGTCTAGTCAAAGTCCAAATAAATAGTCACGGGAGTCAATCAGTCAAGTCAGTCGATTCAGTAAAGTGGTAGACGCTTTACTGAAACTTTCTAGGGAGTTCTGCGGTAATTTAGCACGCATTTTGTAGTTGTATCGCTATTCCACACTAGTGCGCGTAAACGAATAATTAATTAATGGTTAATATTCCACTAATATTACGCATTAAAAACCGAAATAACCAGAATTTAGAATAACAACAATTGCTGCAATCACAATGCTGCAATGCTGCAGTCGGAGTTTCGCCGGGAATGTCAATACATTGCTCTGAATTTTCCCCGGCCTTACAAATTCTGGACAATATAGCCAAGCCTAACTCTGAACGGACTGTATCTAGTTAGTAACCGGAATTATGGGGTCTATTAATTGTACGGTAATAGGTGCAAGTATGTATGCGAAGAAGTTCAAAAAGGGGGGTTGGCGGCCAGCCTGGGCGGCACTTTTAAGGGGGCGGCAAAATCTCACTCTTCACCTACCTACATGTGGTGTAAAGTGTTGCTTTGAGTTTTGAGGTAATAGCCTAGTCTAAACCTGTGTTAGCTAATAAAATAATAATATCTATAATAATACAAAATAACGCTAGTTTTCATTTCCGCACTTAGATCTATTAAACATTAAAATTTATTTGTTGAAATGTCACCCAAATGATTGCAGTAAAATAATTTAAAATTTGGAGATTTTTTTTAATTTAAAATCTAACCCGTATAAATAATGCTAAATAACGATGACTGTTCTTGCCGAAAAATTCTCTAGAATAAATGCATTGTATACAAAAAACCTAAATAAGGGGGCGGCGAAATTGTCATCCGCTCCGGGCGGCAGACACCCACGCTACACCACTGGTACGATCAAACATGCAAACGTATTTCCTCCTCTTTAAAAAGTATAACCTAGAATTTGAAGTCTATTTCTATAACCCGACCGTTTAAGAGTGCGCTAGTCAACGGCTCGAACTCAGTGCCGCGCGCGTAAAAATGCTTGTTATTTCACCTAATATTGGGGAAAAAATGATATACCCATAAAATAGTAATCTATACTTATAAGAGAAGCTATACTGCACACATTTATGCAGCTGTGTAAAGTATTTTAGAAAAGGCGTCTTCAAATTACGCAAATCGACACTCAGCTGTTGGTGATTTATGAAAAAACTATATAATATTTTTGTCTGAAGTAAAATTATATCAATTGCTGAATAATCGAACTGTGTCGGTATTTGCTTGCTTTTTTATTATCATTCTTCGTTTAATTTTTATTTACGTTTAAAGTTGCGCTAAAAATGCGATGTTTGGAGGCTATTATCTTCTACACTAATTTGAATTTCAGAAATATAAGCAAATACCGACCTAGATAAGTGTCATAAAAATCGATATAACGCTAGAATTTGGGTCTACAATGTTTGACTTTGGAATAAATCACCAACAGCGTTTGTATGGAGAAAAAACCGACTAGCGCAGCCTTAAGATCAAAGGTCAACGAACATCCGGAAAATGCGCTTCAACTGAAGCGTGTAATGCCGCTACCGCGCTACCTTCGTAAATCATATCTTCCGCAATACTTTTTACCGAGTGAAATGTAATACTTTTTCAAATCTCAATTAATAATGAGAACGCCTCGTGTGAATGTAACTACAATGGATTGCGGGTTGATGAAATCGCATGAGAGTACGATCTGTGTCAGGTTTCATAACGACGTGTCTGACTGCTGTAAGCTGACGGCTGACATGTTATCAGGTGTTTTCATTTGGTTTCTTATATCGTCGTTTTATTTGTAAAGGAAATGAAATTATTTATGATCTGATTCGCCATGTTTTATTTTAGGTTGTGTTGCTCTCCTCGACGAAGTTAATTTAAATGAACATTGAAACGAAGTGAAAAACAAAATAAAAAATAGGAAACGGAAATACGGAAGGAAGAACTGAAGAATAGAAATATAGCTACATAATATTATAGTAATATATTATGTAGCTATTTACATATAGTGTACTCAGTGCTGGCCCACGCCTCATACATTTCTAGACATCTTCTTTCATGTTATTGGTAGAGTATCATGTTAAGGCAATGAGCGATTCAATAAATCTATTTTTATAATGATTATGTTGCAGTGGCGAGGGCTGGTTCTCCTTCATGGCGAAGCCCTAGCCCCTAGCAGCCGGGATTTGGATGAGGGTCTTCAAAAGGTAAGTGGTAAGTGAAGCTGATAGGAATGGAGTTATTGGAGCCCCTCTCCACTGTTATGTTGGTAATAAATCTACTTTTATAATGATTATGTAATAATGTTAGTTTATTTTACTCCACCTTCGGTCATGTTTTCTGCGGGCCTAGCAGCAACATTTGACAGCGGCGTAAAGGTAACGTTATCGAATGAGAATTGTATGAAAATCTGTCAAAATTATGACAGTGTCAATACAAAATTACAGTTACAAGTTCCAATATTCATAAAGTCTTCAATTTTACTCACAATCTGAAATCTAATGTCTTCGTTACGGACACATTCTAACATTATATGAAAAACGTCTTCTATCATTCCACATTCCGAACAAAGAGGAGATGCTACTTTTTTCATCAAATGCCCAAATTTATCAGGGGAATGTGTCCGGAACGAAGTCTAAATGCAATAATTAACATATTTCTGTTTAAATTAACATCACCAAACCACGGTGACTTCCATGGTTCATTTTGAAGTGTTCGGTACCATATACCTTTCTCCACTGACCTTTCGTCAAAATGTTCTTTCCACAGAAGATAACAGTGTTGCTTAACTAGATTAATACAGTCAGAGAAGAAAGGCACAAAGTTCCTAATTACGCCATCAATGGAAGCTTCTTTTGCGAGGCCATCTACTCTTTCGTTCCCCTCTTAGCCAATATGAGAAGGGATCCATTGTAGGATTACTTCTTTCGACAGGGCCTTAATTTCAAATATTAGCTTTATAATATCGTAGGCAAGGCACCGAGCCACGTGTTGAAGGGAACTTTTTGAGTCAGATAAAATTACAAACTTATTATAATCTATAGATTTTATATAGTAAAGAGCTTCTAAAATAGATATTAATTCTAAATACATGATAGACATATTAGGACTCTTTTGTCCTTACTTCTTAGTCGATGAGTTTTGAATAAATTGTAGGATGCCTAGCAGTGGCGTGGGGTTCCTATAACTCTATTCCTATCGGCTTCACTCACCACTTACATTCTGAAGACCGTCATCCCAATCCCTACGCATTATACAGGCTAGGGATTTCTCTATGAAGAAGAATCAGCCTTTGCCTATGCCAGCCTGATGATTAGATTGCCTATGATGCTTAAGAGTGCGCTAGTCAACGGCTCGAACTCAGTGCTGCGCGCGGGGAAAATGCTTGTTATTTCACCTAATATTGGGGAAAAAAGGATATACCCATAAAATAGTAATCTATACTTATAAGAGAAGCTATACTGCACACATTTATGCAGCTGTGTAAAGTATTTTAGAAAAGGCGTCTTCAAATTACGCAAATCGACACTCAGCTGTTGGTGTTTTATGAAAAAACTATATAATATTTTTGTCTGAAGTAAAATTATCTCAATTGCTGAATAATTGAACCGTGTCGGTATTTGCTTGCTTTTTTATTATCATTCTTCATTTAATTTTTATTTACGTTCAAAGTTGCGCTAAAAATGCGATGTTTGGAGGTTATTATCTTCTACACTAGTTTGAATTTCAGAAATATAAGCAAATACCGACCTAGATAAGTGTCATAAAAATCGATATTACGCTAGAATTTGGGTCTACAATGTTTGTCTTTGGAGTAAATCACCAACAGCGTTTGTATGGAGAAAAAACCGACTAGCGCAGCCTTAAGCTACGGCTTACCTCGTTCGTAGTTCGGATTCGGAAATCGAATCTCTCTAGCAGGATGCCACTATTTGATTGGCGAATAATGAATAACGATTCCATCAAGGTATTAGTATATTATGACATTTCACGTAGGTGCTAACAGTGTAGCTTCTCGTTAGTATGCGCATGCCCTGAGTGACAGACAAACGGACACAAGGCTGTACAATTAGCATTGTCAGATGTGACGATGAATATGTGATGAGTGTACCATACATACAGTCACGACGAATATAAGATACAGGCTTAACTTGTATAGAAGTAAACGATACAGCACATGATAAATTAATAAATAGCAGCAAAAATAAAAAAGTAAAACGCGAAAATTCGCTACTTTCAAAGCTCTTTTACAAGGGGCAAAGCGGAACAAATCGTATTGATAACTACGAGTATGAAGGAACTACAAACAAGATGAAAAAATCTCAGGTGATCATCGATTTCTAATTATCTAGTCTAGACTTTTTCTGGCCTTTTTATTGTTCAAATCTCCGTAACTGTGTCGATATGTCTACAATATGGTAATTAGTAATAATTACACCATTTAGTAGGGCGGAATCACTGGTGCTAAATGGAAACATAATTTTTTGCAGAAGTTTGCTTTTTAATTATTGTAGCTTAGATCTTTCCTAATCAGAGAGATGGTAACATATAATATTTGTCCTGTTTACCCAAACTACATGACTTGACACATAACTTCAATACGCAGAGAGCAAGACAACCTATGTAAGGATGAATAGAAAAAGGAGACGACTACAGTTGTGGGTATATGAGAGAGAGTAGAGAGTGGAGATAAAAAAATCCAATGCCGGGTATTAGAACAATTAAATGTTGCACATAAGCCATGCATCTTGCCTTGGCTTCTATTATCCTGCTACTATTGTAAAGCTGAAAGATTGTTACTCTTTTACGCGAAAAAAGTCAGTAGATAAAGCTCTGGATTAACACAAAGGCAACGTACTTTTTAACTACACTATTCCTATGGGATACCGTATTTACCCAAGCGAAGCAGACAAAAACTCGTACATAATAAGTCTAACACAATCGACTAGGTCTCTATCCAAATATGACAAGTAGGTACACTTACAAATAGGTGACCCGGTCCACTCGACATTTGACGGCGTGGGCGCGGCGAGAGAGAAAGTTGTACACTGTGCGTCCTTGTTTAACAATGTTTAATCTGTCATGACCTTTGGGAATAGAAATCGAATAATAGAGCCATCCTAGATTATTAAACAGGTTCCGTTGCCATGACGCCCCCGTGGTCCGGTGGTTTACAGCTTGGCTCTCGGCTCTGGAGGTCGTGAGTTTGACTTTAATCCCCGCGTTGGACAGAAAAATGTAGGTAGATTTCAAGTTTGGTTAATACAATACAGGCTGATCACCTGATTGTCTGACAAAAAGTTCATGCGTCGGATCATCGGATGGGCATGTAAAAAGTCGGTCCTGCTCCTGACTCCTGTGCCTAATCTTTACCCAGTGGTGTCGGTCATCCGTTCCTCTGGGTTACGAGATTAAATGAAGAAAGAATGCTCTTGTGCATTGTGGTGTGTGCTACTATGACTAGTGGCGTGGCCCGGGATTTCTATAACTCCATTCCTATCAGCTTCACTTACCACTTGCCTTTTAAAGACCTCGTCCAAATCATTTTATGATATTAAGTAAAATATTAAATATCTATGGACGCTTTCACACCACGTCAATCTGGTCCCGTGGTAAGTTCTCGAAAAACTTGTGTTACGGGTGCCAGACAACGGAAATATATTTAATACTTTTATACTATACACATATTTAAGATTTTTATTATATTATACACGTTTATAATACACATCCATGACCCAGGAACAGAAAACTTTTTGTTCCTTGGCGGGATTCGAACCCGCGACCTCCTCCGGCTTGAGTGCCACGCGCCAACGCGCTAACCACTGAGCTACAGAGGTCGTCAAAATGTCAAAATATTATGTAATACATATGCTGCCAATAGCCATAGAGTACCTCAGCGATGATTTTAGTTCTTACTACTTAGTTGTTTTCATTTTTATAACCTTTGGAGTTTGGATTCTGTACGCTTGAGTGCTCATGGCACAGTATCATCAGGCTAAATGTAAATACTGTGAAGGTTATGCGGTGACGGTATATTATTATTATTATATTATACCACTATAATTTACATTTAAAGTGAATTATTCGTCCGAAGTTACTTTGTTACGCCTATTTTATCATAATTAACCTTTACAATGATCATATCACCTAACAATATGATTTTTGACAGACTATCCCACACATTTTATCTTAAATGCTTTATGATTTGAAAAGGAATTTAAAATTTGCTTACTCTCCAATGAGTATAAAATATGTTTACTACTAAATCTCTCTCATTAATATATCTCCGAGAGATCTTCGAAAGTTAAGTTTACTATAATCTATTGTTAAGTGGGGTACGCATAATATAGTTCTAATGAATTAAAGAAACAGTTAGATTTAACTTAACAGTTATACTGTATAAATGAGGTATGGAAGTATACATAGTTTCCTCTAGTTATGTAATGTATAATTATAATAAAGTCATACAATGGTTCTCACGAAGCCACGGCAAAAAATAAAAACTAGTACCTACCTATATGATATTGTATATTTATCAAATATACAAGGACATACAGATACACAGATGATGACTTTACCTACTTCCCGTTACTCATAGAAATCCGAGTAATTAAAATTACAAACCGAATTTCCCATTTCTACGCGGGAATTCCGAAACAATTTACGCAACAGCTCTTCTGAAAGCTCTAAAATAATACGGACATAATAAAAGTAATACGTATTATTTATGCAAATAAAATTATGTTGAAATGTTTTTTGCTGTCTGTTTTTTTTTTTTTTTTTTTTTTTTAGATTTTTAAGTTTAACCAGCACACGTTTGTTTATAAAAATGTTAGCTATTGAGTTTGTCTTGAAATTGACACATGCTTATAATATAGGTACTTAAGTGACTACTTTTTACTTGTCTTTTTAGTACGTTGCTTAGATATTTGTCGTTTTTTGCAGTCGGTTTTTTTATTTTTTAAATTATTTATTTTATTTTAGATTGTTTAGTTTAACCAGCACACGTTTGATCGATTTAAAGCAAAAATATAATTTTAGCCTACGTTACCTGCCTCGGGCCACCTGGGCTACTATTTCGAATCTATTGACTTATTCATTAAAATCGGACCAGTAGTTTAGGCGCTACTAAACAAACATACATGTATAGACTGCCAAAATCATTTTCCTAAAAAGGCCACTTTAGGCGAACATTAGATGAATCATATGCAATTCATTTTATGTGCGCCATTTTATGCATTTCTATTGAAAACTGTCAAAATTGACGTTTTACGTCAAAATATATGAAACAATATGAAACATCTAAAGTGGCCTTTTTAGACCCCCTGGTACTTGGCAGATATGAAACACTTTATTTTAGCATACCTGCCTGTCACGTTGGTCGCAAAACAACGACACGCATAGATAGGCTTCATTCGATTTTTTCACAACAACTATACCATACCAGCACCATAATCATGGGGCGATTTCGCATACACATAAGGCGTTGAGAAACTCGCACACCATAGTGACCAGTGGAGCGAGACCTGCTTGTGAAACTAATCACTAGTAATTCGTGTGTTTCCACCGCATTGTTCCGTATCATCACCGGCTAGGGAGTGAAGCTACGGGAGTGTAACTGATTATTATATTCATTTGTTTTTGTTACGCAATTTTCCTAAACTATTTTATGTTACCAGTGAGTAGGGATGCCCGTATTTCCCGGAACGTCCCGTGTTTTAGGTATTATATATGACGTCCCTCCGGGACAAGCGCTGTCCCATAAATCGAGCGATCTGGGGTTAAAAAGAATTCAGTACTCACGCACACCATCCTACTAATCCTACTAATATTTTAAATGTGAAAGTTTGTGAGGATATATAGATGGATGGATGTTTATTACTCTTTCACGCAAAACCTACTGAACGAATTTCGATGAAATTTGGTATGGTGATAGTTTAAACTCTGGATTAAAACACAGGCTACTTTTAATCCCGAAAAATAACAGTGTTTTTTGAGGGACACTTTATTTACGCGGGCGGAGCCGCGAGCAACAGCTAGTTACATAAATATGAGCTCGGGCGCGCTTAAACTGACCCTGAGAAAAATATCAACATTTTATGTCCCGGGGAAAAAACTAAAATCCCGTATTTTTTGCGTATATAAACAGTTGTCCCTTATAGGCTGAAAAAAAAACTGGCAACCCTATCAGGGAGCTAAGCATGAACATTTAACAGCGGAGCACAGACTACTAAGGGGATACAACGTATTAGCGGCGTAAAGAAACGTTATCGAATGAGATTGTATGAAATCTGTCAAAATCATGACAGCGCCAGAATTATATTTTTAATGCTCTGAATTTTCCTCGGCCTTCCGGATTTCGGATTATATATGTAATTATAAGACTTTATGCTACACGACCTAAAATAAAATCTTAAAGCGCAAATCTCAGCAATTTTCTTTTTATAAATGTCGAAATAATTACAGTAGGGAAACACGAGGAACTGCAATACGGGAGGGCGTCAAGGGCCATTGACGTTCAGCCTTAAGCCTTAAAAAATACAAATTTTATTTAAACGTGTATCTTCTTGTATAGTGAATAAAGTTTAATTTTGAATCGCTATCTTAAAAAGCCAACGTCGCGACATCTCGTTTCAGTGAGAGCTGACGCCTGACCCTAAGAATAAATTGACATTAGTAATCGCTAAAACACTACAGCCTGTCTATTCTGTAAGAACATTTTCAAATCTCGAAAGCTGAATCCGCGGTGAGTGTCAAAATTTTATATGATATTTGACACTCACCGCGGATTCAGCTGTCGAGATATTTGAAAATGTTCTTACAGAATAACACTGCAGTTCTTTCTAAAGACCATACGCGAAGTGGATAAGATTCTAATACAAAACTTGAACCTATCAACGGCCACCTACGGACATTCCGCCGCCCACAGAACAATTAATTCGTGTATTTGTAAACAATATGGTAGCATAATTATGTTCTCATTGTTGAAGGTAACGCGATACAGTCAATAAGCGGAAGATTATTACTATTAGTTTCACATTAACAGCTTACAAATTAGTCAAATATTAGGTATCTATATTTGATGGTATCATCCAGGGGCGTAGCTACCGCTGTATCAGCCGTATCAATTATTTGGGGTCCCCGGCAAATTTTTACCGTTTTTGATGCGGCCCCACGGCCAAACTTTCATCGTCATCAACAACTATCACCTTGCTATAAGGCCAAAAGTCATCAATGTTAAGAGGATTAAATTCCAAAATCCATTTTTGCTTGACGCCGAAGGCCTGTAGAGCTGTGCTATGACGGTTACAAACCATATGTGTTTACTCAGAATGTCGATTTTGCTAATTAAATCCGGCAATAATACAATTACGATCCCAAAATATGTATGGTAATTCTCATAAAATATGTCAAACCAGTTTTTATTGGTTCAAACTCCAAAAATTAGTTTAATATGCTATAATCAAGACCATTCATTTAAATAATACCATAAAAGTATAATGAAAGTGTAAGTTGATTACAAGAATTGGGGTTCAGAATTCAGATGATGAGGGTATCAGGACCTCTAGTGAAGATGCATTCGATAACTTGGACGGCCAAGTTCGAAAACAAAATGTATGGGATTTGACAAAATATCGCAAGCGACATGTCACTTAGCGATACTTTATGTCAAATCCCATACATTTTGTTTTCGAACTTCGCCGTCGAAATTATCGAATGCATTTTGACTAAATGCCCTGTTATTATCTAATGAACTTGCGCTGCGCTTGTGCCATAGGCGACACTGTATGGCGCATATGGCAATTATGTAGCGTCAGACGATCCATCTTGCCCCATACCATAAAAAATGGATAATGATGCAAATTTTAAACCGATAATGTCTTCCGCATACGACGTGAAGTGTGGACACGTGCTCAACTGCTCATCTAGTCCCGTTGTGGCTTGTGCAGTATATGCACCGTTAATGCGGCGTGCCAGTGTGCTCAAATTACTGCCATGGTTACATCGCTCTTTGTTTATAATTACGTATACAAATAATGAGCTTTTGTGTCACTCGCTTTAATGATAATAATAGATATACGGGCAATTTCGTAAAAATATGTCCACATTGTGTTATGGCCTGTCCTATCAGTTCTTACTTATTTTTCATAGAAACGGAAGACTTTGTACAATAAGATATTCACTTTATTTGATTACTATGTTCAAATTATATTGAAAGCATATACAAATAACTCAATTATTATAAAATATATTGAAATATTTAGTAAAATTTGGTTATGTACCCCCTTATTTTCACGTGTCCTATAGAGACCAGTTACATTTTGTATTCGGTTTATTTATTTATATTATTCAGTGCGAAGCTAAAGAGGGTTTAAGGATATTAAAATATGTTAGAACTATCATAAATAAAACAAGAAATGTGGGTACTGCTATAATATTTTTCATAAATTTTATAATTTATATTGTGTCCTACGATTTCAGCCATGTGCGGAAATTCCACTTTGTAACCCGTCTATAATAAAAGTTTGAAAAAGAAACTACTAAGTTTATCACTCGTTTCATGCCTGGCAACATTACTATTTTGATACTGCCATTTTGAAGAGATTATCATATAATACTAAAAAGTTAATTCATTTTGGTTATTCAAAGCGTTACTGTGCAAAATTTTTGTTCCGATTTGTAACTGTGATTTTGCTGGTAAATTTGTATATTTTTATTTATCAAGCGATTTAAATTGAAAGAATAAATAATAGGAAAAATTAAGAAACTATGTTTTTGGTAATTTAATAACAGCAAAGTTAAAGTACATGCAATTGTATCATAATATTCAGAAATCCGTTACTTCCATTTTGTTTGGTTATATACATGGGGAACATTGAAGTTACAAAATGGAAACATAAGGTCAAGTTCTCATACGTAATTGTATACATTTTTTAAAGATGAATTTTAATACTACTTAGGAATTTCAATAAAATCTTTTGACATTTAAATTTGAATAAATATTAAATAGCTAGGGTTTTCGGCGATTGAGAGGATTTTTTATAGATTATTACTTACTTAATACTTATTTGTTTACTTTTTAACAGATATCTGCATTTTTCAATATTGAGCCACCTTATATTCTGATTATAAAATAAATTTTACTGAAGTCGGAAGCCAATTTTTTTAGAAAATATTTAATTTAAACATATACCTAGTTTGTTTTTAAGTAAATTCATTGTGCATCTTATGAAAAAAAGTAACAACATTATAGAAAAAAAATCAAAAATATTTTGGAAAAAGAAGAAATATGTAAAAAAAAAGAGGATAAATATTCAAGATATGACGAAAGAAGAAATAATAAAAAAAATACATTTTTTGTAGCTTTTTAAAGGTTATTAATACAAAGAAAGTGTTAAATGTTATAGTATAAAACAGTCCTTTTCAAGTTCATTTTATAACACAAAAACATTTTTTTTAGTTTCGAAAGCATAATCATAATTTTAAAAAGTTCAAAATACATAAAACAAATTCAAAGAAGTTACCCTAAGTTACCTTAGTAGGTGCAGACTTGTGAACTAAGCTTTATACTTTCCAACGCGTTACTGCGTCTTTCCAATTTGTTACTGTCTCATGTTTTTTAGGTTTAAAATATAATATATTTCGAGTGTTTTATAAGACAATATATTATATTCTTTTGGTTTTTGGTAAAACAGATTATAAGTTGTTATTTCATACTATTATCAGTTTTAAAACTGTTATTACAGTTATCACAATCAAAAAATAATGAGACTACTTTACCTAAAAGTAACAAAGTGGATATAATTTTAAGATTTAATGTTTGATAGATAAGTATTTGAAAAAAAAAAAACTTTGTTAAAACATAAATACTATGTTGTACATTTCGTAATAAAGAAGTTCTTTAATAAAAAACTTTGCGTTGTTAAGTAGTATTCGTTTCAAGAAGTTACAAAATGGAACCCAGAACCCCCATCATGTACCAAAAATTCATACTTTCTGAAAAAAGTTAAGGTTTTTGGGTAATATTGTTATGAAAATAATATATTTAAATAAAAAACGAAGCAATCGGCATCCTGAAAATAGTTGTTCTAAACTTTATTTTTTACTGTACTCCATTTTGTAACCGGGACATATTTTTACGAAATTGCCCATACATAAAGGTTTGGTGAAGTCAACTACGGATATTTTGGGTATGTGACAGGAGCGTAGCTACCGCCGTATCTGCCGTATCAATTATACGGGGCCCTCGGGCCTCGGGGGCCCCCAACGTGCGTAAGCAAAAATTAATAAAAACTTCCCAAATTACACCTTCATCTTCATTTCATCATCAATTCATTATCCATAAATTATTTAATAAATCAGTTTGCCGAAGAAAGGCAAGGAGAGTGTACCTATATTTAATTTGAATTGTTTGGAAAAAGTGACAGATAGATAAGAAAAAAAAACATAAAATTAAAAGAAATATTTATTCATCATAATGAATAAATATTTCTTTTTTTTTATGTTTTTTTTTCTTTTGTGAGACCAAACAAATTTTTGGCCCCAGCAAGGCACCATTTTTTGCTGTAACTGAGCCAAAAAATGGTTTCATCGTGGAACCATTTTTTGGCTTGGTTACGCTTTGTAGGTATTATTCAATAGATATTATGCACATAAGAAACAGTATCTTAAGCATGTATAACTTGATAACCGTTTTATCTCATAAGATTGATCAGAATTTCGTGACTAGTGGACGACTAGCAATTATGACGTCACACAATCACGTACGCGCATAATAATTGTAATATCACGATCTGTTTGTCTAATAAATCATTTCGTAATTGGATCTATTCCAATGTAATTATTTGTCTGTAAAACAAACACAAATGTTTTACCATGAATAATCTTCAAATTCTTTTCCAACATTCATGCTTCAAACACTTGTGAATTTGAGATATTAATTACTATTTGATTCGAACTACCTATGTTCTCGTCAAATTACAGTATTTCTATGACAGCCATATTTGGTATGGTAA
This sequence comes from Glaucopsyche alexis, assembly GCA_905404095.1. Taxonomy (NCBI): domain Eukaryota; kingdom Metazoa; phylum Arthropoda; class Insecta; order Lepidoptera; family Lycaenidae; genus Glaucopsyche; species Glaucopsyche alexis. The sequence goes on along the minus strand of FR990054.1, from coordinate 18,592,659 downwards.
GTGGTAATAACATACCAAATGTGTTATAGTAATTACTGGTAATGAGCTAAACGATCGGAAACACGGAGAAAGTGTGGGCGTGGATATCGACATCTTGGTTTTACGCCGTACAAGTTGATATAGAATGCCCGGTTTGTGAGATGAATTTGTCGGTAATTTATCTATTCATTAACGCTATTAGTTCGATAACTTGTTACTGAACAACAATATGTCGGATTGTGTCGCGGTAAACTTTTCTATTTTCCCCGACGTTTCGGCTACTTTCCAGCAGCCGTGGTCATGGGAGGAGTTCTATCTATATAGTTTCTAGGAAGGTGGGAGTTGTTCTATTTATTGAAGTTGTTCAAAATACCCGTAGATTCTTCAATTATTATTTGTGTTCCTATCCATGCAAAACCTACAGTACCTTGAAGCCTATCGCGTACGCGAACGTGAGGTGATAGAAATTAAAAAGTATCCTAGTTTTAACCGAGAAGATGGCTGGGTGCTGCGTGCTGCCATCTATTCGGGATCCAGTAATAAACAAAATAAAAATAAAGTAAAAAACGACGAGGCTTGAAGATAGAAGTTTAGATCGGTATATGGTTCGCAGAACATTGTCTTCACTTTTTATTCGGTCTTGAGTCGAGATAACTAAGTAACACCTAGTCCAGCTTATTTGTTTTAAGACTTTATATAAGGTTCAGTGAAATCAATTACAGTTATTTTGGATCATGGTCTATTGCTTATTTAAAAACGTTTGAGCAGAAAAATAATTGTCATACTAGAAAAAAAATTATTTAAATATGGGCGAGTTTGCGTTTTGCGGAGAGTCACATATTGACATACGTGAGATGATTTTTTACTTTGAGTATGCATTTATTTTTTGACTAAACGTCTTTACATAAGCAGTGGATCATGTGCCCGAAGTCCGAACCGAAGTATCCGTAATTGATTTTCGGAGACTTTATATAAGACCGTTTAGTCCAATTGTGTAACTAAACGTGTGGTACTGGTGCATCCTTACATACCTTCACGGTAGGCTGGTGGTTACAACACCGATATGGCATTAGATTGCCCAGGGCCGGCCGTTTGCGAAACTATCACACGCCTATCTATTAGTCCGAGTAAAATACGCAGAACGCATTTAACAGCATCTAGATATTGTTAGTATTGTCATTTGTCTTATAAGACCGGATTCCGGACAATAGTGGGACTATTGTCCGTAGAGAAAATTCCGGGGAAAATTCAGAGCATTACAAATAGAATTTTGCGCTCATACAATAGAGCTAAAAATCAACACACAAATGTTATTGTCATATATGACAGCTCGACACTCGACACATGCGATTATCAACTCCATTGTAGTACCGCAGAGTCCTATTTTCTGTGCTCTGAACTTTCCCGGGCCCGCTGGATCCTGGATCATACAGTCCCAGCCTGAGCAGCCAAAAGATCTATCTGTTTGAAGCCGGCACAGAATACCGACAATGGCAAAGCTCAATTGAAAGTAGAAGATATTGCTTGCAGTGGCGTGGGGTTCCTATAACTCCATTCCTATCGGCTTCCCTTGTCACTTGCCTTTTGTAAACCTTCATAGAAATCCCTACCTATTATACAGGCTCCGGCTTCCCTATGAAGGAGAAGCAGCCTTTACCACTGATTGCTTGTGACATCATCTACTTAGAAACCCATCTATCTAACCCAACCCTTTGCGCCTGACAAAACGTTTTTATAAAATACTACGCTTCCTGATGGGGGGCGGGGTAGTTCCTCTTTTATGTTCTCTTCCGAGTTCGACATGTGACGTACAAATACTAAAAGTTGACAGCAATTTGCCACATTTCGCGCCACGCGAGAAATTGAACGATTTTAACAATCAGTTATTTTAATAAAAAAGTAAGAATACACAAAAAAGTATGAAATAAAACTCATTTTCTAAATAATTCCCCTTTTAAATTTGGCTAAAATTTTAACTATTTCTCTACTCAATCTTTTTAATTAGTACTTAGAATCCATCCATCCATACAAACATTTGCATTATTAAATTTGTATTCTGTACCTACCTACAAATCATTAGATCATTGTAATCTTTATATGACATGATGTTATATTATGATGATCAACAATTAACATCACCGGCCATGACATCATCTTTTTACAGCTTAATTGTGTACTTTTTAAAGGAAACGCTTAAACCAGTACCTTGAGTTAAAAAGATTAGATTTTTGATAGCATACAAAAGATTGTGTCTTTAAACCACCATAAAAGAAAACACTAAACAGTCATTCACTTTGCACAGGATACTGTTAATGTAGAGAAGAATATTTATCGATATACATAGGGGGGCGAAGATATGTCGTGGCCATATCGTAGATATCCCTTCATGAAATGCTCGATAATTTTATGAAATGGTCGCATTTCAACATTTTCAACTGGCGTTATCAGCACTGGAGGGCTAGACAAGATGCATTAAATAATATCGACGGCGAACTTCGTGAATAAAAAATGTATGGGATTGACATAAGCGTGCGTTAAATGACATATTCAGTCGTATCGTTAAAAAAATTGGTAGCCAAGCAGCCACTTTGAACGAATACGCTAACGATGCACCCATATAACGAATTGCTCTAACGCGTTTCTCCATACAATGCCTAGACAAGCGGCCGTAAGTGACATTTAGCAGATCGTGATCTTTATCTTTATCGACCTAACGATAAAGATACCCAGATAGCTACCTTTATCGCCTCAACGAACAATATGGCGGATTTTTATTGATCAGCTGTTATTTGTAAATAATAATGATTTGCCTAAAGTTGCCTAAACGGTCTATACAACACCTTTTGCTAGTAGTCTATATTGCATAAAGTCAAAAGAATTCAATCTAAAGTATTCAATAAATCACAATTATAGTCAATACCTAATATGTAATTCATTGTATTCAAGTATAATTCAACACTTTGTTAAAATATAAATTTCTTAATTTGTAGCTTACTTGCAGTTTGTAATCTTTACACGCTACTATATCAGCTGAAAGCAATCTTTAGCACCCTTATTAATAAAAATATTTACACCATGGATAAGCAAATCCAAATCGCTCTCTTTGTCTATCAAGTGACTGTTCCAAAGTATCTGACAGAGACAGCCATGTTGGATTAGCTAATCCGTGGTGTAAATAATTTTATTAATAAGACTGTAGGTGTATAGTAGGTACCTAAATTACTACTATAATTTAGGTACCAAATGGAGTTCATAATTATTAAGCAAGTTTCTCTGAAACTTCCTTAGAAATAAAGATTTGTATTTAGTAATTAAAATTTATAAGTTTTTCAATGTAATGATATTTTATTGTCATCGATGCTCAACACCTTCGCCTTATAAATGGGTTAGAAGGACACAAACACCTCATAAAAGTTTTGAAATATTTGCTATTATACTTTGATTAATTATTACAAATTTAATATTATATATCTATGCTATTATACACCTATTATAAACAGTCAAGTAGTGTTAACCAATTAAATACTTAATATTTAATCTCTATAGTATATTTGTGACTAAATAATTCGTGCCGTATCAAGTGTCCGTATTAGGATTGATTAAATAATAACAATACAAGAGTATCTACATTTTATTTTACTTTTTTAAGTAAGTTTTACATGGTTTTAGTAAGAAAATAAACTTAAAATGTAAAAATACTTTTATTTCTTGCAAAGGAATTACATAATGCAGATATTTCTTTAAATAATTAGTTTTATCTCAAGTCACATAACCAATAATAACATTATACAATTTAAAAATCAACACAGCTAATAATTATTATTATTTACACGCACTAGTTAGAGCCTGTCACAGAATGAATACAAATTAATAATTACATTATGATTTATATCACTTCTCACTATCAGTGGCGAAGGCTGCTTCTTCAAAGGGAAGCCGGAACCTGTATCATAGGTAGGGATTTCTATGAAGGTTTGCAAAAGGTATGTGACAAGGGAAGCCGATAGGAATGGAGTTATAGGAACCCTATGCCACTGCTCACTACAAAAAACACTTCCTACAAATTATAAAGATTTAAAACGCATTTTACTTGTATATAAGGTAATGATAATATTTAAGTAGTCAAAAATCCTACTAATATTATAAATTTAAAAGTATGTGAGTATGTTTCTTCTTTTTTTCTTCTCTCCACCAGTATGAAGCCTTGAAGCCAACTTTTATGTATAACGATACAGAAGCGGCCAGCAGATCTCAAGTACATTAAACGGACGCTCTACCGGTGAAGGAAAACATCGTGAGGAAACCCGCACATAGTTGGCCCCAGACGTATTGACTAGTCATTCCTCTGGACTAGGGTGGCTATGTTGTGAGAATGCCGTATGCGCTTGGGCAATCATACGATATTTAAAAAACAACTGTCCCAGGCACTACAGTATTTCAAGAGTGGTTACTTCGCTCGGAGAATACTGTATAAATCATCCATCATCGGATGTAAAGGCCTAAGTTAGGTAAATTGTTATTTTGATAACAAACAAAAATAATTGTACTTCATCTTCTTCTTCTTCTTCTTCTGGCCAGTTTTTTTTTTTACCAGGACATGGATATAGTCCTAAGGATAGAAGACTTCGTATTTTGTAATTGCTAAAAAGAACTGTATTGCCTTGGTAATAGAGTGTATTTCACAATACACGTATCATAGAGGCAAATCCGAGCCGAGCGAGATAGCCATAAGGGAGGCCGTGTGTCTCGTTCTTGCATGTTGCCAACCAGAAAAATGTTGGTATTTTTAAAAAGTAACTTGAAAAATCTTAGATAAAACGAGTGTACTTTATTATTATTTTAACAAATGTTTATAACTATATCATATTCTAATTAAAAAAGTTAGAAATAGTCATTTAATACTAAATAAAAATGCAGTTTACATTAAAACCTTTTCCTTCTTTTTTATTAGATGGTATCATTCGCAAGACAATAGATACGCCATTACAGTCGGACAAGGATCTTTTGGCACTTGGATGGGGGCGTGAGTGTCGCAAATAAGAACAATACTTATTACTAAAAGTGAAATTTTACAAGACGGCGATGTTATTACTGATTTTATCCACGTGCCAAAAGGTAAGTGTCGCAACTACAAAACAATACAATTTAATACTAAAAGTGACATTTTACAAGACGGCGATGTTAGTTCTGATTTTGTCCACGTGCCAAAAGATCCTTGTCAGACTGTACACATATTTTATGCTGAACACCGGATAATATTAAAATTCACTATAGTACCGGTGCTGGATTTGCTGGACGCACCGTGAGTATGGCCTTTAGTGTAATCTCTTAAAATCTGTTTATAATGTGTGTCCTATGACCATTTGGCAAGAAATCTGTATAAAATCTGTATTATCAATGAAAACTAGAAGATAATTAATTAAATAATGTATTATATAATTATATAATTATTCAAAATAGAACTCTGGAGTCATACAATAGATAAACAGTTATCCAATTGTGTGTCTAATTTATAATCCTCTGAATTTTTCCCGGTGTTTCGGATTTCGGTGCATATTGAAGTTCCAGCCCACGAAGTATAGTTAACAAGGAGTCCGAACGTAATGTTAAAATAATGGTCTCAATTACTGGGACAGATTTTTGCCGGTAGAGCGCGCGACGGTTCGACATGCACTCGTTTGAAATTACGCGGGAAGTTTAAAGTTGCTATTGACAGCTCTGGAAAGATTGAAATCTTATTATATAAAAGTTTTAGGAAATTCTTAGAAACTGTTCTCGAAAAATAGATACCGTAGAACACGGTAATTGCCTAACGGTAATTTAAAAATAATTGTAATAAATAATAGTATTGGCAACACTCGGTATAATAGTATTGGCAACACTTGGTACTCGTCGGTCTCGCACGCCTAGCGGCAGAAAAGAGAACTAAGATCTGGTCCTATTATTGTGTACATAATTATTATTAAAAAGCCTATACCGTTCGGACTCCTGGTATCTATGCTTCATGTTCCAGCCTTACAACCGTAATAATCGGCCTTGTTAAATAAGTACCTACTTTATTCTTATTGTAAATATCTACACTTGAAATTTGATTCCATTTTATACAAAACACTCTAGGAACTTTCAATAAAACTTCTAGGTACCGTTTTACTGAATCGACTGACTTGCACTGACTATTTGTATCAAAATTTGTATTTTGAACTTTGACTAGACATTAGACTTGAAAATAATACGGTGTTGAAATCATATAGGTACCTACATTAAATCTAGTTGTCTGCCTTTTTAACTTGACACTGACAAATAGTTTTATGCCGTAACGCCATCAATAATTAAAAAAAAATTTTTGACATTTGACAACTTCACAACTGACGGCTAAATTCTTGAAATCATAAACAACTAACGTTTGAGCAATTCGTTGTTGCGATTCGAACAACAGTGTGCGTTTGTCTAGGAACATTTTGTCGTGATCTCAAAAGAGAAGTCGATACGACAGATCTTTCCGAATTTTAACGAAGGTAATTTGTCTAGGCGCCCTGGTCTATTAGCAACTTTATCAAATGAAATTTATATAGGCGTTGTTGTAAATTGTAATAATTTTCATCATATAATTCACATTCGATAAATTACGAATACATTGCTGTCAATTGTTAATGCTTACCCCCCCCCCCCCTTTGTTTCCTTGGATCTGCATACTTATATTCCTAAGGTCTTGTCTTTAGATTAAAAAATAGTTTTAAAACGGAAACATGACTCATAGATTAAAATACAATTCAAATTAGCGAAGACAATACAAACTGTTTAGCCTTTGTCAACCTAAAATTGATTGTAATTATTTATGCATTGTGTTCATTGCCAAATGCCAGCTACCGTAGTGCGTAATCTTTATATATGGGTGACTTACAATACGTAAATACGATATAGTTAGTCTTAAATATAAGAGTATCTACATAATAAGAGTTAGGGTGTTATTACACTTACTTATCTAATATCTTCCAATTCAACGTCGGTACGATCAAATAAAGAACATTGGCACATTTTCTATGGAACAAATTGCTACGGCGACCAAAGACAAAATCAGGCTAGACACCTAGATTACAATGACACAGGTCGCATATCTGCAGTAGGAGGGATAAATTCTCATACATTTTAATTCATTTCAACGAATATTCATATAAAATATGATTAACGATATATTGATTATCTCCACTTCTCCATGGATCAGAACCTCAATTCTCGTATTTAAAGTACACTTAATTTTACTTTGTTTGGATTGAAAGTGTAGCGACATCAGTGGCGAGGGGTTCCTATAACTCCATTCCTATCGGCTTCCCTTGTCACTTACCTTTTGCAAACCTTCATAGAAATCCCTACCTATTATACAGGATCCGGCTTCCCTATGAAGGAGAAGCAGCCTTCGCCACTGAGCGACATGTTACTATGAACAGATTTTATGACGTTTTGACCAAGAGAGCGCGTTTCACGTTGGTTTAACGTTCATAAAAACACCTTTCGAGAGTGTAAGCGGGTCGGGACTTGATTGTAATTGTATTAATGCAGGTTTTTTTCTAGCAGAATTGCCCCTCAGATTGAAATAATTACAGGAAATGTAATATGAATAAAAATCGTACAATCTAATAGTATTTTGGTTTATGGTCGATACTTTCAGCGGGTCATTAACGCCCTATGTCTTTTGATGACTTTATCAAATTTATAGGAACTAATAGAGATTTAATCAAATATGAATACAACCACCAACTTAACTTTATACCACCAGGTCGAAAAAACAACATTGTAAGTTTTAGACTCTACAATTATGTTGAGGAGTAGGTTCGGGTTTCTCTTTTAGATTACGGATACTTATACCATTCGTCGACCGTCGTAATCTTACGAGCTTGCTACAAAATAAAGGAGCTATGATCCTACAAGACGCCACAGCACACGTCATCATCATCATCTGCCACTAGTCACTACCCTCTCCAAGTCTCCACTGCTGTGGCTTAGAAGCCCAATTCTCTTTATCTATTTTCGATATAATCCCGTTTCAGTCTACGTGCTAACCTATTGCCGTACACGTCAATATGTGCGCGCGCGAGCGGGATAGCCTGAAAATCCAAATGGGATAATAATAATTCATATTACTGAAGCGGTGTCCTCCTTTTTTTTTACGTTCATGAATAAAAACTAAATATTATGACACACCTCTAGGTGGTCTGCCCACAAGAACGATAAGATCTGAAGAGAAAATGTGGCACACATAAACTGGGATTCTATCTCGATTCTCGAGTCAAAGTCAGAGGTCATCGATTTCGAAAGTTGAATAAGCTGCATATTTTTATAGAACTAATTCCAAGTTATTTTAAAAGTATAAACTTAGTCGATGACATACGATATGATAGGCTAGTTGACTGATTTTTATCTTTACTAATATAATAAAGAGGTAAAGTTTGTTTGTTTGTTTGCATCGAAACTACTGGACCGATTTTTATAAAATTTGGCACAGATTTAGAGTAGACCACGGGGAAGGACATAGTCTACTTTTTATCGCGGAAAAATGTACGGTTTCTGCGAAATTAACTTTTGCGCGCACAAAGTCGTGGGCAACATCTAGTTGCTATTTATTGCTATCCATACTAATATTATAAATGCGAAAGTGTGTCTGTCTGTCTGTCTGTCTGTCTGTCTGTCTGTTACCTCTTCACGCTTTAACCGCTGAACCGATTTTGATGAAATTTGGTACAGAGATACTTTGAGTCGTGGGAAAGGACATACGATACTTTTTGTCCCAAAAATTTGCGGTGTTCCCGTGGGATAATGTATTATTATTATGTGTACTTTGATTGTCTTTTACTGCTAAACGGTTGAATTGATTTGAATGAAATTTGGTATGGCAGTGGTTTATGCTTTGGACAAACGCGCAGTGTACTTTTTAACCGACTTCCCAAAAAAGGAGGCGGTTATTTTTTTTGTATGTTCAACGATTACTCCGCCGCCTGTGGACCGATTTTCATAGTTTTTTCTGTGATGTATAGGGTGTAATCCCAAATTGGTCCTTTTGATATCAAAGTGGTGACCTGATGGATCCCATATCCATGAGGAATCGAGGGAACTCCTCGAAATTTATATGGACACATATGGTGATTTTGACTTTTTCTGAAGTAGTTCAAGTATATGCTACCAAAAAGTAAGATTTTGCTCCAAGGTATACCCTGGATCCAAAAGTACAGAACAGAACTCCTGGCTCCTTATAGATATCCATACTAATCCATACTTAATACTTAATTACTTAATTACTTAATAATATTATAAATGCGAAAGTCTGTCTGTCTGTCTGTCTGTCTGTCTGTCTGTCTGTTACCTCTTCACGCTTTAACCGCTGAACCGATTTTGATGAAATTTGGTACAGAGATACTTTGAGTCGTGGGAAAGGACATAGGATACTTTTTGTCCCAAAAATTTGCGGTGTTCCCGTGGGATAATGTATTATTATTATGTGTACTTTGATTGTCTTTTACTGCTAAACGGTTGAATTGATTTGAATGAAATTTGGTATGGCAGTGGTTTATGCTTTGGACAAACGCGCAGTGTACTTTTTAACCGACTTCCCAAAAAAGGAGGCGGTTATTTTTTTTGTATGTTCAACGATTACTCCGCCGCCTGTGGACCGATTTTCATAGTTTTTTCTGTGATGTATAGGGTGTAATCCCAAATTGGTCCTTTTGATATCAAAGTGGTGACCTGATGGATCCCATATCCATGAGGAATCGAGGGAACTCCTCGAAATTTATATGGACACATATGGTGATTTTGACTTTTTCTGAAGTAGTTCAAGTATATGCTACCAAAAAGTAAGATTTTGCTCCAAGGTATACCCTGGATCCAAAAGTACAGAACAGAACTCCTGGCTCCTTATAGATACAATATGTTTGGGAATTTCGGCGTTGTTTAAAGAACTGCAAGCATATGCCACCCTGTCAGTTAGAGTAATCATCATCATCATCACCACTATCACACCATACATCATCAGATTATGATGATATAAAAGGTATTTCTCATAGTATTTTACACTAACACGGATATCTTTGAACATTACTCTGCCGTTTATGGACCTATTTGCAAAATTCTTTTGTTGTTGTAAAGGGTTTAGTTCGAAATTGGTCCTTTAGTCACTAAAGTGGGAACCTGATGATGCGATCCATGAGGAATCGAGGGAACTCCTCGAAATTTATATCCACACATATAGTGATTTTGACTTTTACTGAAGTAACACAAGCATATGCTACCAAAAAATAAGATATTGTACCAAGGTATACCCTGGATCCAAAAGCACTGTACAGAACTCCTCAGTCTTTAAAGATATGCGTTTGGAAATTTTGGTATTGTTTAATGAACTGCAAGCATATGCCACCCTGTCAGTTAGAGTAATCATCATCATCATCACCACTATCACACCATACATCATCAGATTATGATGATATAAAAGGTATTTCTCATAGTATTTTACACTAACACGGATATCTTTGAACATTACTCTGCCGTTTATGGACCTATTTGCAAAATTCTTTTGTTGTTGTAAAGGGTTTAGTTCGAAATTGGTCCTTTAGTCACTAAAGTGGGAACCTGATGATGCGATCCATGAGGAATCGAGGGAATTCCTCGAAATTTATATCCACACATATAGTGATTTTGACTTTTACTGAAGTAACACAAGCATATGCTACCAAAAAATAAGATATTGTACCAAGGTATACCCTGGATCCAAAAGCACTGTACAGAACTCCTCAGTCTTTAAAGATATGCGTTTGGAAATTTCGGTATTGTTTAATGAACTGCAAGCATATGCCACTTTATAACTTACAGTAATCATCATCATCATCTTAATAGCAATATTTTATGGAAGCTTGGCGCGTATTCAATTATACATTCGATCGTTAAGTTTAGACGTTCTTAAGACGTATTAATAATAACTTAAGAAAATATATCTCTAAAAAGGGTGAAATTATTATTTTTAAACAAAAAATTAAACCGACTTCCAAAGTAAAAATACACAAAAAAGTATGAAATAAAACTTAATATCTAAATAATTCTCCTTTCAAATTCGGCTAAAATTTTTACTATTTCTCTACTCAATCTTATTAATTTTGAAGTCGGTACCAGCAAATATGAACGTAAGTTCTATAAAATATTGTAGAATATTGTTTGGGCTGGTATCGATTTCAAAATTAATAAGATTGAGTAGAGAAATAGTAAAAATTTTAGCCGAATTTGAAAGGGGAATTATTTAGAGATTAAGTTTTATTTCATACTTTTTTGTGTATTTTTACTTTTTATCCCAAAAAGATATATAATATTATTGTTCCCGAGGGATAATGTACTATTGTGTATATTTTTTTAATGTCTTTCATGGCTTAAGTGTTTAAACCATTGAAATGAAATATGGTATGATGGTGCTTCGGACAAACAATTAGTAATTAAAGAGAGAACGTAAGATAAGGAAGATACAGATTTAACTTAGAGTACAGTCGTAAGTGGCCAAAAAACCCCATTTCTCGCGGGCGGAGCCGCGGGCAAAAGCTAGTATAATATAAAACTATATAAACTGATTAAATGAATAGTAGGTACTGTTGGTAATGGAATAGTAGGTAACTATACTGACTAAACGAATAGTAGGTACTCTTGAATATGAGTAACTTCTTAGAAGAAACAATATATTATAAATAAATATTTTCAAAGGTACAGCGATTTGTAATACAGAATTACGCAAGTCTCTTGTAAACGCTCCATTACAAAAGTCCTGACATCACGCGTACCTGCAGTTGTATGAAATATACACATAGGTCGCATGAACATATTTGCTAACATCTCCGAAGTTACTTTAACTTTAATTAATGTTTTTGTATGTGTTGTAAGTAATCTAATTGTGGATTCTCTTCCTTTTTAGGGTTCCGTAATACTTAAGGAACCCTTATAGTTTCGCTCTGTCCGTCTGTCTGTCTGTCTGTCTGTCTGTCCGCGCCTCTAGCTCCTGTAATTATGAATATAAATTAATGAAATTTAGTGCAGTTATAGATTGTGTATAGATCACGGTTTTGGGATCATAAAAAAATAATAATTTTATATTTTAGGGGTGGCTCTCCATACATGTGAAGTGGGGATGAAAAATATTTTTTCACTCTACCCCATCGTGTGGGGTATCGTAGAATAGGTCTTTTAAAATAAACGCAAGTTTTCATACGTTACTTTTTTATAAAATTGACTATTTTCGAGTAATCGGCCTCCAAAGTAGTTTGTAAGTTGGTCCCCCCCCCCTAGCATTTTTAAACTATAGGAGATAGAAACTTGCAAATTTGCATGCTAATAGATCATGCTAAAAACTCTTTAGGAAAATTATTGTGAACCAAATCGGACAGTAACTTTTGGAGTAATTTAAAAAAAAGCATATTACGCGTTTATAGTTACGGAAGCCTCCTTAGACATGTCCTGACATGATCTTGGTTAGGTTATTCACTAATTAAGTAAAAAAATATTCCAATTTTTTGTAACTTTTAAATTACTTACAAAGTTACACATAATTACTAATATCTCAGAATATATAAATTACACGTCAACTACCCTATCTCATTACTAATGAGAAGGTCCTGAAGAATTTGTAGTCGTTATGAGCTTCTTATTTCAGTCATGTGTTGCCTGTGTGGAGTGTGGTCTACTCGATAATGCTTCTGCAAGTATCAAATACGCTGTAAGCTCAAGTTTCGCTCGTCAGGAGCCTCCTATTTCTGTCAACAAAAGTACTTGATACTTGCACTTGTCTGCTCTGTATCACTTGTCTCTTATAATGGCTAAAACCACAGAGTTGTTATCAGCTGACGTAAATCCAAACCAGGTGCCTGCAGTAAATATGTCGTTTTACGAGATATCCTCATAACAGCCATATTCTTAAGATATTTTAGGGTTCGGTACGCAAAAGGTAAAAACGGGACCAGCTATGAGACTCCGCCTTCCGTCTGTCTGACACTTGGCTGTATCTCGTTAACCGTGAAAGCATGGACCAATATGTTGATAGCGAGAGTTTAAATTTTCACAGATGATGTATTTATGTTGCCTCTTGCAACTATAAAAACAAAATACGCTAAAAACAGGCTAAATTAAATATTTTAAATCCAATACAAAAAATCCTATACAAAAAAAACTGGCCAAGTGCGAGTCGGACTCGCGCACCGAGGGTTCCGTACATACCTTTACGTACATACATAATATAAGTAAAGTTTACCCACCACGACAATCGAGTCATAATAGGGGTAGTAAGTTTAAAATTATTTAAAATATTTTTATTATATGATGTTACTAAAAAAAATAAGTTTTTGCAATTTTTCCTTTATCTATGCTATAAGACGTTGCTTCATACCATATTTCATATAGATTTTGTATAGATAAAGGTACGGAACCCTACGTGCGGGAGGCGACTCGCTCAATGCCGGATTTTTTCTCCATCGCTTGAAAGCCACCACAAGTGCTACTGAAGGGGTGCTTTTTAATCCACTTGATGAGTTATTTTTTGTTTTGTTTTAAAATGCATCTTGAAAGTAGATACTAGATAATAGAATGCCTGCGTCGTACGAAATAACTTAGAAGGGTATCCTAAAATATTGTTAGAAAATAGAAATATATCCAGCGTCAAACCCGTTTTGATTGGTCCAGACTCCAAAATCAGTTAATGATATCAAGACGGTTAATTTATAATTCAACTAGATGTTGCGCGCGACTTCGCGCGCGACAAAAAGAAATCCTGCGGTAACCGTCCATTTTGCCGCGATAAAAAGTAGCCTATGTCCAAATTATAGTATATCTGTACCAAATTTCTGTCCAGTAGTTTCGGAGCCTATTCGATGCACACAAAGAAACAAACTTTTCCCCTTTAGTATAGAAGTATAGATAAAAGACAAATGAAAGTGTATGTAAGTTAATTACAATTACGAATTGGGTTTTAAGTTTAAGGAATGTAAGTAAATATTAACTATTTAACTACATAAGTTTTAGGACAAGGATTTGAACACGTTACACGTCTAGAGAGTGTTGTTTGTTTGTTGAAAACCCGTTACGGTATTTAGGCCGGTAATATTTTGAACGTAATTTACCTAAATACGTCTAAATAGTTATCTACAAGATTTATTGCACTGGTTTAAGTCATTGTGTGCATGTAAAATACCTTAGTAATTGCTAGTCAATTTTGGTCATTGCCTGGTTTCGATTATACTTAGTATCCAAAATTTGACCAGCAGGATCTTTCAGAAATATAAGATACTGGACACACTATTCTTTTATTTCTGATTTGTCTAGGCCAGTGTTTTTCAACCTTTTTCATGATCCGACCCCCTTTGTAATGAAAAATACTTCGCGACCCCCCCAAGCCTTCGCTTTTTTATCATGTATGTATGTGTTGTTACAGTGCAGTGTTACAAATATTCATTCCATACGACGTTTTTATGCGTCTCCATAATTAGGATTCGGATATAAGTACATAATATAGTACGTCAAACACATTATTTTACAATTACATACATCGATGATATCGGTGATCGATTTATGAGTACCTATATCCTTTTGTCAAAATTCTCTTACTTATAATATTATATAACTTATAAATCAATCATTTTAATCTTTTTTAATTGTTTTTTAGTCAAGTTCTCTCGACCTCCGGTGACCCGGTGACTCCTACAGGAGCTTCGCGACCCCCCGGGGGGTCGCGACCCACAGGTTGAAAAACACTGGTCTACCCAACAAGCAAAATCAGTACTTGAAGTATTCTCCAACACTACTTTTTCTTGTGCTTATAAGATACTTATAGTTTACTACATTGCTGGATTTGGGTGCAGTTATAGGAGCATTGTTTTCTTATAACTCTCTTATAATCAACTTATAGAATGTCAATTAGCCCTATAGTATACTTAAGGAAGCGCAATTATTTCTATAATGTTCTGAGACTACTCATTTTTAAGTACAAACACTCTTATTAGTATCTGACATAAATATCTTACTAAAGCAATCTTGTTTGTAATGCTCTAGTAATATACTTAGTTAAGTTATTAGTTATAAGGACATTTTATAAACTTTGGTTATTGCTTGTGATAAAACGAAATATTAAATATGTAAGTATTCTTCATTCTAATTTATAGTAACTGCATAACGTTAACACTCGTAATAATATTATATACGATGTGGGAACTCGACGGGGAAGTCATTTTTATTGTAAATGTGGGCTAAGATTTGATTAATTTTACAACGCGCTTTGAAAACTAGCAGTTATAGTATTTACTGTAAAATAATTTTTCAATGATTTTTACAAACATTCGCCATTTTCTTTAAATACTCTGCGTTGAGTATGTTATAGAACAATTTTAAGTAAATTAGTACTTATAGTAGTTTCGATTAAGATACATTTCCTCCATATTTAAACAAGTTTAGGGTTCCTCATGTATTCGGACTACTTACTAATTTTTCAATTTACATTGCTAGAAAACAATTCCATATCTATAATAAACTGATAATAAACTATTTTCTCAGGACAAATTAGAACAGCTAGAAGTATAATGTTTATTAATTATGTGATTGATCAAGTAGCTTATAAGGTTGTTTGATTTTATAACGCTCTTATTAAGCACTATTACATTTAAAAGAGTCTTAAACAAGACAGTAACGAGACTAACTTATAATTATCTTCGATAAGAGTGTTATAACATCATCCTTTCTTACAAAATGCTACTATAAGATTTCAAGACTATTTAATCTTTCTGCAGACAATTATAGGATACATATTCCTATTAGTGGTTTATAAGGTAATCTTGTAGTTAACTATAATATTGAGTAATAAAAACAAATGCTCTTGAGAATATATACGCTTGTGAAATGTTATTATAAGTAAAAAAGTCCTATAACTGTTTTGTAAGTAGTCGTGTAGCAAACTATAAGACTGAGATATAAATCCTAATGCTCTTGAGTATGTTAGAGCTTATCTTATGCTTTTATAAGAGACACAGTCTGCACCAATGCCTTAATAAGAACATTATAAGAAGAGGTAGACTTATAATCTTTAGTTATAGGATTACTTTGCTTGTTGGGTAGGCAGTGAATGACTAAAATGGTGAATCAAAACATGAATTATTGAATTTTATTGAAAATCGAAGTGTCGTGTCACGTGTGTCGACTGTCGAGATGTCAATTGTCATAGGTATATGACTTTGACATTTGACCGACACTTGTGTGTTCGATTTTCAGCTCTATTGTATAAGCCCAGAGTTCTATTTTCAATGCTGTGATTTTTCCCCGGCCTACCGGGTTCCGGACAATATAGTCCCAGCCAGACAATATAAACAATATAGGAGCAAAGATTTCGGAAAACACAGATCGCCTGATGGTGAGCATTTAGTAGCCACAATTCCCAGCAACTTCCAATCACTATAGTCAAGTTATTTGACTTTAAAAATGACTTCGGTTTATCTAATCGTGCCAAAGCATGGACTCTGTTAAAATATGACGATAGGCTATCCATACATAACAGTTTACTTATGCACACATCTTACTGACGCGGGCGTTACTTTCTCGTGTGGCGGTGTCGACGGAGAAATCTCAACCGGTCCTAAACTTTTCTACGTCTGTTTACACTCATATCACGTGCCGGTGCTTCTCAAACTGTGCAATCTTCAATAAACATAATATAATAGGCAATCGGACTGATTTTTTTATTGCATAAATAATAGTACTCTTAAATATGAGTAACTTCTCAGAAGAAACCGTATATCAGAAGTCAATATTTTCAAAGGTACAGCGATTGTATATGTCAACGTAAAATTTTAAAAACCGTTAGATTGTAAAATAACTAACGAGATTGTAAAAATATGTCGAAAGATTAAAAACTATATATTTATAATCTAACGAAAGATAATGTGTTAAATTGTAGGCAGCATATTCGCGTCCGAAGTCTATCAACATTTTACAATTTTACTAGTTTTATTACAATCTAATGGTTTTTACAATTTTACGGTGACATATACAAAATTTCGCAAGTGTCGTAAAAACGCTCCATACTACAAATGACGCCACTCTTGGATTAAAGTGTATGAAGTAGGTATGAACTACGAAGTATACGGCCGCAGGAACATATTTGTAATTATCTCCGATATTTGTGCGTTTAAGTTCATACTTCCCATGAATGTTTTTTGTATATGATGTAAGTAAACTAATGATGTAGGTTTTGTTTACCAATTTAGCAAAAAAAAGTACTTTTAAAATGTATTTAATTAGTAAACCACACATAAAACAATATATTATTTTACATTTACCAAGTAGTAAGGCCTCAATATTTCTGAATATATTAATGAAACTAAATATTTCAGATGTTGTCCGATTCCCTATTATTACATGTTGACAGATCGAGACGATTTAGGAGAAGATTATTAGAAACCTAAACTGTTTAGGCCCATAAAGCAGCAAGTACAACGAAACAGTTGCAATCTTAGTCCATCCAAAAAAAGCTTGTGAATAATCAAAAGTTATATACTTATTATATAACACGACTACGCAAATTATGTGCCTAGCCTGTTTCACCCGGGCCATTATTACGAATCTATTGACCTCATTTATTATAATCGAATCAGTGGTTTAGACGCTACGATGGAACCAACATACATATAACATTGACTGCCGAAATAATTACCCTTCCATTTTGGCTTCGCCCTAGTCGGAAAGAAGACAAAAAACAACACTCAAAATGTCTAGAAATCATTACTGAATTTAAAACTAAGTATTATGACATTTTAATACGTTTATGGTTACCTTAATTATGTATCAAAAATAAACCAAAATCAACTACCGGGTTATTAGTAAATGCAGCCGGTTTAACCGGATTTGACAATAATAAATGATTTCCTAAACATATCAAAACGTTTAAAAGCGGACGTCGGCAAAGTTTTAATAACACTGGCAAGGTCTACAATCTATCTACTTCGGGAAAACACTTAAAAACGGCTATTTGGTAGACAAAATATGGTTTCAAAAGAAATTATATACCTATTCAATATTAATTAATCATATTTATTAAAACGTAAAGCAAAAACGTTCAGTACAGTTTTACGAGAATTGTGTGTATTGAGGACTATGACATTTGGCACAGTTTGTGCGGAGGAAGATGTGAAAGCATATTTTTATTAAATAATGCTTAGAAATACATAAAAATAACAACAACACAGTACCTTAGAATACAGATAATTAACACACAATTAGCGCGCGTTTGATAGATATGTCACCGTAAAATTGTAAAAACCGTTAGATTATAAAATAATTAACGAGATTGTAAAAATAATATGTCGAAAGATTCATTACTATATATTTATAATCTAACGAAAAATAATAAGTAGGTATGTTAAATTATAGGCAATATATCGGCGTCCCAAGTCTATCAACATTTTACAATTTGACTAGTTTTATTACAATCTAACGGTTTTTACAATTTTAACGGTGACAGATAGGTACACACGTTGACATATTTTATCAATCTGTATTTTTTTTTTGTATCTAAGAGGCAAAAACACCCCTATAAAGTTCAAAGTAAAAAATTATTATAATATGAATTATTATGGACGAATTACGTCCACAGGGTAAATCTAAGAGTAATTTCAAATGTATCACAAATTCACAAAATGTTAAGTATTAACCCTCTGACTGCCAAGGTTAAAAATAACGCCATGAGTTTATATCTCTCATATTTAAGGCAAAATAGCACTTTTTATTTCGTTTAAACAAAAGAAAAGAACTAAAGAGTTCTAAGTCACATTAGTAATGGCCTCCAGCTCCTCGATAAATAAATGCAGCCGGTTTTTTTAAACATCCACGACTCTATCGAGAAAGTTAAAATTTTATAACAGCAATGGAAAGTTAATTTAGAAAAGTCAGATTATACACTTGTATAATCTGACTTAATTATGTATAATCTGGCTTAATTAAATAAGCATAAATAACGAATTCTTTTTAGATTAAAATTAACGTCAAATATTTTAATGTTTAGAGATTAGAGAGATTATACAATATACATTAAGATGTTGCTTGTAAGCTGATGGGTTTTTTATAGCTTTTCTAAGTGCGTTTTAGTAATATAAAAGTAAATAAGAACTCTAATAGCGGATATTTATTTTTTTGGGCAATTGGCCAACCACACTTACCCACCACTGCAACTCCTGTGTCGCCAGGATCGACAGGGTTTTTTGTGGTTGGTTACCAAACCAACCACAAAAAACCCTGATATTATGATCTCAGGGGTGCCCGGGGGACATGCTAAATCTGTCTTGGAACCCGCAACGAAATTAATCAGAAGATTGTAGGAGTAGTGGAAGTACATAGTACCTAATAGGGCATTTACATGGGTCAATATTTGCCGCACGATTTTTTGCGACAACAATTAGGCTGGGTCGTTTTGGCAATTTTGCCAACAAAAATGACGAGTCGATTTGTCAAGTCCATAATCCCGCATAATCGTTCCTACTAGGCATAATATATTATGCCATTTACATAATATGTATTTCTCTAAACGTTATTTACACTAAATATTTGACAATCGCCCGTTTTATTAAGCGACTCATCGGCCTACTAAGCTGACTGTGTAGTGTAGAAGGCATTGAACTCCTCGGGGGACATAATATGGTAACCGACACGGGCCGTAATAATATTTTTGCGTAGCAGTGAAAGGGTTAGGCTGGGACTATATGATCCGGAATCCGGAAGGCCGGGAAAAATTCAGAGCACTGAAAATAGAACTCTACGCTACTACAAAAGAGCTGAAAATAACACACAAATGTGGAGTCAAACGCCAATGTTATATATACTATATATGGACAGCACGACATTTCTATTTTCAACTCTATTGTATTATCGCAGAGTTCTATTTTCAGTGCTCAAATTTCCCGAGCCCGCCGGATTCCGGATCATACAGTCCCAGTCTTAAGCATTGACCACGAGTCACGAGTTCACGATCCAATGTCGTTGGGGGACGGTCACCAGAAACTATGGGTGGAAGTTAATTGTGGGGGTCAAGTGACCTCCATCGGAAACCGTTTGACCTTATCATTGTTACGAGTATTATACAACACCTTGGCATCGATTGAAATTGCCTATTGTTAGATATAGCCGCTTTCGATACAATTTTTTAAAGTATGTTACACACTTCCACTTCAGTCGGTCAAGTCCGATAAAACATTGTTTAAGATTTTCCAATCAGAGTTTTTCCGAAATAATATCCGGATATACGCAGTAAAATATGTTAAACCAGATGACTATTATTTTTAAAACAAAAATTAAAAGCGACTTCCAAATTAGAAATGTACAAAAAGTATGATACAAAACTAATTCCCCTTTTAATTCCGACTTTTAATTAAATATGTCTCTACTGAATCTTCATTATTTTGAAGTCGGTACCAGCCCTAACAACATCCTGATTCCTGATAAAACAATATTTAAAATAAAACTCGCGTTCAAGTTGCTGGCATCTACGATTTTTTCAATTTAATATTTAAAGTTTTATTTTAAATTCAGCCTAAAATCGTATAATACTATAATGTTCCGTAACTCTAACTGCTAATAAAACGTTACGAAAAAAAATATCTTTAATCCAACTGATATTATAAATGTGAAAGTTATATGGTAGTACATAGTTATGGTAGTAGTTTAGGCTCTGGATTAAAACATAGGCTACTTTCTATCCCGAAAAATTACAGTGTTCCTGTGGGACACTGTATTTACGCGAGCAAAAGCTAGTTTTTAATAATTTGCACGTTCATAAGAAAATGCTATATCCTATTATGTAAGGCGTTATAGCATCGGTATTTAACATTATGTTTCGCCCTCGTTTCGCCTATTTACTAATAATTATCGGTTTCTAAAGATTTTACATAAACCCTGGATAAACTAAGATTATCTGGTGCAGAATCACAAAAGTGAAAACATCCATCCAGTGGTCACTTGATAAATATTTTTCAAATAGGATATTGTAATTATTTTGTTTTGCTCTTCGGCAATGTCATTCATTAGTTTCATGAAAAAAAAATATTGTCCTCAAGTATTAGGATTTAGCTTTTAGAAGTAAAATGAAGATTTAAATAATGACAAAGAAATTCATAATACTTTTCTGTAAAGTTTTTTAAATCCCTGTGTCAGCGACATCTATCAGTTTTTTTTTTAATAATAAAAATACTTTATTGGCAGAAATTTTTTACATTGGTTAGTAAACCTGCCAAACTGCGTAGCAGTTTGTCGGCAGATAAATATAAATAGCTGTTATATTATATGCGCTAATTTGTGAAAAAGGAAATGATACCACAGCATGCAATAAAATAGAATGTTTATTCCGGTTGCCTAGCAACATGACATAAGACGATCCCTGTTCCTTTAGTTAAACATATACAACAATAGCAATGTCAATTACGAATTATCCTGGAACCGATAAACGGATAAACGGATCTCATTGGTACTGACCAATGAGAAAAAGTAAAGTTATATATATTATATTAGCTTTTTCCCACAGCTCCGCTCGCGTAAATATAATATCGGGAATACTGTAGTTTCACGGGATAAAAAGTAGCCTATGTTTTAATCCAGAGGCCAGAACCTAAACTACTACCATACCAAATTTACCGTTCAGTTGTTTTTACGTGAAAAGGTAACATACATCCATCCATCCATTCATCCTCACAAACTTACACATTTATAATAGTAGTAGGATTTTCAAAAACGAGTTTACGAACCAATAACGCTACTGGATAACTACCGACTTATAATAAACTTCAGAAAACAGGCAAAATTAAGATGTCAATTGATTTCAGGAAATAAACAAAAAATAATAAAGATGTCGGAAGTAAAAATATGTGGAGCGGTCTTTATCTACATTTTTTTTTAATTAACAAAATTCGTCTTACCTCAAAAAATAATCTGTTTTTAACATATTCATACTTGAAAGTATTATTATTGACCTCGTTCTATGCCACTTTAGCAGCAGACCTTTTAAAATTACACAATTCACATAAAATCGTTTGAATCATTTAGAATGCAATTTGCATCGAATTTAATTATCTACTCACGAAGTTTCGGCCTAGACCTTCAAAGGGGACATAAAATATTTAATGTGATGTACAAGACGTCCCGTATACGGTACGGGCTACTCGCGATGAATATACATGATATTATGAAGAACTTTCAAATATTTGGCGATAGGACGTTGTAGGACATATTATATTATGATCAAGCGATTTTCACCTCTATCACTTTCGAATAAGATTGTATTTTTGTCGAAGTGGGAGGCAGGAAAGTGTAGAGTGAAATCAATCATAATTATTATAACTATTCGCCGTTTTCTAGGCTAAGATACAGGTTAAATTCTTGCCAAGCCTTCCATTTTAGGCTTTAGAAAAGAAAATGGTTATACACGTTATGAAAGATAATTTTCTATCATTCTCTACATGATAATATGATCATGTAGAGAACATGTAGAGAAAGACAATCTCATCTTTTTCACACTATAGACGTGAACGTTGTCTAGAAAGAGACAGTAGGCGTTAATTACTTCTCTTTCACACAACGCTGACGAGCGCTGACGCGGAAGTTGTATGGGAAGAAATAGACAGTAAGTTGCACTTTTTGTTGACGATAAAGGTTATTGTTTAGACAGGAAAACGAAACAAATAAATAAATACTAAATATTAAGAATTACTCAATTGTTATTTTATCTAATTATGAAATGATAATAATGATCGTGGACTATTAAAATTTTGATTTTCTAATAACAATTAGAAAACTAAATCGTAGTTATTAAATTAATATAATATTATAAAATTATAAAATCTTAAGTGTTTAATAATTTGAAACAAATTGCAGATACCAAAGGCATTTCAACAGGACGTAAAATATTTCAACATTATCGAACGAATAAGAATAGAATACTTTATCTCTATTGAGGTCAACATGGAGGCATAATACCATCCATACGGTAATGTGAAGAAATGTTAGTCATGTACATTATTGTCCAGTTAGACACCTGCCTTATCATCGTCTGTAATCCCATACGAAAATGACCTTTAAGCTACATCAATAATAACTATAATCGTATATCACCATCTCCTCGCTCCAATAGACTTAATGAATATAGCACATGCAATTAAAATAGTTATTAGTTGAGCCAAGTTATGTCCATATTTCGGTATGGATTGTACTAATTGGATTATAAAACAGATAGACAGAGATATTCTTATAAAAGACTGTTATTGCTTGTAATTAATCAGTTATTAGTAACTAGATAAACTTAATTGTATGATAAAAGTACAGTTTACTGTTTAGTGAAAACTTACTAGATTGTATTTGAAATACTACTACTAAGTATTAAGAATGTGAAAGTTTGTGAGAATGGATCTATGGATGTTTTTTTTACTCTTTTACGCAAAAACTACTGAACGGATTTTGATGAAATTTGGTATGATACAGTAGCTTAAGCCCTGTATTATCTAATAGGCTATTTATCCCGATACGTGGGACTCATATCACGCGGGCGGATCCGCGGGCAAAAGCTAGTTGCTCATAAAACGAAACCCTACAAGTAAGGATGTTTCATTTTTTTTGTAGTTTTTCCGGACGAACAAAAATGTGTACAGTTTTTGTCGGACATGTGGTAACACAATGGTTGTGGTTCTTGATTTATTAATCAATTTTTATTTTGAACTAGCTGTTGCCCGCGGCTTCGCCCGCGTAAATATAGTTTTTTCGCGGTCGCGGATAAAAAATAGATAAAAATAATATGTCTTGCTAAAATTTCAGCTCGATCGGTGCAGAACTTTTTGAGTTTTTGAAGCGTACACAAACCAACATAACATTTTTATATATAAGATTAAAAAAATACCTGTAGGCGGTCGTTCTTTGGGGTAGCAGATCCGGAAGAGCCCCCGTGTCCGGGTGTAGTAGAAGTACTTGCTGTTCAGGCTCTCCAGGATGCCCTGTGAGTTTATATCCGTGTTCTCTGTCACGTATGTCTGAAAAGAAATAAATAAGGTTAAAAAATAAAAAATATATTAGCAACAAAAAAATCGACTCTATTTGTTTTTTGTTCCTATTGGAACTCACCAAAATATTATAGCAATTAAAGACAAAAAAATATGTCTTATTATCCTTAGGTACTTATAGTATACATGATATATTAATATAAGAGGTTTGAAAGTCGATTTTGCTAATTAAATCCTGCAATAATACACTTGCGAATTGCGATCCAGTCCCGATATTATGTTTAAACTGCAAAATGGTATTCTCATAAAATGTCAAACCAATACCAAACCCGTTTTGATTGGTTCAAGCTCCAAAATCAGTTTACGATATCAGGACGATTCATTTATCTATACTAATATTATAAAGAGGAAAGGTTTGTTTGTTTGCATTGAATAAGCTCCGAAATTACTCAACCAATTTTGATGAAATTCGGTACAGATGTAGAGTAGACCACGGGGAAGGACATAGGCTACTTTTTATCGCAGAAAATGTACGGTTTCTGCGAAATTAACCCTGTGCACGCACGAAGTCGCGGGCAACATCTAGTAATTCAATAGAAGTATAAACAAACTAGCGACCCGCCCCAGCTTCGCACGGGTACAATACTGATACTAATACTACAGAATGTCTTTAAATCACTAACAAAACGGGCGAAATCTAGTCAAAACAAACAGAAACAAATTAATATAGGTACCTACTAAAACTCAATGAAATAAGTAAGTAGGTGGGTATACTTTTATCGTATGAAATACCATAGATCTAAACTCCCCCCGCACGCGCACCCCTGCCTTGGCGACGCCCACTTCGTAACGGGCCGTGCAGCAGAAATCGTCATATTTTAATTTCGCCATAACTTCAAAACCACTCGTCCAATTTCAATCATTCAAAGACCAAATATTACCTACATCAACTGTACTTAGTTATGAAATAATTTATTTTGATAAGGATTAATAGTATGAGTAAAATAAACGCGTTTAAATGTAGTCCAAAAAAAATTCAAGATTTCTAAATAAAAAAATGGTTGTTGTGCCTCACTCGACATAGATAGGTATAGTGTGTCGCGGACTTTTTTGTAGATATTTATAAGATCTACAATTAATTAGAACATTTTATGGTTCTATCTTTTATAGTTTAGGCAGCGTACGCAAAATAAGTAACTTTTCTGGTTGATTTTTTACACCTTGTGTCCGAAAAACCCAAATATTTTACGGAACCCTATTTTTTTCCAAAATAAAATATAGCCTATGTTACTCGTGGGTAATGTAGCTTTCGAATGGTGAAAGAATTTTTGAAATCGGTCCAGTACTTTTTGAGCCTATTCATTACAAACAAACAAACAAACATACAAACAAAGTTTTCCTCTTTATAATATTAGTGTAGATATACAGACGAACGTATAACCGCCTCCTTTTTTTGGAAGTCGGTTAAAAATGAAAGTGTCAGGGGGTTTCATTTCATTTGGGTTCAGATTTTTTTCTCTTTCCAATATCTACACCTCGTATTTAATCAAGCAACATAATTTTTTTCACAATGCCCCTTGAAACATGAATGTGCGGACAATAAACAAAGGCTTCGCTGCAATTATCTCAAAGTTATAACTTACGAACAAACTATGTAAGGTGAAGATACCATTAAATACTAGTTGGTAGTTGGAGTGCCTCAGGGTACATACTTGGACCGGTCTTGGGCAAGGGCGTGGATAATTGATTTACTTGGGCCCAGGTATAAACAAATTGAAGAACTATTTTAAAGCTTAAAATTCCAAGCGGTATTCTTTTGAGACCTTTTTTCCAACCATCATAAAACAAATACCAAAGGTACTATAAAGACCTCTAAGAAGTTTTTTAACCTTTTAAATTCATAAAATTCATTCTTTTGAATGAATACTAAAATTCCTATGATGACTTCTATAGGAATGTTTGAGCAGCTGTATATCTATAAAAGTCTTAATGTCAACATACTCACAATTATAACGATAGGAATGAAGGCACGGAGTAGAGTGTATATGCCATCGTAAAATTGTAAAAACCGTTAGATTGTAAAATAACTAACGAGATTGTAAAAATATGTCAAAAGATTAATAACTATATAGGTACCTATTTATAATCTAAAGAAATATAATGTGTTAAATTATAGGCAGCATATTCGCGCCGGAAGTCTATAAACATTTTACAATTTCACTAGCTATATTACAATCTCACGGTTTTTACAATTTTACGGTGACATATACAAAATTCTAATGTAACAGGAAGGGTACGGACTACAGTACATGGCATATTTTTGATCTACTTTTTTGGAGTTTCGTAGTTCGCGTCTCAGAAGTCCCTTATAGTTTTGTCATGTCCGTCCGTCCATCTGTCCTCGACTTACCTTCCAAACGGTTAATGCTAGAAAGATCAAATTTTGCATGAATAAATGTATTTACTATTCCGACAAAGTTTTAAAATTTAATCACAAAAAATATTTTTTGGGGGGCATCTCCCCTACACCTTTGCCTACACGTAAAGTGGGAATGATTTTTTTTCTCGCGTATACGATACCTATATCTTTAGATAGGTCTTTTAAAAACATTGAGAGGTTGCTACGACGATTTTTTGATTTAGGTATCCATTTGCGAGATAGGTATTCAACTTTAAACGCATTTTTTTTAAATACGTCCCCCTCTAAAAGCTAAGCCAATGCTCGAAAAATTTGAGAAAATCCATGATGGTAGTCCATGTAATGAATAATATATTATACTAATATAATAAAGTTACTATAAACTTTGTTTGTTTGTTTTCTTTGCATTGAATAGGCTCCGAAACTCCAATTCATCAAAATCGGCTCAGTAGGCCGATTTTAATGAAATGTGGCACAAATGTAGAGTAGACCACGGGGAAGGACTAAAGGCTACTTTTTATGGCGGAAAAATATACGGTTTCTGCGAAATTGACTATTGCGCGCACGAAGTCGCGGGTAACATTCAGTGTATTATAACTTGTAAAATGCGTTTGGAAAACATCGTACAAAAATAATAGAATAATAAGTAAACATGTAAGATATAGTGATTCTGAACCCTTCTAGTGCAAGTCCGATTCGCACTTGGCCGGTTTTTTAGTATCGATACAAATAGTTAGTGCCCCAAAAATACTTTTTCCGTAAACCGATATGCACATTACACAGACTTAAATACGCAATAAACAGCTAAATAGCTAACATACAGGAAATGTTTTATCATTTTATGTATTAACGCATAATTCAGGAATCAATAACTATGTTATAAATTACGTATTAATGTACAATTTAATACGACAATTAATATTTAATAGATGTATCTAAAACCGCATTTTAATACTTAAATAACTAGTACCTGGGTAACGTAGCTTTGCTCGGAGCTGTAGTATATTAAAAAAACTATTATAAAAATATTTCAGCAGGGTTTGAATATATACCAATAAACTTTCGAATTCGGGTTCGAATAAAACCTACCTAGACCGATTTATCGCCCCCGAAACCCCCTCTATAATAAATTTCATGAAAATCGTTGAAGCCGTTTCCGAGATTCAGAATATATGTAATAAGAATTGCTCGTTTAAAGATATATAAGATTATAAGCGTCATTCTCAATTGATACGGCAGTCCCGGACTTCCCTATAGTTTTATAGGGCCTGGGCGAAGCTACGTTATGAGAATATGAAGTAATGAATACGGCGTCCGCACGACGCGACACTGTCACGAACAAACACAAAATATGATTTGCTTTCACAGCTTCTACGTGAAAAGAAAGTGACGACAGTCACTTGTTGTGTTCGAGTGTGCAGCAGGGGCGTAGCTAGGGCGCCATATCTGGCGTATCAATTATACGGGGCCCCCTGGCCACGGGGACCCGAACGTGCGTAAGCAAAAATTAATAAAAACTTTCCAAATTTCATCTTCATTTCATTTCATCATCAGCCAAAGCATCAGATTTAATAAATCAGTTTTCCGAAAAAAAGGCAAGAAGAGTGTAGGTATATTTAATTTGAATTACTTGTGGAAATTTTGAAAAAGTGACAGAAAGATAATTATGATGAATAAACATTTATTTTAATTTTATGCATTTTTTTTTCTTTTGTGAGAAATCTTTATCCTGCCTAAGGGCCCCCAAACAAATTTTATACCGGGCCCCGCCAAGGCACGCTACGCTTTTGGTGTGCAGTGTGTTTACTTTTACATACCTACTCTCTGTGTGTGTCTTTACGACCTCTGTGGCTCAGCCGGGGGTCGCGGGTTCGAATCCCGCCGAAGGAACAAAAAGTTTTTCTGTGTTCCTGGGTCATGGATGTGTATTAAATATGTGTATAATATAATAAAAATCTTAAATATGTGTATAGTATAAAAGTATTAAATATATTACCGTTGTCTGGTACCCGTAACACAAGTTCTACGAGAACTTACCACGGGATCAGATTGACGTGGTGTGAAGCGTCCGTAGATATTATTATTATTATTATATTATATTATTATTATATTATATTATTATTATACATAACTACATATTAGTCTTAATACTAGTTACTCTATTCGCGTTAGGCTGGGACTTTATTATGCTCAGGAATCCGGAAGGACGTAGAAAATTCTAAGCATTGAAAATAAATTTCTGACCCTAATAAACACAAAGTTGAAGTCAAATGTCAATTTCATAAAGGATAGGTCGACACTCGAAACTTTCATTTTCAACTCTATTGTATTAGTGCAGAAGTCCCTCGAAACTTCCCTAATACTAATTAGGTACTTTTCATTCCAGCAAATAGTAGATGCTTATAAGTGTAAGAGAGACATACACACCCTTATTAATAAAAATATTTACACCATGGATAAGCAAATCCAAATCGCTCTCTTTGTCTATCAAGTGACTGTTCCAAAGTATCTGACAGAGACAGCCATGTTGGATTAGCTAATCCGTGGTGTAAATAATTTTATTAATAAGACTGACAGAGTATTTAAATACTAAGTGCATTTTTTTGCTTATGGAGTAGTTGTATGTGTAACAGACAGACAAGATCGGACTATAGTCACACGTACGCTGTACGCAGGTAGTTATTTTTTACGTGTTGCGCTATACGCCTATAGTGACGTATTCTGTTATGTTATTACTGTTATTTTAATAACAGGATATCGACTGTTATGTGTTATTTCCAAATAACTGTTACTTTTTACCTGTTACGTTAAATACGTCCCACCTCTAGCTCGAAATAAAGTAAGCAGCGACCAAACTGAATAGCTGTTTGTCTTTTATTAGGCGATAGTGAAACAGGCCCTTACTGTCTTTCTTATAGTAGGTATATTCATAGACAGACAGATAGACGAGAGATTATGTGAATCATATAGGTACTACATATAACCTACGTCTTACACATTACATTATACTTAAATAGGTTACTTTAATTTGTTAATGTACACACGGCATAAGCGTCATTGGTCAAATTTGACATATACATATGTACGCATTATTCACTGTTTTCTTAACTCGAATACAATGAAATGTGTGGAATATCAACATAGAGAGATTAGTATTCGTTCCTACATCGTAGACCTACTGAGTAGAGAAAGAGATATTGATGATAGATCATGCTAAAAACTCTCTAGGAAAAATTATTTTGAGCGAAATCGGACAACTTTTGAAGTACCTAATTTAAAGAAAAACTATTACGCGTTGATGCTACGCTATGTCTAACTGCCATGTCTAACTCCGCTTAGACATGGCTCGACGTGCTCTTGGTTAGGTTATCTTCCCATTACCTAGTCTACAAAACCTACTAGGTCTCCACGACGATCGAGTAATTACATTAATTAGCATCATGGGCTTAGTTATCAGAGTTCTTCCTGTATTGTTTTTCTTTTCATACACAGCCCTAAGACATTCAGCATTGGAGCGCGACGTTCTTTAACCTGCGGCGGGTTGAACGCTCGGAGTTTTTATCAGCTGATACCAAAGGAGAGTAGGTAGTAAATTAATATTTACTGCCGCTTATAGGTACAGTGTGTGCTGTCTCGAGATTGAGAGATTTTAACCCCCCCTTTTGTAAAGTTACTACCTCACGTACCTACTTACATAAAGTGCGTTATGCGTATAAAACTAGACGTTCGCGCATTTATTACTATTATTAGGGTCCATCCACATATTACGTCACACCTGATGGGGGAGGGGGGGCGGGGCCATACAAAGTGTGACAGTACATGTTAAATACAGGTACAGGGATACTAAAAAGCGTGACTTGGGGGGGGTAGGGGTTCAAAAAGTCGAAATTTTGTGTGACGTAATATGTGGATGGACCCTTATGCTAGCATATTGTGTCTCACTACTGGATAAAGGCTCATTCATTTCCTCCATAAATTGCGATCCTTCGCTATGGTCGGTCAGTCCATATCAAAGGTACTTGTACTATTATAATATATAAGGTATCCAAAAATCAATTTCGAATACTTCAGGCACGTGATCCACTGCTTAAGTAAAGGCGTTTAGGCAGAGAAATAATTGTCATACTGAAACTAAAATAATCATCTAATGTATGGGCGACTCTCCGCAAAACGCAAACTCGGGCTTAAAAAGACAAAAATTTTTTTCGAGTATGACAATTATTTTTCTTCTTAAATATCTTTACATAAGCAGCAGATCACATGCCCGAAGTATCCGTAACTGATTTTACCAAACCTTATTCTGTGTCAAAGGCATCTAATTTGTCGCACCACCTTTTCTGGCACCACCTCTGTTCTGCCGACCGTTGGGAAATATCGATACAGTTATGTATCTAAAGAATTTATATATTTTTCAACATTTAAAACAATTATTACGTTCAAGGCAGATGATACTCAGTTCCAATAAATTATAAATAGCCAGGCACCTGCTGCATATAGGTACTTAAGAAATACGCAGTTAAAGATAATATATGTATTATGTAGTAACTAACTAACTAGTATGTACTATGTGAGTACTTAAGAAATACGCAATACGTAGAATTGTTTTTATAGATATTTTAAAGTGAACCTTAGCTCTTTATCGTTAAGATACAAAATCGTATAACCTTCATATTTCCATTGTATTTTTCTCTATAATAA
Source organism: Glaucopsyche alexis (assembly GCA_905404095.1). NCBI lineage: Eukaryota > Metazoa > Arthropoda > Insecta > Lepidoptera > Lycaenidae > Glaucopsyche > Glaucopsyche alexis. Next base: position 18,561,540 of record FR990054.1, on the reverse strand, counting down.
TTGTCTGTAGATGATACGCTGGTTTTTATCATTGAAACAGCATGGGGCTTAATTGAAATCACATAATGATCTGTATTGCAAATGTAGAGATACAAAAAACATAGGGAAAAATAATTAATACGAGACCTTGTCGCGCGTTGATGTCTTTTGTATGTGACATTGATTTTTAGTAATTCTCAAAGTCAAACAGGAGCCGTGAGAAAGCTAGCCAGGAAATTATTACCAAGTTTTTACTTAACAAACAAATAACTACAATAACTTATATATAGTTTAGAACTTTAGATAGTAATTTAGTTATTTTAACTAGTTTTTAAATCCGTTGAAAATTGAAATATTAATATAATCATTTACCTAATTAACTGTAAAATATTTTATTTCATATTCTTGCCACTTAGTACTTATATAACACATTGTATGTAATATTCATGTTGAATAACGTCATAATCAGTATGTAAATTACTTTGGCCTTTTCAACATTATTACATTTTAATCTTGAAGAATATAAGAGTTGTTATTTTGTAAACGAAAAACAAAATTACTTTTTTTTAAATACTAGGGTATAACAAAACTACCGACTCATTAGACAAAATTAGGCTTTCTCTCAATGGAAAACCTTTGGTCAATCCAAAACTATCGAAAAGTAGCTGTTGCCCGCGGCTCCGCCCGCGTTTTTCCTCGGGAACACTGTATTTTTTCGGGATAAAAAGTAGCCTATGTTTTAATCCAGAGCCTAAACTACTAAGGTACCAAATTTCATCAAAATCCGTTCAGTAATTTTTCCGTGAAAGAGTAACAAACCTTATTAAATCCTCACAAACTTTCACATATTTTATAATATTAGTAGGATATATCATTAGTAACACTGATAATTCTAACGAATCCATAACCATATTTGGAAGTCTAATTATACACAGCTATGTTGAATTTGAGTTTTGAGCGCATTTTTAGGGTTCCGTACTAGAAAAAACTTCGCTCCGTTTGACCGTATGTCTGTTCGCCCTTCTTACTTCTGTAGTTATGAATATAAATGGATGTAATTGGGTATAGTTATAGATTCTGAATAGATTTCGGTTTTGGCATCATACAATAAAAATATTTTTATATTTTATGGGTTGTCCATTAATACTCCATACCTACACAATATGAAGTCTCTTTAGGAAAATTATTTTGAGCGAAAGCAGACAATATCTTTTGAAGTAATTTTAAAGGAAACCTATTGCGAGTAGATAGTTACGGAACCCTCCTGAGACATGCGCTGACATGCTTGATGCTATTGGAAAGGATGTTCATTACAAACACTAATAATTATATGATTACGATCTATAGATCCACTACCATATTTGGAATTTGAAAGATCCATTTATACGCGTTCAATTTAAGTGCATTTTACTGGTGACTTTCCATGTTTTTTGTTTGCTTTCGTTACCGAGGCGTGTCTGAGGTCGACCGCAGGACTTGTTCACCTTGCAATGACGACTGACGTCCTACACACACACACGCACACGCGCATACACACACCCATACAATCATCCAGACCCGAACCCATACACACAAAAGTCATCCCGTACAAACACACCCACACCACACTACGGCTGTACACCAATCTCCAACTACCAACCCGTTGGTACGAGCACTGCAGCGCATACAAGCACGCACACATACACATCTAAATATCTAAATACAAACACACTCACATCATCAACAACATCCGGCCTTTATGGTCAAGGTATGAAGTTCAAAAACCCTCAGATCTTTCGCCTATTACTGCCAGTGGAGATATTTACTTCAAAACAGAACCTTGAAGTGGATTTATAACATGTAAAATATTTTTTATATAGAAATAACCAAAATAAAAATATTGGGAATTCTTTGTTTTGTGACTTGACCTAATCATACAAAGTATAATTTAATAAAAAATATTACTATCGAGTATCAAGCTATCTCATTTCCAAGTAAGCTAGTAAACTGTAATACTAGTTATATCACTAAAATTAAATTTTTAATACAATAAAATCTCAAAATACGAGTAGTTCTTGCTTTAAGAATATAGTTCCCACTAGCTTTTACCGCACTTTTACTTGCATAAATACCTTATCCTACGGGAACACTGTACTTTTTCGGGATAAAAAGTGGCATGTGTATTAATCCAAAGCTTAAAACTACTATCATACCAAATTTCATCAAAATCCGTTCCCATCAGTAGTCCCTAGGATACTTTTTTGGACACAGCTATGACTATGTAGTATGTACGTATCTACAGCCTCCATGATCTAGTGGTTAGAACATTGGCCCTTGACTCGGAGGTCGTGGGTTCGATTTCCGCATTAGAACAACAAGAAAAACTGATTGACAAGAAAGACGATCCATGCGTCGGATGGGCATGTAAAAAGTCGGACCTGCGCCTGATCTCTCGCCAGTCGTGTCGGTCTTCCGTCCCACTGTGTTACGAGAGTAAAAGGAAGATAGAGTGCTCTTGTGTACTGCGCACACACTTGGGCACTATAAAATTACTCTTGCGTAACTGGTCTGGTTTCAATGAAACCGGCCACCGTCACCGATATCGGTGTGAGGAGTTATTATTATTATATTGTACCTATCTATAAGTGCTATAAGTAAACTTCGCCATTTATTCAAAATGACGAAGCTGTTTTAGCTGTTCATTACGTACAACTTATACTCGTATATGCGGAACTCACGTGACCTCGGCATGTCAGAATGAAGAAATAATCGAGTATGATAGACGTTCATACGAAGTTTTAAACTACGCCCATAAACTTATACCCCCTTACTAATAATCGCTGCATAAGCTTTGAATAGTTATACAGTGTTTTGTCTCCTTCTATCGAATTAAAAATGTCACTTGTGTGACGGGGACAAAACACTGTATAACTATTCAAAGCTTATACAGCGTTTATTAGTAAGGGGTTAGGTATTCAAAAACCAGCCAAGCGCGAGTCGGACTCGTGTTGCATGCACGAAGGGTACCGCATTACCTTAGGTATACAACGATTAGTGCTTATATCAAGCACTTGCAGGTATTAATATTTAAAATCGAGCAAAAAACAGCGAAAAAATCTAGTTTATTGTATGAGAGTACCCCTTAGATAATTTGTTTTTTATATGAATGTTATCAAGGTTCGTTCTGTAGGTACGTAAGTATATATATTTTCTACTCTGTGACCGGTGTGACGGTCCACAAAAATTTTATTTGAGTTCTTAACTCCCAGCTTGGCAAAAAAGAGTATGACGCGGTGACAGCAGTAACTAAAATATTTTCGATTGTATTATCTATAATTTTTGATAGAACGGAATAATAATATCATTCCGTTAAAATAAATATAATAACATTATATTAAGTACATTGTTATATTTATTTTTCTAATATAGGTAATATATTTTAAATTAAATCTAATAAAGATAAAAGCTGATAAAGTCGAAAATGTTTTAGTTCCTCCTGTCATCGCGTTTAAGTCTTTTTTGCCAAGCTGCACCTGTAAGTAATCGTGACGGTAGATACAGTAATGTTTGTACAATTTAGTAAACACGTGAAACTTTCAATTCCGAGTGTTGCGTGACACTGTACTTCCTCTGTACACAAGAGAAACTTGTCGCTTGTGCCTTGTGACTTCTGGGACCTGGGGGGCAATTCTACTAAATAAAACCTGCATTAATACAATTACAATCAAGTCCCGAGGCGCTAAAACTCTCAAAAGGTGTTTTTGAAAGCGTTAAAACTTAAACCAACCTGAAACGGGCTCTGATTGGTCGAAACGTCATAAAATCCGTTCACGGTAACATGTCGCTACACTTTCAATCCAAACAAAGTAAAATGAAGTCTACTTTAAATACGACAATTGAGGTTCAGACTTCTGACATATAGCTAACTCAGGGTGAGTTTACTTGTAACAGATTTAGTACAGAAAGTAGAACCCAACATACATATTACTACTCACAAGTTACAGCTGATTTAAATAACTTTTGCTTAAATGACAGAATACAGATTGTCAGACAAAAAATGCATAAATATGCAGTACTGGTATTGTATTGAATTTAGGACAACACTGCACAGGACGGATATTTAGAGAAACATGTACTATCAGGGATGCCTAATTGTTAGGCAGTTTATCGCTTGAATATGATATCAAAGTAACATGTCATTGACAATTGTATTGTAAAGTCCTCTTCATGAAAGAAGTCCCCTAGACGCAGCGTTGGATCGTGCGAAAAAGTTTGCCAGCATTATTTATGGGTATCGGAATACCTTGATTCTGCTGTTCTGCTTCACAAAACTCCTTTGAGTATCATTTGTAGAGCAGCACAACCTCAGGCATTGTAATAACAATTTAATAAATTTATTTCTATTAATTGCCGCGGGTCTTCTTTTGTAAAAATCACTTTAACTGCGTCGTCATTATAATACAAATAAATTCTCATAATTAACATTCTACCTGCTCAAGAATTAGATACCCCGAAAGTACATATTTCCATTATTATCTAATTGAAACGCAATCGAAATTCTCTACGTACTTACTTCTTCGATTTTTAGTTTCAATTTGTTACGTGCTGTATACGAACAATTATTAAAAACAATTGCACGATTTGTTATGTAAACCGTAGATAATGTGAGAAATTACGAATTTTATTACATTCATTATTAACACACATTTTCAAACAAGAAATTCAGAAGCGTTTTCTACGTAATAAAGTAGATAATGATTTTACCAATCACATTACAGAGAGAAAAACAATACTAGGACGAGAATATAAGGTGGGAAATGTAACGTGAAAGGCGTATGGGAAAACAGTTGAAAATTAGACACACTTTCAAAGTGTTTGTTAAGTGTTGTTAAGTGACCATTATGTTACACTTGACGTTATGTAACGATAAATGAAAATGAACACATTAAGTGAATCGTACTATCGGCTGCACTCAGAGACATTTAATGCTTACTATGGGGGCTACACTTAGTACAGAGTATTGAAGAAACAAACTTACGTAATAGAAAAAAAGTTCTCCAGAACTTTTTTGTAAAGTTTTTTTATCTATACTTCCATACTAATATTATAAATGGGAAAGTGTGTATCCGTCTTTCACGCCAAAACTACTGAACCGAATTAAATTTGGTACACAGAGAGTCTAGAGCCTGAGAAAGGACCTAGGCTACTTTTTATCGCGAGGAAATGTACGGTTCCTGTGGGATACTTTATTCACAGTTTCACGTAGAAACTACTAAACTCATTATCATGAAATTTGAAACAGATATAAAGTAGACCACGGAAAAGGACATAGGCTACTTTTTATTGTGGGACATGTAGGTACGGTTCCCGTGGGTTCGCGGCCATCAGCAAGTAGTTTTATACTACAGTGATCGGTATCAGCTGTCTATAAGTTGATGAATCTTTGAACATTTTAAATTGAAAATTTAAAAATGGAAGGCCATATCAAATTTCCCACGGTTGGTAGCTTCCATAGATTCAGATGGAGCGTCTAAATTACATAGCGGATATAGTAAACAGACACTATCAACCATTCGAAACATTATCTGTATTGTTTTTGTAAGGACAAAAAATATTTGATATCGTGTTTGTTTAAAAAACCGAGGAAACGGCTGTGAGTTGTGACTTGTGACTACTAATTTTTATAACAAAAACTTCCCTTTTCGTTGCGTTTCAATACTTGTCTTGAAGCGTGATGACTGATAAATAATTTGATGTTTTAGCTATTTAGTACGTTATTACCTATCAGCCCTTTGCTATTATTGTTGTTATTATATAATATTGTTTTTTGAGTGGAGATGATTTCCAGGTATTTTTTACCCGTTGGAGGCAATTTTAGAGTTTTTCACGTCAAAAGAAGACATTTTGTAATTATTATATTAATATAATAACTACAAAATATCTTCTTTGTGTGGAGCAAAAACTTTCTGTACAGTTTTATAAAAATTGTGCGGGGGAGTATGAAATTTGGCCGATAAATTAAGGAAGCTAATTTTTTTCTATCTAAGAGGAAACGAAACCTTATAAAGTTCAAACTTAAAAAATTAAACTGCCTTTAGTTAATGTACCAAATTCTACTACTAGGTACTCTATATTTTCAATTAGGTAATTACGTCACAAATAACTATTTTAACGAAAATAACCCAGATGAATCTTCACAGAATTTTGTTAAGTTACATAAAAGTAAAATGTAAGATTTGTCCCAAAGATTATTAAAATCTCCATCGCAACCGCGATTCCGTTATTTGAAAATATCTCGGTGGTCATTTATTATAATCTCGCGGCTTTCTCTCGCGACTCGACTTTCCATTCAAATACTGACAGTCACAACTCATAAATCGTATATTAGGTAAACATTTACAATCGTTATCAACAATCTTAGAGCATCCAACCCTTTGAGTATTATAACCACATCCGACCAAATCAACAATAGCGCAGAGTATAAACAAATACACTCTGACATTGGCAACTCCCTGAGGCCGCTATACATAAAAGAAGAAGAAGAATCGTCATCTGAAGCTAATTAGGCTGGGACTATATGCAACGGAATCCGGTAGGCCGTAGAGAATTATGAGCACTGAAAATAGAACTCTGTGCTTATACAATAGAGTTGAAAATCGAACATCCGAGTGTCGAGTCAAATGTCAATGTCATATATGACAGCTCGACACTCGAAACTTCCATTTTCAACTGTATTGTATTAGCACAGAGTTATATTTTCAGTGCTCATAATTCTCTACGGCCTAACGGATTCCGTTGCATATAGTCCCAGCCTTAAATGATTTTTATCAAAAGAGGTATTTGTAATAATTAATCAAATTAAAAAAAGCTATAACCCGACTACGTAAAGTATATTAGATTATGTTACCCGGGCTATTATTACGAATCTATTGACACCTAATTCAATAAAATCGGACCAGTAGTCTAGGCGCTACGGTGGAACAAACATACATGCAATATACTGCTAAAATAATTACCCTTCCTTTTGCCTTCGCCGTAGTCGGGTAAAAATTAGGTGATTTAAAAAATATTAAAAACCGGCCAAGTGCGGGAGGGACTCGCGCACGTAGGGTTCCGTACCATTATACCAATTACCAATATTTTATTTGCCAATTTTTTTTTTATTACCAATATTTATTTCGCCATTTGGAGACTAAGTTTTTTTTTTTTCAAATTAAAACATATTGATATAGGTACTTAAGTACTATTATTATTTCATAATAAGCCAGTAGAATTTGAAATTTTTTGAAGAGTGTCATTTACCTACCATTACTTGTACGAATATTTATTCTATGCTACCATGTAATTTATGTTTTAAACTTGTTATTAAAATCAAAATAACAAGGAAAACCACACATTCATAATTTGTAGGACAGTGTTGGGACAAAGGAGGTATGTATAATGCGTTTGACGTTTCTGATTAGATCGACAACAACATGAAGCCAAAGCTTATTTATTAGTTCATAAAAAGAAATATTTCTTTTTTAAATATTTAACTTTTTTAATACTGATAAAAACGTTCAAAGTTATTTCTTTCCGTTATTAATTATTATACCTCAACTATCGCCAGTAATTTGACTGACGACAATTTTATTCAGGCTGGAAATAAATGTCTTATTATTACTACTAAAATGGAAATAAATTATCTTACTGGAAAAAAAATCGAGGTTCTAGCAATAAAGCATTGAAATACAAAATGACTGATATTGATCGACATTACATTATGTTTGTGGAAATATCCGGTACAAATATAAGGGAAACTGCGCGTATTGGCTGTGTAAGGTTGCGTTAAACGTTAATTAAAAAATAAATGGCTATAAAAACGTGTAGTAAATAGTGTAGTAGATTAGTAAGCAAACCAATCAGCTTGCCCAGCATGTAAATCTAGTATAATATATTTTAATAGTTAGAAATTTAGAATGAAGACACTGATAGTACCCGCAAACGCAAAGCAGCTTGTCAATCAGGGACCCATGATGGTGGTTGCTCTGGGATAAAAGATTTGATGATTTATGTTTACATGCTAAAAGCAGATTGGTAAGCAAACCAATCAGCTTACCCAGCGGCCAGCATGTAAATCTAGTATAATATTTACTTTGGTAGATACTGTGTTGCAGCTGGCTTAGCTAGACAAAGATTGTGTTTATCTATACAAATAAATAAAATGGAATTGTCTGTTTATAACTTTAGATTAAAGGATTTTCGCTTAATGCATAATATAATTATATGAGAGTATATACGTTATACAGTGAAAAAATTTTTTTTTTAAATATTTGTCTGTCTGTCTGTCTGTCTATTCTAGCTAATAGTTCCAGATATAACATAGGCTACTTTTTCTTAGGGTCCCGTTTAAAAAGAAGATCCGATTCCGTTATACGCAAACAATGTAGCGGACAGTTAAAAAAAATATATAAACGACCTAAAAACAACTTAGATAAGCTTGCCAGAAACTCACTTTTACCACTAACACATGTCTTGAAAGAGCACACACTCATAATAATTATTTACCATCAAATTATATTGGACCAGCCTAGTTCCGAAACCAGTTTTAAAACGGGCCTTCGAAGGACATTTTAAGACATTCTCAATGACCGACTTCACAGTAAGTAGGTAGGTACAGTTATGCTAACGTAATTCTGCGGCTGGAGATGAAAAGGAAATCATAATTTTGGTCAATTTTCTAGTGAAATTCGTATCAATTATATGGTATTTGACAAATTACATGACAAAATCTACACGCAATTTTGATATTATGCCCACATAAGTGGCTAACAATATAATTATTTCATAATGATACTGTAAAAATACTTTGTGCTAGATTTTATGCCGCTAAAACTTAGCTAGTCTGTTTTAGTAATAGTTAACTACATTTTTTTATGAAAACTATGACCCGAGTACGTTAATTATATAGCCTATGTTACCCATTATTGCGAACCTTTTGACACCTCATTAATTAAAATCAAATCAGTGGTTTAGGCGAACGACCATTATATATACACTATACCTACATACTACATAGACTGCCAAAAATCATAACCCTTCCTTTTGGCTTAACCCCCCAACTACGGCGTTGGGTAAAAATATACTCTACCTAGCGAAATATCCCAACCAGAGATACAAAACCAGTCGGGTAACAAGGATACTGTTAACACATTTTGTAGGATACTTGTGAATTGAGGTGTTTATTTATGGATTAGGAATTAGGATGTCTTCCGGTGGAGCAGGTAACATCACCGACAGGTTAAAAGGCACATCCTGTCACGAATACCAATGTCAAATTCTAGTTTTTGTCGTCGTCAAAATATCAAAATATCACGTTTCAATGTTAACATCCAACATTTAGGGAACCAGCCATAAGGTACAACATTCAAATTATGATGTGGCAGCCAAAAGGACCCAGGCAAAGAATATATATTACTAACGTAAAGAACCGTCATTCAATAGACTAACGCGAATGACAGCTCGTGGCTAGACAAATGCAGTAAAATTCTCTGTACCAGCATCGTTTCCAGCTTTTTTAATGAACTCTTAATTTCCCTATCAACATCTTGCTACTTAATTCAAGATCAAACAAAAAGGTTGGTAATTGCAAAATTCTCACGAAACAAGTTGCAGCAACTTTCATTTAGTTTGCATAACGAATAATTGATTTATGCCAACATTTACCACGTAAACTGAATGTGTAATTGTTTACGAGTAAATTATTGTAAACCGATTCTATGGAATTGGGTTGCGGGATTTTAACAGCGTGATGAGTGATGACAGTAAGCACATAAATAGTGTTATCACTACATACAGGCAGATTAGTTCCTTCATACGTGCCAGCAAAAATTTTAAGAAAATTTCGTGTGAAGATAAATAAGTCTAGGTCAGTCTTATTAATATCAGTGTTTCTAGAATTAAAAATTGACTTGCTAAAAAATTATTCACATCATGATTTATGAACTATGTGTTAGCGTTTTACCACCGATTTCATCTATGATTTTTAATTATAGAAAAATCTATAATTTATCATATTATGTGTGAAAACTTTTAAGTGGCCTTCTTGTATGAGTAGGTAATTCTATGTTCTTGTATGTAACCGTATGTTTTCCGAATGTTATAAAATAAAATAGTGTTTAGGATCTGACACAGCTCTTCTGATATACAGGACATGTAGTATTAATTTAATTACAAGAACTAGGCTGAGCTTGAAGGCTGTCTACTAAATCTTAATCTTTAAAGGTTATGTTACCCAAAATGTAAAAAACGGGATACTATTACTGAGACTTCGCTGTCTGCCCGTCTGTTAAGGGGATACAGCCTGGCGAGTACACCAGGCTGTATCCCCTTAACCTCAGAATAATGTGAATCTTTCAGGCGAGGTCATAGGCTACTTTGTCATGTCCCGTCACCTAGTCTACCTAGTCAGAGTTCAATTATGAAGTGGAAAAACATATGGGATTAAGTACACAATCCTTGACATATTCTGAACCGTACATATTTTGAAAAAAATATATACTTAATTCCTGAGTTACAAAATCTTAAAATCACCTCTTGAAAATCACGAAATCTCCTAAAACGTAAAATGTTGTACAGCACCATACATATTTTTTTGATAAATAATATTATATATTATATATCAACTTAAACTGAACACTTTTGTGATTTGTACAATATTTCAAGAGATATTTAAGAAATACCTTGCAAACACCGTCTTCTACATGAATATAAAAATAAATAATGCTACGCAAAAATGACTCTTATTACAATGCACATACGAGTAGTGAAAATCATTTTATTTTTGAGCTTTGTCCTGGCCTTAACCGCGATAACTAGACTGTTGAAATTTTCACAGATAATGTATATCTGTTGTCCCTATAACAAAAAATGCTAAAACCAGAATAAAATAAATATTAAGGGTGGGCTCCCAAACCCTACCCAAACCCATACAACAAATAGTGATTTTTTGCCGTTTTGTACGGGACTCCGAACTCTCTTAGCCGATTTTTTTATAAGTATCAAGTATCATAATCCATTTACGAGCCTGTGCTAGTTCTATGTTCGTTCTTGTAAACAATAAGAGAACTTTCCATTAAAAGTGTAACATATAATCGCACTACATATTATTATAGTCGTTTCTCACGAAATTTACTTTCTACGTCTATTAAATTTCCTTTATTAGACTTGCTTGTTTCGTTTAATTACATTGTACGTTAGAATTAAACGCTAGCTTGCATTGTATTCATGAATAATCAAAAATGTTTAGAACTTCTGGCCTCAAAGAAAAGATTTATGGAGTTTGTTTTTAAATAAAAAAATGTTTCAAATTTCTGGCCTCAACATAAAAGATTCATGCAGATAATCAGGCAAAAAAAGGATTTCTCGGACGACAGGTAGCAGGTAATTTTTTTACAAGGTTATGGGGTACTAGATTTTGCCCGCGATTTCGTGCGCGGAAAAGAAAATCCCGCAGGATTATGCAGGACCGTATATTTCGCCGCGATAAAAAATAGCCTATGTCCTTCCCCGTGATCTACTCTATTTATGTGCCAAATATCATCAAAATCGGTCTCGTAATTTTGGAGCCTTTTCGATGCAAACAAACACATTTTATAATATTAGTATAGATTATTTAAAACTAGGAGGTAGAAGATATATAGTATTTCACATTAAGTAATACCTATAATTATAGGTCTACCAGAATCTGATGGCATTTTAAAAAAAATAAAAAATGTGATTTTCATATGGCAATGTCAAGTATGACCCGTCAAATCAAAGTACGTGATCTGTCAACAGCTGTTAAAATTTTGTGATTATGTTCTTGGAATTTGTTGTTTTTGTGAAAATATCCAAAAAGGCAATTCGATCTCAAGCGAGAAATATTGTTTTCTATGTCTATAGTAAAATACAGAAAGAAGAAGGTGTAAATCGAACTCAATCTTATAATTTAAAGCTTGTGGTAGAGTTGACCGGTAAGTTAGAGTGAGCTGTTTTGATACTTTTAGTTTTTTTATATTTTCTTAGGTAATTATTGTGACTTCTTTAAATGTGTTTCCAGTACTACTATAAGGTGAATCGTAGCTGATGGCACATCGAATGATGGTTTGTTTTCCATGCCTGGTAAAAGGAGGAGAGGAGGAAAAAAGAAAATCAATATAAGACAGTTTCGATTTATAGTTGATTAAGAATTAAGTAAACGAGTTCCATACAGTTCGGAAGGAAATTACACAATTAAATAAACTGTTGCTAATTTAATTGTATGTTATTCGTAATAAATAAGTATATAAAGTAATTCACGATTGATTTATTTTTCATGAAATATCATTATCATTACATAGTATAAAACAAAGTCCCTTTTTTGTCTGTCCCCTATGTATGCTTAAATCTTTAAAACTACGCAACGGATTTTGATGCCATTTTTTTAACAGATAGAGTGATTTAACGGGAAGGTTTTTAGGTATGTAACATGCATAACATAGTAGAGGTACACAAATAATTTTAGAGGTTTCTAAAGTCCTAAAAATCACATATTTTGCGCTTACATTGAAAATGCTGGCTGAACACTACGAGATAGATCAAAATTATGTACTACAGTTGTATTCATCTTTAAAAAGCCTACAAAAAAGTCCGCGATGGCATATGTCTATCTCTTAGGGATATCCCACAATAACCATTTTTTTATCCTTTACTTTGATTTTAATTAAATAGCTTATTTACAAAGCGATTTTAAGCAATACAGTATTAATCCTTATCCAATTAAGTACCTTAAATACATTGTGCATTTAAGATAGATCAATACTGCCCTTTACGGCATGTAATTTAAATGAATATTTTCGAAGATATTACAGATTAAAAATGCAGGGATATAGTGTTGCTGCGCGGCGCGGGCGCTCGCGTTTCTACATCGCGCTATCGAAAACGCGGGACGTATACAGTATAAAGAGGTTCACGAATATTTTGAACTGCAGCACAGAATACATAATAGTAACTGCAGTTCTTAATTCTTATGGAATATCCAGAGGTGGTTTGTCAGTTTTGTTGGAATGTAGATAGATTTAAAGATCTAAGCATACAATATACTATACCTACATAGGGACAGACAGATAAAGCGACTTGTTAAAACAAACTTTACTTACTACATAGTACATAGTATAAATACATAGTAAATACTATGTACTATGTAGTAAGTAAAGTTTGTTTTAACAAGTCGCTTTATCTGTCTGTCCCTATGTAGGTATAGTATATTGTATGCTTAGATCTTTAAATCTACGCAAATCTTTAAGTATTTAGTCTTTAAGATTATGGTAAAATTTATATTCAAGTGCCATAAATATAATATTATGTAAGTATATTATCAAGTGGTCGCGCATGTCGTGTCGAGGTGATAGGGTCCCATTTTTAACAATTTGCATTGGGCAAACCTAAAAGCATTTTCAATATTGTATCAGAAGTATATTGCTGTAAGAAGGTAGAGCGTTATTCGCCGAAGTAGTTTTTTCTCCAAGAATACTATTCCACGCGGGCGAAGCCGCGGGCAAAAGCTAGTTTTCTATATTATACACCGAACATTCTTCACACAGTCTTATTATAATTCATGTTTAATAATACTAAAGACATAATTAAAAATTAACCAGTATCAAGATCGTTTAATCCTGTTTCCCCAGTATTGCACACTACAAAATTTTATTTCCCTATTTGCCATGAGATTCTGGTACACCTATATTACAATTTACATAAAAAAAGTTTTTGTGGGCTTTAGCACCATAAAATTGCCACTTCCAACGTATTTCTGTCTAAAACCTTATTTAATTACTTTTTATATCTGGTTAACCAGTTTATTGAATATATAATATTGTTCACTTCCAATTTTCTAGCTTATCATACCGTACTCTAACTTGAAAGTGCGTTCAAATACATAACCCCATTTACCAAACTTTGTATGCGCGGTGCGATAAAAATCATAGTGACCATAATTATAATAATATACGGAAAAATGACTTTTAAAGGCCTGTGTGAAAATTTTTGTGATTTTTTTCTTATTTGAAACATATTTAACCTTATACCTACATCAACTCAACGTAGCCAAACAGTTGTACGTGATTTCATAGCAGCTATCATGCAGTTTTATCTTTGCAAGCCTAGCAATATAGTTCATAGCTGCACATTCTTGTGATTTACAAACCAACATTGATACCAAAAAAGCAATTTTACTGAAATAGTAGGGCAGGTCGGTGTGCACGAGCGCGCAGGAGTTGCTCACGGAATAGTACAGTTACACACATGTTCGTGCTATTAAATACGTGCATATTTATGCGTAACGTGTCTGCGTAACGGTGCGCAGGCAAGGACTCGAAATAAGAATGTGTTACGATTTGTCGCCTTTTACTACTTTTTAATGTCATTGAAAATTATGACGACCAATTCAGTTCTGTCAACCCAAAAAAAATATGGTCTACTTTTTTTTATATTAAATTAAATGCCATTTATTATTTAAAATAGGAATGTAGATCTAATATAACGTTTAATGTTACTATTTCCTACGTCTTTATAAAACATCATTCTGTGGATCAAATTGTAAATATGAGCCATTCTCAAATCCACTAGAACACCCACACAAAAATTTCATCAAAATCGGTCCAGATTCCAGCCGTTATGATCATTTATTACAAACACACGCCCAGAAGATGTATTATGCTTGTAAAGATACTGCCCGCGATTTCGTGCACGGAATTCCCGCAGTAAGAAAATCTCGCAGAAACCGTACATTTTTATGCTATAAAAGTAGCCTATGTCCTTCCCCGTAGTCTTATCTACCTATATATGTACCAAAATCCATAAAAATCGGTCCTGTAGTTTCGGTGCCCATTCAATGCAAACATACAAAATACCTTCCTGTTTACATTAGTCTAGACGAGGATAAATACATTAAAATACAAGGAAAACCAGATCTTTAAGCAAGCTGCGGTTGCATAAAAAGTCCGTTCACAATCAGTTTCGTATAACTACCTACCTGCTATTGTTACTCATATTTTGTTGATTTTTCATTTCCATACGGCACAACAATCGTGTTGAACACATAGTGTATGCATTTTTTACTGGCTTAATGCATTTCAACATTATTGTAACTTTTGCGTAACATGCAGTAAAAATAATTTACGCAGGACTTTCCTACATTTTACATTATTTTGGTTACCCCATTGCTTACGACACGCGTTGCTTTTTTAATCTCTCGAGTTAACTGATGAATAGGTACCTACATATTTATCAATCCCTTACAGTTAAATACACATTTTATTCCATTAAATTATTCTTTTGAATATACTGGTAACGACGTGTAGGTATTTGTAGTTTATACAAGGTTTTAAATGTGTACTGTTTTTTTTTTTTATGAGTTAAAGTTCAGATGTGACGGTCTCTGGACACAATGATGAATGCAGAGTGAGGGTAATTACACATACCTAACCACGGTAAAAGTTAATTTTAACATATTGGCAGAAAATAGTTACCTGTATATTGCTCCGTTTCACTTCGACGTACAGCCAATTATCTGTAGAAAATGCTATAGCCATTAAAGCAGCGGCCACGATCGCTGTAATGGTCGCTATAGACAGAGTTACCGCTGAGCAAGGCATTTTTTTAGTTTTCAAATGGAAATAGAATGAAAGGAGAAAACTGCTTTTGCACAATCACAACACTGTCTTCGTAATGTTCACCTATGAAGCATTTTCGTAAACACTTATCGAAACGGAGATCACGATAGCACTCTCACAAATAAAAACTCATATGAATGCGGTCATCGCCTGCAGCGTACCAAGTTCGCGCGCGAGACGTCTTTGCCTACTTCACCCTGTCTTGCCTTGCCGCTCTCTTGCGGATGTGAAACTTTCGAAAGCGAACCAGCTCCACCAAGTGGCAAATATGTAAATTATAGAACCTGTTTTAATGATACCACCTTCGAATATATAATGTTAAAAATATACTAAAATAATAAAATCAGTAGAAAATAGTATAAAAAATATGTAGCATTTTTTTTATGTTGCATACCTATTTAATTACCAACATTCATAATTTGTAAATTGTATAGGTTTCATAAATATTTAATATTATTAGAATGAACCTTTGTTTTACAAAATAAAACAGTAATTTTACTGTTTTACTACTAGTACTTAGGTACTTTCGAAATATAAAACAAAAAACAAAATATAGGTATAATATTTTTAAAGCTTTTCGACGTAATGTTAAGGATGTTTAGGTATAATAAAAGCACCACGAAGTAAAAAAATTGCGCCAATTATTTAAATACTTTTTGTTTACAATTAAGACGATTTTTCAAGGCACTTTTTAACTAACAACCGTCTAACTCCTAATTAAACTTAAGATAATAAACAATCAGCAATACAATGGTTGCCTATAACTTACAAGTTCATTTTAAATCATATTCTATGTCATCAAAAATAAACCCTGCAATATACCGGGTATAGAAGTTATGAGCAAAAAAAAAACTAAACTTGGTGTAAGAATATGTATTTAGGTTGCTATCGAAGTAGGGAAGGTGTAGGTATAAATTAAAGTTGTAATGGAGCTTCGTTTTCCGCTTCCACAATTTCGGAACATTCGCAAAAATTCGTACATCAGAAATTGTTCCTCTGTACAGTTATATTTGTGGCGTATACGAGTATAGCTATTATTTTAACGCTAAAACTACACCTACACTCACTACCTACACCGACAAACTTAAATAATAATAAAATTATGTAACATCCACGTTTTTAAAGTCTTTCGTGATTCGTCGTTTTTCATACATCGTCTGACGTCTCATGTCTGATAATTCTATAAAAAAATTGATATTATTTTTACTCATAACTTCTATACCCGGCGTTTTTTGGGTTTGCCCTTTTGGTGACATCCAATATGATTTAAAACGAACACATTGGCAACCATTTCGTTGCTGTTGACTCTGGGTCGATTTTGGACCAACATCTTTCCAAACGGAATAAATTCTTAGGTGTTCAGAATACAATCTCTTAATTAGTTCAAATTTGAATATTAATATTTACACATAAAAACAAATAATAACACCGCGCGCGAAACCTTCAAAATGGCGCGGAGACACATACCTATTTTCAATGGTAAATTAAAGCTATAAATATATTAAGTGTTAATAGTTAAGACTTTAATTAGCACACGCTATCATTTTTATACACATTTATTGATTAACGATACATATTATAGTGAACAATTATTTCAAAACTAGTAGTGAATCATTAGTTGGTATAAATATTTAGTAGAAACAAAGTACAAAAAGTAGCAATATTATTAGGTGTCAAATAGACAGCTGTCAAGTGTCATTGTCATATGTCAAATCACAATCACAAATGTCACCAAACATTCTCGAACGACGGATCTCGTCAAAGTTCAAACAAAGCTTTTCGCGCAGTTTGAATTGGATTTTTAAATTCTTTTATAGCAACATAACATAAATGGCACAATTTATTGAACCTGGAAAGTATGATGAGGCGCTTACATCTATTTTAGTAAATGAAAAATCCATAATAGGATTCTTATCGACAATCTTTAATTTTCTTTCAAGACGGTAAGTTATTGTGCTTCATTGTTTATCTATTCTACAAATCACACAGCAGTTAGTTACTACAAACATTACCCCTTGTAAAACATAAACATATCCCCAAATAATTTCAGAACCGACTTCTATTACATTCCTAAAGGACCTCATGAAAACATGGGTTTTCCACCTGGTGTGGCTGAGGAACTAGTACTTAAAGTTTTACGTAAATGCGATCCAAATAATGTGGATAATGCTCACAAAGCAGCTGATATTAATGACGAGATTATGTGTTCAACTGTTGCTCAAGAAGTAGAGGTAATTGCTGATGATGATGAAACTGATTCTTCTAAAGAAACCGACTCAATGCTAGAAAGTAAGGAAAAAGAAGATGCCGAGGTCAAAGATGACAGATCAATATTCCCAGAAGACTATGAGCCTCCAGTAGTACCAGCACAGAAAGATTGTGAATCATATAATGGGGCTGTACGAGATGGATATTCTTGGTCACAAACTATTATGGACTTAGGTATGAGTATGCTCAAATATGTATAAGAAAAAAAAATAACATGCTTTAATTTTCTCAAAAACATTTTTAATATACTTTTCACAGTTGGTCTGATTGGCATTTTTGTGTGTGTATGTATTTTTGCCAAGTGAGATATCCCAGTGACATGAATATTTTTGATTATTTTTTGTTATTTATCAGTTACCCAGGTATAGTTCAGTCATACCTAATTAAATAATAATGTTGTAAAATAAAAAAAACTGTGTGCTGTGGACACCAGATAGGAATGAAGTTCCTTATTATAAAATATTAATTTCAAGTTCTATTCCAGGTATAAAGAAAACGGGCATAAATTTTTTATTATGATTTTTTATCTATTAAAAAAAAAACTTTACAAAGTTATTTTAACACCTTTATTTTATTTACAATAATTTATAAAAATATATAATAATAATAACAGTCATCACGTACATCATACATTAGACACTATGTAGCAGTGGCGAAGGGTTCCTTTAACTCCATTCCCATCGGCTTCCCCTGTCACATACCTTTTGCAAACCTTCATAGAAATCCCTACCTATTATATAGGCTCCGGCTTCCCTATGAAGGAGAAGCAGCCTTCGCCACTGCTATGTAGCCATCATACACTACTACTATACATAAAAATCTTAAGCTTTTTTTAACGTTACGGATGTTTTCCGAGTAGGGTACCCCCCTCCGCAATAAGGAACTCCATCTTTAGTTTAGTTACATAACAAATTTCCTATTTTCAGATATAACAGTGAGATTGCCTCCTGATATAAAGTCCTCAAAAGATCTGAAAGTCACTATAAACCCAAACGACCTTCTGATAAAAAGACAGAATGGGGAAACTATACTCAAAGACACATATCCTTTCAAGATAAAGGCAATAGAAAGTTTTTGGACAGTTAGTGAAAAGAAATTGTTAATACATTTAGGTAAGAAACAATCATTGCCTACAGTACAACAATGTTCCTAAAGTCTTTCGGATAACTTCTCGTTACATACATCATCTGTCACTGTCATAGAAATTTGATAATTGCCGAGGAACATTTATGAAACTACAATGAAAAACTAGACATTATGATAAAGTGTTGAGGTTCATCATTTTTCCCTCGGTTTTAACACCTATCTGCTATTATGACCATAATATATTGTTCCATCAATTACGTATAAAGTTTTCACTGTAGTTGTAAGTGTACTTAAACTTTTTTTATTGTTGTGTAAAATGATTTTATAAAATTATCCTTACCATATTTCCAGAGAAAGTTCAAGAACGTTGGTGGAAACAATGCTTCACCAGCGAGGAAGAAATTGATCTTTCTAAAATAGACTGTTCCAGACCTTTGAATGACCTACCTGAGGATCACATTGCAAAGGTTAGTAACATGTTAGTAACCAAAACCTGCACAAAAACAAATTAACCCACATAGATAGCAGTTATATATTATTATGTATAAATAGCTTTATTTATCCAAAAATACATTTTCTGTTATTACATATTTTTATCACCATTAAAAAAAATATTGTGTATTTTGACCACTGTTTGGGCTAAAAGCCTTCTCCATCTGCTTCCATTCTTCTCTACACAGTGCTACTCTACTCCGATAGAGTGGAGGTGTAGGAGGTGTGTAGTAATATATAACTATATTAAGGGTTTTCCAGCAACGAAAACAAAGAAATCTCTTGTATTATATAGAAGATAGAAGAGACATATCAATGAATGAAATAAATACAAAAAATATGTATAATTTTGACTCCTTACATATTGTAAATAAATATATTTTTTAGGTTCATGAACTACAATGGAATCAAGAGCAGAAATACAAGGGCTTACCAACCAGCGAAGAAATTAAAAACATTAACATCCTGAAAAAGGCATGGAACGCTCCAGGTTCTCCTTTCCAGGGTAAAGAATTTGATCCAAATATGTTCAAGAATGTAAATCAATGAAAATGTAGTAAATAATAACAGTATTTTAGATGTTATAAAAAGGATTATCAGTTTTTATACACAAAAAATAAGTTATTTCATGAAACACTAAGGCAAATAAATTTCTAGTGAAAAAACTATTGCACAATTTTTATTTTATTTAATTACACAAAATATGTTCAAAATTTACTCAAAACTAATTTACCTATCATAGTTTTGTTTTCCATGATTTTATGAGCGTCTTTTAAATTTTGTGCATTTATTGGAGATATCACTTTAGTCAATGTATGCTTCAGTTGCCCTCTCTCAAGCATTTTTGATACTTCCTGTAGAATTTCATGGTGCCTGAATTTATCTTCTGTGTTATATTTAATTCTGGTCCACATCATTTCATGGACCAAAGTTATGCTTTTATCCTTTAGTAGCTTTAGGTCTACTGGACCGCTGCTGTCAACTAAGACACAAATTTTTCCTTGAGGCTTGATGACATTTATCATGGTGTTCCAGTATGGAAGTGGGTCGTAATTCAGTAAAATGTAGTCTACGCCGTCAGGATAGCCGTTTTCCTTTAGTTGGGGTAACAGATCTTGTGTGTGGTTCAATACTACATGTGCACCATACTTCAAAGAGAATTCTTGGGTCTCCTTCCTTGATGCTGTGCCAATAACTTTAAGGCCCAAGTTGTTGGCCAGCTGAGAAGCGATGGAACCAACGCCGCCTGCACTGTTTATGATCAATATTGATTTTCCCTCGTCTTTAGTTGATAGTTGCAGTCTGTCATAAAGAGATTCATACGCAGTTAGTGAAGTCAATGGCATCGCTGCAGCTTCTTCAAATGAAAGATTTTTTGGTTTCATCCCAACAAGTATTTCGTTATGGGATACATATTGAGCGTTCGAGCCATTTTTACTCACATCCCCAGTAAAGAATACTTCATCTCCAATATTGAATAGCTTTGCTTTTTCCCCTTTGGCCACTATCACACCGGAACCATCCCATCCTAATATACGAGGAGAATTTTCAACAATCGGCTTTGGAGACCTTATCTTAGTGTCGATTGGGTTCACAGCTGTAGCCTTAACTTCTATCAACACATCTTTTTCACCCACATTTGGAACACTGACTTCTAAATCGATTAAACTGTTTGGATCGGAAATAGGCAAATATTTATATAGACCAACTGCCTTCATAGTTTTTGGTATTTCTTTAGCCATTGTAGCGAATTTTGCCTGTTTTACAAAACTCTGAGATAAAACCATTGTGCAAAATATAGACCGTAACATGGTTATCTTGATATTACCAATTATACTTTATTAAATATACCAGTTGTATATATATGTCTATGAGTTTAATCTTATCTTTGTTGTTTGATACTTAGTGATTATTTAAAATTTTGACCCAAGAAAATCCACAAAAGTCATTCGATTTTATAAAGTTCAACACAGTAGCTGTTATTGCTTATGCAATATAAATGGGTTGTATTTTAATTTATACTTATACTAGTCAATCTGGTTTAGTGGATTGCGCGATTCAATCATCATATTTATAAATTTATTCTACATAACAGGCACAGTTTGTTTTGGAATTAGCGTATGTAAGAAAATAGGGATATTAGTTAAAATCCATTTCAGTACGAGTCCTACAGTGCCTATTTAACTAAATTTGTATATTTTATAGTAATGACTATCTAAAGTATGTGCCACACGGTTTGAAACGGCGGTTTGAAACGAAAAATACAGATTTGCGCTTCGCCGGCTACACGGTTTAAAACTTGTTTGAAACCTCAGTGTACTAATATATATCTGTATTATCTATGCCTCAGTGTTTATAGAACGTTGCGTGAGTCGGACGTCTCTTCGCTCGCACCGTATATTCACTACAACCACGTCATGGCGCCTTACCTATCTAAACAGAGATGTACAAAATAGTTTTTAAAAAGTATTTAAATACAAAATGCAAATACTTTTCTAATTTACTATTTCAAATGCAAAATACTTGTGCTTTTTGTATTTAAATACTAAATGCAAAATACGTATTTTCAAAATACTTTATTCAAATAAAATACTTTCTTATAGAATAAAGTAGGTAATGTTCTTTATTTATTAAAGACTAGCTGACCCCGACAGACGTTGTTCTGTCTTAAATATGAACGAATAAATAAATCACTACACCTACTCCTACACCTACACTTACTCTTACTCCTACTCTTCTCTTAAATATTGGAGGGTCTCCAAATCAATGCAGGTGCTGCTGTTGCCATCAGTTGAGTCTGACTCGTTGAAGTTTGAACTTAATTATAGTTAGGCAGAAGCTACGTTCCCACGATCGTTTTATGTGGTCACGACAGAAAAAAACTGGACCGTAAATAGAACTCTGCGCCAAGACAATAGAGCTACAAATCGTACAAAGCTGTAAATCTAACATTTGACACTGATTTTCAGCTCTATAACTTTAGCGCAGAGTTCAATTTACGTTGAAGTTTTTTCGATCGCGACTCGCGACCACAAAAAAACGCTCGTGGGAACGTAGCCTAAGACTCACTTTTTGCTTTTTTACCCTGTTAATGTTTTTGATAACAAACTTATAACGGCGTAAAACAGAAAACGTAATACGTAAATAATAACGTTCGTTTTGCTTCATATTCTGTCATTTTGCACATAGACATACCTAGTTGTAGCGCCTTTAGTGGCCATTTGCTGGATCACGGATGCGAATTATTTCGAAAATCGAAGCATAGCAGTAAAAAAGTAGGTATTTTATATTTTACAAATACAAAATACATTAATTCAAAAATTATTTCAAATAAAATACAAAATACTATTTAAAAAAGGTATTTAAATATAAAATACGTATTTTGTATTTGCATTTTAAATACAAGTATTTCAAATAAGTCACAACTCTGTATCTAAAGAACAAAGAGTTGGGGTGTGTGGTTGCTCTTTTGTGTGCAATTGAAGAAAAAGAAGAAATAATTTTTTTTCTGAGTCGTCTTTGTACGACACGCATGTCAAGTCCCAAAGGCAGGGCAAGTCTCTATAGAGCTCGAGAAGCTCTGTAATAACTTCTCGACCTTTTTTTCTCATGCCGTAGGTACTGAGAATGTCGTAGTCGCGCGTGCGTCTGCCTACGCTCGCCGCTGCAACGTGACTGTCGTTCGCGAGGTTTCAAACAAGCGGCTACACGGCTTCAAACAAGTTTCAAACCAACGCTTCTAGCAGTGGTTTCAAACGCAAGCCTTGCTGCCAAGGGCGTTTAAAGTCATCAAAATACAAATTTTTTTTTTTTTTCTTCCTTTTTGGCAGCTTGACACAAGGGATGCGTATGTTGTGCCACAGACAAGTAAAAAGGTTAGGAATCGGCGGAAGGATTTAAAAGATATAAATGTACGGAATTTGGAAAAAAGTTAATTAGAATAGTTTGATAAGAAATAAAATTCTACATAAAATAAAATTAATTATTATATACATCTTAAAATGTAGGAGGAAAGGAAAAATTAAATATGGATATTATTTATAGTTAAGTAATTCGATAAACAATTATATACAAATTTATTATTTGAGCTAAGTAGAATATTTACAGAAGTAGGAAATGGAATAGGAATTAATGATAGGTTATGATATAGATGGGAATGATCATGGAGGGGGCAAGACAAAATAATGTGGTCTAAATCGCCAACTTCTCCACAATCGCATAAAACGTCGCTTCGTATTCCAATTCTCATAAGATGCGTTGGAATGCACAGATGACCCAGTCTCATTCTAATTAATGAAGTTGTTACGTTTTTGGAAAGTAAAATTTTTGAAAACCAAGGCTTAGTTGGAATCACTGGTTGAATTTTTCGATACTGTAATCCTTTAGTTTGACTGCTCAAGGTCCATGACTCATTCCATGATTTCAGAAGCGAGCTCCGGGCAAGAGCAGCCAAATCATGCGCGAAATTATTATAGGGGAACACATCGCCACTGACAACTGCATCCTTCGCCAATTTGTCGGCCAACTCATTGCCAACAATGCCACAATGGCTAGGGATCCAAATAAATGTTACAGAATAACCCTTTAATTTACATTTATACAGAAGATTTCTGACCTGAATAGTGACTGGGAAACAATTTTTAGATTTGAACGGAAATTTACTAAGAGATTGTAGAGCGCTTAAAGAATCTGAAAATATTAATGCCTTCTCAAGCCTACCGAGTAGAATATACTCAACAGCCTTAAAAAGGCCATAACATTCTCCCGTAAACACGGATGTTTCAGGAGGAAATTTCACTTTTTGCACAATATTATATTGTAAGTGGAAGATGCCTACTCCCACACAACTGTCTGTATTGTTCTTAGACGCATCTGTATATATATGGTGCCATCCCACCCAATTATTATTTGTAATATATTTAAATATATTATTTGCAAAATGCTTATCAGTTTTCTTTACGCCAATGTCATATCGAATATCTGGTACAAGTGTTAACGCTTCATAAGAGGAATCAAATAGTGGGAAAGATGGAGAACGGAAAATGGGAGCATCTAGTGTTAAGAATTTACGGTAACTAGTTATAAGAGAGGGATTAGATTTATGGTGCCAATATTTATTGTTACTATAACAAAGATGAAATAAAATTTTAAGTTTTGGAATTAACGGATGATTTTGGGATTGGTAACAGCGAACAAAAAATTTATCTGCCAAATATTGTCGACGGAGTAGAAGAGGTGGCTCACAACATTCCAGCTGAAGTGCATTTATCGGAGATGATCTCATTGCTCCGCAAATTATACGCAAAGCTTTAGCTTGTATTTTATCTAACTTCTGTAAACCACTTAAGTTACACGGATCTAAAAGAAAAGTCCCATAATCTATTACACTTCTTATAATGGCATTATAAATTAATTTCATTGTAAATGGGTGTGATCCCCACCAAACGCCAGATAGACTTCTTATCATGTTTAAAAGTCGCTCACATTTTGAAGAAACGTAATCGTTGTGAGCATTGCCATTTAATTTTGAATCCAAATATAGCCCTAAAAATTTCACGTTCTCTTTTGCAGGAATAAGTATTCCATCATAAAAAACTCGAACAGGAGAAGGCATACGCATTCTGGTAAATAAAACGATGGTGCTTTTATTGACCGACAGATCCAAACCATTCTTGTCCATCCAAGATTTTAATTTTTCTAATGAATTGGTCAGATCTCTACATGCGTTATTTATAGAATTATTACTTATATAAAGGACCAGGTCATCGGCGTATTGTAATATATTTATTAAATTTAAGTCTAAACATTTTTCTAAATCAGCTGTGTATATATCGTAAAGCAGGGGACTTAAAACAGATCCCTGAGGTATGCCTCTTCGAATAACTCTAGTTTCCGTAGATTTGTCTAAAAGTAAAACTATAATTCTTTCTAATAATATATTAATAATAAAATTTACTAAAATTAACGGCACTCCTAAATGAATTAACTTTTCTTCTAAAATACTTATAATAACATTATCATATGCAGAATTTATGTCCAAAAAAGAAGCAACAATAGATTTATTTTCTGTAAAAGCTATTCGTATATCTGTGGTTAATATCGACGGTAAAAAGGAAGTAGGGCATAAGCGACATTTTGGGCAAAAATGAGTTATATATGCCATCCTACGTAAAATTTTCTGCTCTTTCGAATGCGCTTACTCCCATGGCTCTACGATAACTTTTTTGTCGTTTATGCCCTTGCAAAAAATAATAATTTCTTAGTATTACTTTTCGTAACCGACAAAAATTCAGGTCATTTTTGCTATAAAGTTGCTTGTACCCCTACAAAAATGATTTAATTTTGTATTTCTTGTCGGTAATGCTTTTTTACTTCACAAGGATGCCAGGTTTTCGGTTGGTTAAGCCTTTTAAACTATTCCCTCAAAAAGTACAAACGTTGTTATCGCCTACTACCATTTCGTAATTTAACATAGCTATGGCGCTTATCCCTTATATACAAAATTCATTTTCATATTAGTCTGTCGGTTATACCCTATTACCAATCAGTACTTTATGACAGCTATGTAGGTTATGCCCTATTACCTAAATTTATTTTAATATCACACTGTTGGTTATATGTTACTTCCGTTTACAATATGAATACAGTTTTGTCACTAATACCTTTTTACTTAAATTAAATTAAATATCATGGTGTCGATTACAACCTACTTCCACATTCTTCAATCATACTCATACGTACAATTTTTAATTAAAAACAATTTTTCGTATATTGATTTTTAAGTTATCGACTAGCTGCAGTATTATTATTTCCAAAAATGATTAGCAGGTTGATACTGACCCACTATTTTTAAGCAGCTTTGATTTTTTTTTATTAAAATATATTATCAAAAATATATTTTTATTTAAAAGTATCCTACTACCAACTGTCATCTTTTAAATCAACCATTTAGTGTAAATTTGAATAACTTGAACTGGTAGGGTATATTGAAACAGGGTCCTAAGACTTAGGATCCCTAGTCTTTTTCTATGAAAATTAACTCCGTAATACTTATAAGGCACTTTACCCTATTTTACGAGTTATATACAATAACAGTGTAGTGTAATACTCGTTTTAGCTCTTATCCTTATGAAGGATTGTGTTGGTTGCGCTAATTCATTATTTTTTGGGTGTCTTTTCATCCATATTTCTATAGACTCATGCAGTACCAAATGTTGATTATCCTTCTTTACCTTTTCTTTCAAGTGACATTGTGTGTAACTAATGTCTTATATCCTGGTATTGTTTTGAAAGCCGACTGTTAGTTGTGCTCTATTATCTTTTATACAACCGCTGTGAAAGGTACCTTATCCTTCTTTTCCTATAACACCTATTGAACTGTCTAGTCTCTTAAACGTTTTTACCTCGCGATGTGAGAAATCGGTATGTCGCTTAGGCTACTTATCCTTTAATATTTAATTTTGTCATTTGTATCTTATGCCATATTTTCTCATTGGAAAATTAAAAGCTATTGTTATAAGCGACAAAAACCACTTTAAATAGCATGAAATCATTTAAACTAAAAATACCAATAATTGCTCCATTTTTTTCTGATTTCATAAATGTTTTAGTTTTCACGATATCTTAATAAATGACAAAAATACATCAGTTTTTCTAAAAATAAAAACTTTGAACGGCTCTCCTGAACATTTGTTATACTAGGTCCATTTGCGAAACCCAAATTGTGTATTTGATAGGAGGTTATGTTTTTCAACAAACCATTCCAATCTGTTTTTAGCTAAATGTTCAGCAATTTTTATTAATACGGAAGATAATATTATTGGACGATAAGATGAAACTAAAGATGGGGGCTTGTTGGGTTTTAATATAGGAATAACTTTTTGTAATCTCCATGAACTAGGTATATTACCTGTTATTAAAATTTGGTTAATTATGCTAAGGTAGTACATCAAAATATCATCATTAGCATGTTGAAAGAAAGAATATGGAATGCTATCTAGTCCGGGTGAAGAATCTTTTAAGTTTGCTACTACCCCTTTTAATTCTTCTATAGTAAAAAGCGAATTTAAGTCTTGAAAGCTAACATTTTGTACTGAAGAAGGGGGTTTATGGGAAATTGTGGGTGGAGCTAAATTATCAAGAAATTTGCAGGCCAAAGAGTCAGGTATCGGATGGAAAGGAGCTTTAAATGCAGATCTATATCGTCTAATGTTCTTCCACACTACAGTAGGGTGGACATCCGGACTTAAAGATAAACAGAAATTTCTCCAACTTAATAATTTTTTTCTCCTAAATAATTTCTTGGTATCTTTAACGCAATCAAGATATAGTTGGTAATTGGCTATATTTGGATTTGTATTATATTGTCGTTCACATTTCTTTCTAGTCCTTATAGCAACTGTGCATTCTTGATCCCACCAAGGTGGAGATGGAGTATGAGAGGAATATTTTTTTTTTGGAAAAGTTTCATCAGCTGCTTTTATAAATATAGAAGCTAATGCATCTGCACATACAGATGGGTTTTCAGATGTTATATTGGGAAGAAATGACAGTTGATTTGTAAGTGAATTTTTAAAATTATCCCAATCTGAATTATTGTTAAGGCGATATTTCATCGATGGCAATTGATTATGTAATCCATTTCTATTTTTCCCTGGAAATGATAAGATAATAGGAAAATGATCGCTTCCATAAGTTGACTCTAAAGCATACCAGTGAAAAATAGGTGAGAGATTTGGTGAACATATTGATATGTCTGGTGCACTACAACCTTCATGAGGAGCGGTGCGACGTGTAGGATGACCAGAATTCAGAATGCACAATTTGTGATAATCTATTAAGTCTAATAATTCATAACCCCATTGATTGTCTTTGTAACTTCCCCATGACTGATGCTGTGCGTTGAAATCGCCTAGTATTACCATTGGTTGAGGTAACTGACTAATAATAACTTTAATTTCAGAGAAAATACTATATGAAGGATGAGGTATATACAGTGAAACAAAACAAATATTATTTACAGATGCAGCTATGATTGAAAAATCAGAATGATGAGAAGGAAGAGGAAAATGATGAAATGATTGATGATGTTTGATGAGCAAGGCTGTACCACCATACCCATCAGATCTATCTTCCCTAAGACATGTATAACCTGAAATTCTAAAAAGAGATTCCGGCTTAAGCCATGTCTCTTGTAAGGCAAGAATAGTAGGTTTAAATTTATTAATTAGGTATATAATTTCATGTTTTTTACTTATTACACTGCGGCAATTCCATTGGATTATGTTGTCCATTATTGGATGAGGTTTTTATATTAGATTCATTATTATATAAGGCTACGTTGGACGGTGATAAA
The DNA here is from genome assembly GCA_905404095.1 of Glaucopsyche alexis. Taxonomy (NCBI): domain Eukaryota; kingdom Metazoa; phylum Arthropoda; class Insecta; order Lepidoptera; family Lycaenidae; genus Glaucopsyche; species Glaucopsyche alexis. Next base: position 18,532,710 of record FR990054.1, on the reverse strand, counting down.
CTAGATAATGTTGCTATCAAATTATTTAATGCTAAAATTGTTTCTTGAATAGAACTAACATCAAGATTAGGTACTGGATAAGCTGACCCATTATTACCTATTGGAGGATTATAATCTTTTATTAAATTACTATGAGCTTGTCTATCATATCCATTCTCTTGTCTCCGTGGAGATTTAGGTTGTTTAAACACAGTTTTCTTGTATGACCTTTGTACTGAGTTAACACTATTTTTAATATTATTATTGTTAAAAAAATTTGATTTTTGCATATTTACAGGTGATGACGAAAAATTTGAAGACATTAAAACGTCTGAATACAATTTGGAAATAGTGGGGTGAAGTTTAGAAGCTTCTGAATAAGACAGACAATTATTGGCCATTGACTCTTTAATGGATTTTTGGCGTTGAAATTCTGGGCACTTTTTGTCAGTTGCTATGTGTGAACCTTGGCAGATACAACAGAAAATTGACTCCTCCTCAACTGAACAACTATCTCCGGCATGCCCCTGGCCACACCTAAAACATCTAGGAGTGGATCGACATTGATTTTTTACATGTCCATATCTACAGCAGTTATAACATTGTATGGTAGGAAATATATATAAATCTACAGGAAGCGCATTGTAACACATGTACACTCTCTTTGGCAGTGTTTGACCGTCAAATGTTATCACTACAGACTCTGTATTATTAAACTGTGCTGTTCCATTTACAATTATTTTTTTCTTTAGTCTCCTAATTTTTAAAATCTCCCCACAACCAAATGGTACAGTAATGTTATTAATTATGTCATCATCAGACCAGTCAGCTGGTATACCTCTTACTAATCCTATTCTGCTCACTTGGAAGGATGGGATGAAAGATTTGAATTGATCCGAGTTAAATTGTGGATTATTTATAAAATTATTAGCGTCGCTATATACAGAAAAAGCTATTGATAACCTGTTTCTACCTATTTTTTTAATGCTACCATTAACAAGATTCTGAATATTGTTTTTCTTTAAATAGTGGCCGAAAACTATAGGGTGAAAATTGATGTTCTCATTAGGTGATTTTATTACCTTTTGAACGTGGATAATGTAAGGAGAAGAATCTGTATCTTTGTACAGTATTCTACCAACCCGTAAATCTAAGCCTTGGTTTTTTTCGCTAGCGTTAGATAATTGTTGTGTTTCCGCTATTATATCCTGTTTAACGACAACATTGTTTTCGGTATCGCTAAGACACATACAGTTAATATCTGGTTTAGCCTTTTTTGGGTCCCTTTTAATTTTTTTCTGGCATTTCTTACAACGTTTCCTAGGAAGTGCTGGACGTTTGCGACTAGTAATTGTGCATGAGGCATCTGTGTCCATGCTCGAGTCATTAGATATAGTAACATAATGACCAACGGGGGGACCAGGTCCCCCCGGGTCTAGCTCCTCCATGGTCTTCTATATAAGTACAATTAAAAACTAAACTTACCGAAATAAAAATTATATACACTGAGAAAAAGGAAAAATATAACTACAACTAAACTATTTAATTAACTATTTACATACAAAAATTAATTTTAAAATTTTTTAAAGAAATACCGCGACCGCCTTTTTTAAGTTCCCGCGCTTTTTTTTTCAGATGTCGCTTGTCGTGAAGTGTCATATACAAAATTTGTACCTACAAAATTGTAGAGACTGACTAAAACTTCTTCTTCTTCTGTTTCTAAATGGCTCCTTATTGAGTTGCCAATGTCAGAGTAGGTGAAGATAACTCTACTGTTGAAGAGGGTGTAGTGTACATTTAGACCTCTTTTATATCTTTAGATTGTCTATTATATTGATCTCATGTTGTTGTCATAGCTTGACATGTATTACTAATTTAAGTAGCATTTTATTTGGAATAAAACCAAATATTCCTTGGTTTTGTCTTTTTATTACATAACAATTTATTCCAAATAAAAATAAATACCATTACAAACCTCGATGTCTACTATTGCGCAATTACTAAAGCCAGAAAAATTCGACGTCGAACCTGGGTCACCGGCGGCCGAATTAAAGTACGAATACTGGAAAACAACGTTCTCAAATTATCTCAGCGAAGGGATAGGAAAAGAAACGATTTCAGAGGAAAATAAACTAAGGTTATTACTAAACAATTTATCTTACAATGTGTATACGCATATGCGTGAAGCAAAAGATTATGTCTCGGCCATTCAACTATTAGATAAAATTTATCTCAAAGAAAAGAATAAGGTTCACGCCAGATACATACTTCTAAAATCTACACAAAAGTCGGATGAGACCATTGCAGATTTCTTACGGACGCTGCATCAACGCGCTCAAGACTGTTCTTTTGAAGCAGTCGATGCTCAAACCAGGGGTGGTCGACTCTGTATGAATGACCTTGGACCAAAAAGGGGGCAGTTCGGTGCGACAAGAATGGTTATATTTCAATATATCGCTCTCTGTCTTACATGGTTAATATTACATAAAAGTTACTTAAAAACCACAACAGATGGCGCGTAACAGACACTATGCCGCTTCTAGATCGCGCTAGCGAAAACACTAGACGTATGTATATATAAGGGCTCACGAACGGTTTGTAACGTAGTGACTATTTGGTCGTGGAGGTGGTTGCTCGGTTTTGTTGAAATGTAAAATTTAACTCTAAAGAGAAATATAACGCTAACTTAAACTTTAATTACGTATCTTCAATTTCCCGCCATATTCATATAATCAAATATATAGTCCTCCTTTGTTGGTAGGCGGTTAAAAGTTTGAGGGGGCAGCTCACTAGAGGCGCTAATTTGGTCCCAATTTTTTTGTATGAAGTCGACCTTCTTCTCCGCGAGTAATAGTGTTCTGTGGCTCAAACTCACAAAAGTGAATACATCCGTGACGCCTTTATTGCTGGAATTAACTCAAACGACATCAGGCAACAATAGGGTATTATCCTATGATGAAAATATACATCAGATTGTTGATATTTTATCGCTAAACATTAATTTAAACCACTTTAACCAACTTTTTACATAAAAATATGTATGATTTTTATAAGATATCAAAAATAAAATTATGAATTTTTCACGTTTGACTACGTGACTAAAAACGCACGAGATTGGAATGTGACGTCATATTCTTGTACTTCTTCTTTTTTTAATGGCCTCCCGATTTCCATAGATAATAGCCAGCATCAGAATCATTAACGTCATGCGTTAGCGAGTAATAGCCACTTTTTCCGCTTTTCAGTGTTCTTTGGTATGGTTACAGAGATTTTCCCCGGTGTTTTAATAGACTTATTAGTGCATTTTGGCACTGCGCACCATTTATAAGGTATTTTTATTAGGCTTAAAACAAGTATTTACAAACGTAAACAGTAGGTATTTGGCATTTTCAGTGTAATTTGACACTTGACACTTGACAGTTACAATGTTACAAGAATGTGACGTCATGACAACACAATAAAGCGTTTTCGCGCCTATAATATTAATTTAAACTTTTAGACTAATTTGCAAGGAAAAGAAAGAAATTCACAAAGAATGGTTCAAACTACTAATGTATTTTGGTAGTAGGAACAATTTGACATAATTTTTAAAAACTTGGAAAATACCCTATTATTTATTTTTTATTTTTTATTTTTTACACTTTCTGCACATAATGTACAATGGCGGACTTAATGCCATAGGGCATTTTCTACCAGTCAACCATAGGGTGGTGACAGAGACAAAATACAAGATGCTTACCAACTGGAAAAATACAAAAGTTAAATTAACCGAAAGATCGTGTAAAACTATTAATAAAAATAAATACAGTAATTTCACAGCTATATAACTATCCAACTTAAGTATAAATAAACATATATATATCAATCCAATTATACCTACATACTATACAATTACATACATATTTTATTATACATATATATTTTATATATTATATACATTATAGATATACCATACTTATATATTATAATATACTATACAAAACCAAACATGTTTATGATTCTGCCAAATACTTTAGATACAACTGTCGGACTCTGCGCTTAAACGTATCTCTGGTTGTGGATATCCTGATTTCCGTAGGTAGAGCGTTCCATAGTAGAATAGACTGGATGTGGAAGGAAGAATGGACTAAGCTAGAACTATGCGGTGGGCAAAGGAGAAGTGCATTATTTGAGGAGCGGAGAGATTTATCGTGACTACTACAAAGATATTGGAAGTGGGACTTTAAGTAAGCGGGAGAATTTGGTGAATTAAGGAAAGAGTAGAGCATACACAGGGCTCGCACTGAGCGACGTTGGCGCACAGGCAACCAGTGCAGCTTGGAGCGAAAGGAGGATACGTGGTCATATTTCCGGAGATTGTATATGAACCTAATACAGTTGTTAAGTAGTCGGTCATATTTATCGAGCTTATCTGCATTGAGGGCAAAATAGCACACATCACCATAGTCGATGATAGGGAATATGAGGGACTGTACCAGCAAGGTTTTAATATGTGTCGGTAAAAAGTTTTTATGTCGATATAGAGTACGCAATGTGCCGATAACTCTCTGACTTACGGTGGCTGTCTGTGTTTGCCAATTGAGAGCAGAGTCTATGTGTAATCCGAGGTCTTTCACACAGGAGCTAAAGTTAATTATAGAGCCGTTGAAGATCACTGGTGAAAGAGACCCCACATTAACCTTGTATTATATATAATTACTACAAAATATAGACATAACTTTAGATCAGGCAGTTAATAAAGCCCTTTCGATAGAGTTGGCTAATGACAACAGTAAAGACTATAGAATTACTGGTATAGATTTGAATACTGTCGAACAAACGGCATCTATCTCTATTCAAAAGAAATGTTTTTTTTGCGGTGGCAAAGTCCATCAACGAATTAAATGTCCCGCATTTAATGCTATATGTACAAATTGCAAGAAAAAGGGGCATTTTGCCAAGGTATGCAGGGGTGGAAGAACAGACGCTTCGTCTAATGCCGTATCGGAAAATGAACAACAAGTAGGAGCTGTCTCCGCTGCCTCTCCTATGAGCTTGAAAAAGGCTACTATAGTTGTAACAATAAATAATCATAGAGCCGATGCGCTCATAGATAGTGGGAGCTCTACTAGTTTCATAGATGAGAATCTTGTTCAGAAACTGAATTTAAAACGCATTCCCTGGGAGGAGAATGTAACTTTAGCTTCTAAAAACAACACTTCGTGTGTAAAAGGAATGTGTTTTGTAGATCTCAAAATGAATGAACATTTTTATTGGCATAAACCACTTTATGTTCTTAACTCACTTTGTTCAGATGTTATAATTGGACATGATATCTTAAGTGACCACTCATCCCTTGAACTAAGCTTTGGAGGTGCAAAGAAACCTCTCAAAATATGCAACGTTATGGTGGCTTCTGTTCCCGATGTCTCACTTTTCAATCACCTATCACAGAATATAAAGCCCATAGCGATAAAATCTAGAAAACACTCAGAAGCTGATACGATATTCATTGAAAATGAAATAAGGAAACTTTTAAAGGATGAAGTAATCGAGCCAACAAATTCTCCTTGGCGAGCACAAGTGCTGGTCACCACAAGTGCCACACATCGAAAACGTCTTGTGATTGACTATTCACTAACGATCAATCGTTTTACTGAATTAGATGCATACCCTTTGCCTAACATAGAATCGATCGTGTCGAAAGTTGCTCAACACAACGTCTTCAGCCAGATCGACCTAAAAAGTGCTTACCACCAAGTTCCCATATTAAAAACAGAAAAATTATATACTGCGTTTGAGGCGTGTGGGAACTTGTACCAATTTACTCGTATACCGTTTGGCGTAACTAATGGAGTTGCTGCTTTTCAGAGGACACTAGATTTTATTATTTCTAAAGAAAATCTAACGGGTACGTATGCGTATCTCGATGACGTCACTATTTGTGGCAAAACAATTGATGAACATGATACAAATCTTAAGCGATTTAAAGAAGCAGTTCGTAAATACAACTTGACTTTAAACGAAGACAAGTGTGTCTATAGACAGTCGTCCATTAAACTGCTAGGATACAGAATTAAAAATAATTCAATTCAACCGGATGAGGATCGCGTCAGCCCTTTGATAAATCTACCTGTTCCAAATGATTCACGATCTCTAAAAAGAGCACTTGGAATGTTTGCTCACTATGCTAAGTGGATAAGAAATTTTTCGGAGAAAAGATCCACTATCTCGCTAGAGCAATAACTTTTCCACTCAATAAAGAAGAAATTGAATCATTCCAAAGGATTAAGTCTGACATACAAAAATCAATTCTTAACGTAGTTGATCCAAATGGAAAGTTTACTGTGGAAACAGACGCATCTGAACACTCTCTTGCTACTTCCCTTTCACAGGACGGTCGACCAGTAGCTTTCTTTTCTAGATCTTTAAATGATTCTGAACGACGTCAATCTTCAGTAGAGAAAGAAGCTTGTGCCATCGTTGAATCTTTACGAAAGTGGCGACATTATTTAACCGGACGCTATTTTCGTCTCGTCACTGATCAGCGATCTGTATCATTTATGTTCGATCAGACACATAGAAGTAAAATAAAAAACGAGAAAATAGAAAGATGGCGTCTAGAGCTATCAAATTACAAATACGACATAATTTATCGTCCAGGTAGAGAAAATACTATAGCCGACACTCTATCTCGAGTGTGCTCAAGTATCAATAATAACAAACTGTACGAGTTGCATAATACAATGGGACATCCAGGTATTGTACGCATGACGCACTGGATTCGATCAAAGAACTTACCTTATACATCTGATGATGTTAAGATTATGACTGCAGAATGTCGTATTTGTGCTGAAATTAAACCTCGTTTTGCGAGATTAAATGGAAATCTCATCAAGGCTACTGCACCCTTTGAAAGACTCAACGTTGATTTTAAAGGACCTTTACCAACTCACAGTAGCAAACGCTTCATCTTAACTATTATTGATGAATACTCAAGATTCCCTTTTGCTTACGCGACCAAAGACGTATCTTCCATAACCGTAATCCAATGCTTTAAAGACCTATTTTTAACTTATGGGACACCACAGTATATTCATTCAGATAGAGGTGCTGCGTTTATGTCGAAGGAATTGAGAGATTTTTTAATAACGAATGGCGTGGCATGTAGTCGTTCGACTCCATACAATCCACAAGGAAACGGACAAGTGGAACGGCTGAATGGAACATTATGGAAAACGATAAGGCTGTATCTAAGGTCGAAAGAAATGGATATTGGCCACTGGGAACAAGTCCTGCCTAACGCCCTGCACTCCATTCGATCGATGTTGTGTACATCTACAAATGTGACTCCTCACGAAAGATTTTTTAACCACCCCCGGCGGACCGCTAACGGTGAATCTCTTCCAACATGGCTGCTAAATCCCGGACCTGTTTTAAAGAAAAACTATACAAAACGGTCTAAATATGACTCAGATGTAGAAGAAGTAGAATTGATTGAAGCTAATCCACAGTATTCCTACATAAGACTAGCGGATGGGCGGGAGACAACCGCATCTAATAGACATTTAGCACCACTTCCTCAAACTTCAATCAATGATCCGGAACCACAGGTAGAAACAGAGCCATTAAGTATAAATGAAGATACTAATTCTTCACACCAAGTTGAAGAAACATCTTCTTATGAAGATACTAATTCTTCACACCAAATTGAAGAAACATCTTCTTCACACCTCGACAATAACGCAAGGGAAACTGAGTTAGAAAGATCGACTAGAAGATCCGGCAGACAAAGGAAAGCCCCAGGCTATCTTAAAAACTACGTACTTCGTTAATTCTGAAGGCCGGGTGAATGTAGTGTACATTTAGACCTCTTTTATATCTTTAGATTGTCTATTATATTGATCTCATGTTGTTGTCATAGCTTGACATGTATTACTAATTTAAGTAGCATTTTATTTGGAACATTTGGAATAAAACCAAATATTCCTTGGTTTTGTCTTTTTATTACATAACAGAGGGTCTTAATATGACAAAACAAGTAGGTACGTACGGTTTATTATTTATTTATCGCGGTATGTTGAGAGCAAGTTGAGAGAAATGGAAAACCATTGGAAAACAAATCGTTGATCAAAACAAATCAAGTGTCATTGTCAAATCCAAGGAAGAAGAAGATAATATAACATCGAAGGAGTACTAAAATCCATGGATATAGTACCTATGGATAGAAGACTCCGAATTTTGTAATTGCTAAAAAGAACTGTATTATCTTGGTAATAGAGTGTATTTCACAATGCACGTGTCATAGAGGCAAATCCGAGCCGAGTGAGATAGCCAGAAGGGAGGCCGTGTGTCTCGTTCTTGCATGTTGCCAACCAGAAAAATGTTGGTATTTATAAAAAGTAACTTGAAAAATCTTAGATAAAACGAGTGTACTTTATCATTATTTTAACAAATGTTTATAACTATAATATCATATTCTAATTAAAAAAGTTAGAAATAGTCATTTAATACTAAATAAAAATGCAGTTTACATTTAATCCTATTCCTTCTTTTTTTATTAGATTGTATCATTCGCAAGACAATAGATACGCCATTACACATATTTTATGCTGAACACCGGATAATATTAAAATTGAAATTTAGTTTTTATTTCTTACTTCATGTATCTCCGTAATTATGTTTTTATTATTTTAGCCCAAGAGCTACTGAGAAATTTAGAGTAGGTATTTGAGGCACGATGAAACCTTGTCCTGTACTTCTCCTATTGTACCTCAACACGAGAATGCAGGCCTGGCTGGTCAGAAGCGGAACTTAGACAAGTTACAAATTTTTGAAAAGTCCATTTTTTAACGCCAAAAATCCATGTTTGAGGCGCTTTGAAATTTTGATATACAGTTAGTATAATGAATAAGGAGTTGGAGAAAAAAAGGCCATGTAATTTAGTTGGAACTTTAACCTAGCCATGTCAGTTTAAAAGTAAATAAACTGGCTTTCGATTCATGATTTTCTGACATCTATTGGTCATTTTATGAACTGCAATATACGTATGGGCGAAAATGCGACATCTATGAAGCCCTCAAAGAACTACGTGGTCAAAAAATGAAATAATTGCGTATTGTGCAATAAACTTACTCGTCAAAATGTATTTATAAAACAAATAGGTATTAATGAAATAGAAATGGCATACGAACCAGCATAACCTACCATCTACATCTTTTAGATAATAGTTTAGTTAACTATAAACGTAAAAGCGACATCTAGGAAGAATCAAAGAACTACGTGGTCTTGATAATTTTCGCAAAGTCGATATGAGTCGTTTTTAATTGGTTTTCCTATAAAAATCGAAGACATCCATTCGTTGTTTATACAATATTGTGTGCAATAAAATTATATATTGTGCAATAGTCTAATTTACTCGACAAATTGTCGACAAAAAAACAAATCTAGACACGCGGTAGTGTGTCAAGCCAAGTTCAAGTAACAGAACTGACGAGCGGCACCGTGTGTAATATTACACGAACCATTTGGAGCCCAAACGGTTACCTATTTAGATATTAACGTCCAAAAATCGTCATTTTGATCACTGACTAACCTATAGATCAAAACTTTAACCCAGTTCCAGATGACCTAAAAATTCAATATTATGTTTGTTCGCAGATAACTTCGTCGTTTATGAACCGATTTTCAATTTTTTTTTTTTGTGATGTAAAGGGTATAATACCAAGTTAGTCCGGTTGTCAAAAAAGTGGTGACCTGATTTTGGAATCCATGAGGAATTGAGGGAACTCCTCGAAATTTATATGGAAACATCTGGTGATTTTGACTTCTTCTGAACAAGTCTAAGCATGTGCTACCAAAAAGTAAGATTTTGCTCCAAGGTATACCCTGGACCCAAAGGTACAGAACAGAACTCCTGACTCCTTATATATACATGTGTGGGGATTTCGGCGTTGTTTAAAGAACTGCAAGCATATGCCACGATGTCAATAGGCATGTTGCCGAAAAAAAATTTTTTTAGACAACATGTTAATAAACAATCTAGAACCCATTTTTGTATATCTGAAAAAATAACTTAGATACAAACCATTGAAATTTACAATATGAAAGAGAGCGATATATTGGCCTGTGACGTCACAGCCTGCTACCGCCATACATTTCTCATAAAAAAATTTATGGCGGTAGCAGGTTGTGACGTCACGAATCGTTTTGCGAGAAAGAGATGGACAATATTTTTTATTTGCTAATATTTTTAATCCCGTCACTCTAAATACCTATTTATTTCAGATTTATGTATCTTTAATCAACAATTTTAAAATTTAATTTGTATAACTGTGAAATTCCACACTAGGCAACATCCCTATTAGAATAATTTAATACATCATCACATTAGATATAAAAGGCTCTTCTCATAGTATTTTACACTAACTCGGAGATCTTTGAACATAACTCTGCCGTTTATAGACCTATTTGCAAAATTATTTTGTTGTAAAGGGTTTAATTCGAAATTGGTCCTTTAGTCACTAAAGTGGAAACCTGATGATGCGATCCATGAGGAATCGAGGGAACTCCTCGAAATTTATATCGGTACATATAGTGATTTTGACTTTTACTCAAGTAACACAAGGCATATGCTACCAAAAAATAAGATGTTGCACCTTGGTGCTTTTGTAACTCCTCGAAATTTATATCGACACACATAGTGATTTTGACTTTTACTGAAGTAACATCAGCATATGCTACCAAATAATAAGATGTTGCACCTTGGTGCTTTTGGATCTTTTGTATAACCTGGATCCAAAAGCAGTGAACAAAACTCCTCAGTCTTTAAAGATATGTGTTTGGAAATTTCGGTATTGTTTAAAGAACTGCAAGCATATGCCATTTTTTATCTTACAGTAATCATCATCATCTTATTAACAAATTAATGAAAACTTAGCGCGTATTCAATTATACATTCGATCGTTTATTTTAGACGTTCTTAAGATGTATTAATAATAACTTAACAAAATATATTATCACAAAAAAGTATGAAATTATTATTTTTAAACAAAAAAATTAACCAACTTCCAAAAGTACACTATAGTCAGTGATCAAAATGACGATTTTTGGACGTTAATATCTAAATAACCGTTTGTGCTCCAAATGGTTCGTGTAATATTACACACGGTGCCGCTCGTCAGTTCTGTTACTTGAACTTGGCTTGACACACTACCGCGTGTCTAGATTTGTTTTTTTGTCGACAATTTGTCGAGTAAATTAGACTATTGCACAATATATAATTTTATTGCACACAATATTGTATAAACAACGAATGGATGTCTTCGATTTTTATAGGAAAACCAATTAAAAACGACTCATATCGACTTTGCGAAAATTATCAAGATCACGTAGTTCTTTGATTCTTCCTAGAGTCGCTTTACGTTTATAGTTAACTAAACTATTATTTAAAACATGTAGATGGTAGGTTATGCTGGTTCGTATGCCATTTCTATTTCAATAATACCTATTTGTTTTATAAATACATTTTGACAAGTAAGTTTATTGCACAATACGCAATTTTATTTTTTGACCACGTAGTTCTTTGAGGGCTTCATAGATGTCGCATTTTCGCCCATACGTATATTGCAGTTCATAAAATGACCAATAGATGTCAGAAAATCATGAATCGAAAGCCAGTTTATTTACTTTTAAACTGACATGGCTAGGTTAAAGTTCCAACTAAATTACATGGCCTTTTTTTTCCCCAACTTCTTATATATTATACTAACTGTATATCAAAATTTCAAAGCGCCTCAAACATGGATTTTTGGCATTAAAAAATGGACTTTTCAAAAATTTGTAACTTGGCTAAGTTCCGCTTCTGACTAGCCAGGCCTGCATTCTCGTGTTGAGGTACAATAGGAGAAGTACAGGACACGGCTTCAACGTGCCTCAAATACCTACTCTAAATTTCTTAGTAGCTCTCCAGCTATTTATTTGATGATTTAACATTCAAAATGGTGAAAAAATGTTATGTATATTCTTGTCGAAATGAAAGTTATGCTGGTTGCAATATTTCGTTTATTAGTAACATTAGTAAGTTAATTGTTAATGTTAATCTAGTTATTCTAGTATAAAAGTGTTAACATTAAAGCAACTGACGTTATTAAGAGTTATAATAATTGTACTACGTTTTGTTATAAACTAGTCAGTAGCGACTCGCCTAGAATCGTAGTAAGTACTGAGAAAAAAAAGTTTGAAGTCGAGTAAGGCCTTTAATGATAATATAATACAGTTTTTATAGATTTCCCAACAATGAAAAAATGCGACAAAAATGGTTCAATAGTGTATAAGTAAGGCAGAGAATTACCTACATAAAAATCTGTTACATATTAATGCAGCCGTCACTTCAAACCTTCATGATTTTATACTATTCAATTTTGTCGACCTTTAAAGCCTCAGCTGTATGTCATTCAGTGTTTCACAATTTGTCTCACACAGCTTTGCAGTTTGCCACAACAGAAAATATTATTGTCACCCTACTAGAAAGGGACACACAGCCTCTCTTCCAACCTCCCGCTCGGCTCGTTTTTTTGCTCACAGTACTCGGTCCTGTTGTTATTCCTAGGTCCATTCTAAAATCACGAAGTATCTAGAAGCATAAATGAAATCATTTATGCTTCTAGCGAAGTATAGTATTCTTTGGTCATTGAGAATACCAGGAGTCCGAACGGTATAGGCCAAGGTCGGCAACCTTTTGAGTCGGAAGAGTCGAAAATTACAATTTACAAAGTTTCTAAGTTTTGTGGAGAGCCACATTTTTTTTTCTGTTAACAATAAACAAATAAATTGTAGCATAAATAAAGTTGTTTTTTATAAAAAAAACTAATCGATTTGTTCATAAGAACTGTTGAAGACGATAAACTGTCTTGCGTTTGAAGCGCATTAAAACCTACATAGGAACATCCTATTTTTGATTACAATGCGAGCGAGCGGAGCGAGTGAGGATGTTCTTTTTTATAAATTTTACAGATTAAACTTTAAAACCCGAAAGACTTGGGGAAATACGGGTATAAACAATATAATGTTGTTTATACAATTATTGCATCAATCTCCGAGTTATGCGTAATTGAGACGCGAAGCCACAGGTCGCCCACGCCTTACGCCACCTCTGACATCGGGGAAAAGCGATTTTCCCCGTAACCAGACAGCTGAAGTGGCTGTGAGATAGAAATGGTTCGTTCATTGACTCAGAACGATTTTCAACCTTTTTTATATAAAATAAACAATATTTGCATACAGTAAGTACTAAAGAGCCGCAGCTCCACATTCAAAGAGTCCCCTAAATTAAAACCATTATTTTAACATTACGTTCGGACTCCTGGAATCTATACTTCGTGACTAAAATCCTTAGATTAATAACAGCTGTTAAGCTGGGACTATATACACCGGAATCCGGAAGGCCGTAGATAATCTTGAGCATTGAAATCACCGACCACACAACCACTGTTGTGTGGTCGGTGATTGAAATAGATCTTTGCGTTGTGTTGCTGTTGCGTTGCGACCTGACACTTCGATTTTGAACTCTTTTGATAATACAGTATCAATAGACAGTGTTGCCAACCTCAGGAAAGCAAATAGCAGTAAATGGTACTTGAAAAAACAGCAGAAAACAGTAAAATAGTAATTTCAAAACATCAAATCTACTGTCCGACATAACATTCGGAGAATTGATAAATAGGTGCCAAACTACTGTTAGATTTACCACAAATTGAATTTATTTAAGGAATTTCTGGGAATTGTAAAGTAAATAAAGTCAAAATTTAATTTAAAATAATTTTCCAAATACAAGTAAAGCACAGCTGTTCTTGTTCCACATAATATTATACTACAAATTTAGCTATCCTGTTTTACTGTAAGTCAAAAGGATTGCCTCAGTAAAGGGGGGATCCCCTATGCTACAGCCTGCAAGAGGCCCGCTATTGATGGCAATTCACAATAGGGTATTATCCTATGATGAAAATATACATCAGATTGTTGATATTTTATCGCTAAACATTAATTTAAACCAATTTAACCAACTTTTTACACAAAAATTTGTATGTTTTTTATAAAATATCAAAAATAAAATGATGAATTTTTCACATTTGACCACGTGACTAAAAACGCACGAGATTGGAATGTGACGTCATATTCTTGTACTTCTTCTTCTTTTATTAATGTCTTCCCAATTTCCATAAAGAATAGCCAGCATCGAATCATTAACGTCATGCGTCAGCGAGTAATAGCCACTTTTTCCGCATTTCAGTGTTCTTTGGTATGGTCACAAAGATTTTCCCTGGTGTTTTAATAGACGTATTTGTGCATTTTGGCACTACGCACCATTTATAAGGCATTTTTAATGGGCTTAAAACATTTATTTAAAAACGTAAATAGTAGGTATTCTGGGATTTGGAATTTTCAGTGTAATTTGACACTTCACACTTGACAGTTACAATGTTACAAGAATGTGACGTCATGACAACTCATTATAGCGTTTTCGCGCCTATAATATTAATTTAAACTTTTAAGCTAATTTGCAAGGAAAAGAAAGAAATTCACAAAGAATGGTTCATACTGCTAATGTATTTTGGTATTAGGAACAATTTGACATACTTACATTTCAAAAACTTGGAAAATACCCTATTGTAAAAAGGCGCGTGACCGACGCATTCGAGAACTATTTTTATTGCTTTCTCTAAAAGATTATTCCGGTTTGACCTGTTGGTTATGACTTATTTCCATTTGGAATTAATTATTATTTTAAAAACAGTAGAAATATAAACTAAAACCACAGAATAAATAATAGTACCTAGCTAAAACAGAAAACAGGGATGTCAGGCCGACAACAGTAAATCTACTGTTAAAACAGTAGGGTTGGCAACACTGTCAATAGAGTTCAAAATCGAAGTGTCAGGTGTCGGGCTGTCATATAATTATGTCATTGACATTTGACTGGACCAGTGTTGCCAACCCTACTGTTTTAACAGTAGATTTACTGTTTTCGGTCTGACATCCCTGTTTTCTGTTTTAGTTCGTATTTCTACTGTTTTTAGGTGATGTATCCGATAATTTTAGATAATTTCGAACTGCGTAAAAAAGAATGAATTCCAAATGGCAATAAGTCATACCCAACAAGTAAAAATGGAAAAACCTTTTAGAGAAAGCAAAGTAGTTCTCAAAGTAGATAGATAGTTCTCGTATGCGTCGGTCACGCGTCTTTTTACAATTGTTAATTGGCATTAATAGCGGGCCTCTTGCAGGCTGCATCACAGGGGATCCCCCCTTAAAACAGGATATCTACATTTGTAGTTTAATATGTGGAAAAGGATAGCTGTGCTTTACTTGTCTTTGAAAAATTATTTTAAATTAAATTTTGACTTTAATTACTTTTTCAGATTTTTTTCCCAGAAATTCCTTATAATAAAAGCACTTTGCGGTAAATCTAACAGTATTTGTACATAACAATTTACAATTCTATGAATGTTATGTCGGAAAGTAGATTTCTGCTGTTTTTTTAAGTACCATTTACTGCTTTTTGCTTTCCTGAGGTTGGCAACACTGGACTGGACACTAGTGTGTTAGATTTTCAACTCTATTGTATTAGCGCAGTTCTATTTTCAGTGCTCTGAATTTTCACCGGCGTTCCGGATACCGAAGCATAGACTCAGCCTTAGGCGTAGTAAAGCGAAATTTATTAATAAAAATTAGAAAACAGTTAACACACACACACACACAGCCATACAGACATAGTGACACTCTTGGACACTCGCGGGGGTAGTCGGGAAAGCTTCCTGTGACCTCAGAACGTCGAATTCTGATGAGAATTCGATTTTTGCAAACGGGGTAAAACCATTAACTTCCCGATTTTTGAAAATCTTAGATTTTCTTAGCGGTAAGTTATAACTTATAAATAAATAATTGTGCATTTTTTATCATACTAGGTAAGTTGGTTAGAGTCTATAAATCGCCGTACTCACCATCGAGCCTGCAAATCCAGCACCATTATAGTTTTTGCCTTCAAGTCCACTCTGTTACGATTAGCCAACATAAATTTCAAAATATCAAATTTTAATTTTTTTTCACGACGGCTCCTTTGTAAACGTGTGTGACACACATGATTTTTTTTTGTGACTAATTAGATAATCAGTAGTTGCTTTGTTAAAAGCTTACGACAAGCCAACATAAATTTCAAAAATCGAATTTTTTAATTTTTATTTACGATGGCTCGTTTGTTGTGTTTAATACTTGTAATTAATTTGTTAATTATGAGCTTTATCTATTTTTTGACTATGTTGCCCATGCCTGCCAAAAGGTTGCCGAATCTTGCTCTATGCTATAGTCATTACTCTGAGGTCAAATCAGTAACCGTTAGGTACCGTCTGTCTACGCACCTAACCTTTGCTAATCACTTGACTGGGAATATATTACCGGAATCTCTCCGACCGGAGAAAATTCAAAGCATTGAAAATCTATTTTCAATGACAGCTCTTGAATTGACATTGACATTTGACTCTATAGTCTAGACTGGATATTCTAGCGTAGACAGAGAAAACTAAAGACCACGGGTAAGCGTGCCGGTAAAAGGGACAGGTATAGAGTACCTATCAAGATTTAGGGTTACCAGACAAGCAAAAAACTCCCCAAAGAAATATTTTGTGTACATTTGTGTATCTGTGTTACAGTCTACAATGTTTGAAATTTAGGCAAAGTATACATTTCCTAGGTTTATAGGCATTTCTAAATATTTTTAAGTAATTAAATATTGTTTTAAAATTATTTTATACATTAATTCATAATACAGTGCCTAGTCAATGTCTTTCGAAAAGATTACTGAATGACATTATGATGTTTATTTATTTATATAAATTTTAAGCAAAAAAGGTCACCAGCATTACATACATTTGACGACCTCTGTGGCTCAGTTGGTTGAGCGTGTTGGTGCTCAAGCCGGGGGTCGCGGGTTCAAATCCCGCCGAAGGAACAAAAAAATTTTCTGTGTTCCTGGGTCATGGATGTGTATTAAATATGTGTATAATATAATAAAAATCTTAAATATGTGTATAGTATAAAAGTATTAAATATATTTCCGTTGTCTGGTACCCGTAACACAAGTTCTTCGAGAACTTACCACGGGATCAGATTGACGTGGTGTGAAGCGTCCATAGATATATAAAAAAAAAAATACATCATAACATTAACAAATTTAGGTGACACAAGATTCATAAACAACTTTACTAATATTCAATACTTACCAATGTAATAATATATTTTACCACGAAAATAATATGAAAGTTAAAAAATGTTAGTTGTATTGTTATTTTAAAATAGAAAATAGTGCCACGTTCTTACTGTCTTCCGAGAATCATTGGATTTTTATACATCCTGTCACTTCCATAGAAAAACGAAGATTGCCAAATGTTATATATATTTTGTAAAGTTACTTATACTCATCTTATACTTAATATAAAATCATGTCATTGGCAATCATTGTTTCTTTTATCTAAGACTCTAAGTTATAGACGATGAATGAAAAATTATGAGTTCCGATCACACAAAACGTGGTTTTACTGTAGGTACGGTAAATGTTGGTGGCCAGACATTACTATTTACAATAATGAATTTTTAAAATAAATAAGGTTATATAGATAAAATAAAAACAATAGTGAAATTTCTTAATAATTTAATTTTTAAGACAAAATTTTAAATCATTACAAACTAAAACCATGCACTGCACTTGGTAATTCGAAGGAAAAAAAATCATCGTTACGTAACAAAACGACGCGTTAATTCGAACTAATCAAGTTGCAGAGGGATAGAGATATAAAGATTACAGAATTTGCAGGGGTACTTAAGTACATTTTGAGACATTCGAACTCATCACAATCAAACGTTCGACAATTCAAAGTTGCAGAGGGATAGAGATAGAAAGATTACAGAAGTTGCAGGGGTATATATAAGTACATTTTGAGACAAGTCGAAACTCGTTTAATCGTGCACAAGCCATTGTTTTTCAAATGGTTAGTTTGACACACACTTTCACACGCATTGGTTTGTTGATTCAAGTTTCAAACCATTTTTTTTTTCGTTTTCGAGCCATTTGATATTTCGAACTCTCGATAATTCGTAATATTTGAAGAGTCCCCCGAGTAGAGGTGGGGCGTATTTATCGTCACAGGTAAAAAGGTATTTAGAAATAACACATAACACTCGATATCCCGTTATTAAATTATCAGTTATTATTTAAAATATTATGTCGCATGCTATAGGTTCGGGGATTCGATGGCAATCGTGCTATAGGTTCGCGATCCCTGTTTTAAACTTTGTATTAATTTTATTGTTTTTTTTCTAAAGTACAACAGTCTTTCAGGGATTATAGTTTAAAAATATTTTAACAGGCAAAAGAGTAAAAAGCATTTTTTTTTTATTTATTAATGGTAAGATTTTGAACGTTTTCTGGTATTCTATTGTAAAGGCGTATACATGAACCTTTAAATGGTTGTTTTACTTTGCTAAGTCTGAACACCGGTATTTCTAACTTGTTCTTATTTCTAGTAATGGTTGTCGCTTTTGTTTTTGAAATTATTTAAATTCTTTCTGACATACGACACCTTGTCCAAAATGTATTGATGAAATGTAAAAATGTAGCAATTTTCTTGTTCAGCCGGCGACTTTTTTCTCTGATAGCCCTTAATTTTTTCAACGTATCTTCTGATATTTGTTGACTTCGCTTCAACTTTCTGAGTGCTGTCTTTGGTGAGTGTGTAATTCGGTGATTTAGTCTGCAAAACAAAACATATATTTTCAAATATTCTGATTTAGAATAATGATAATATTTATGGACGTTTCATACCACATCAACCTGGTCTCGTGGTTAATTCTCAAAGAACTTGTATTACGGGTACAGA
Organism: Glaucopsyche alexis; assembly: GCA_905404095.1. Classification (NCBI taxonomy): domain Eukaryota; kingdom Metazoa; phylum Arthropoda; class Insecta; order Lepidoptera; family Lycaenidae; genus Glaucopsyche; species Glaucopsyche alexis. The sequence continues at coordinate 18,513,823 of FR990054.1, read as the reverse complement.
CAACTGAAATATATTGAGATACACGTCCGCACGAAGAGTCTCTGGTTTTGAATTACGAGATTTGACTGTATCATATTAATTATTATAATAATCATAACTAATTTAATATTATAAAACGGACATAGAACATGTTATGAGGTTCCCAAATCCCATGATGATTGGTAATCTTTGTACAAAAAACTGGCAACACTGAGAGCTAACACGTTTAGAGGTTATGATTACTACGATTACATATTTTGAAAGATTTGATGTATCAATCGGTCCATTACCGAGATTTACTCAAAAACACAAACACACGGAAAAGTTCTAGTACAAAGAATTTATATTACATGTATATAAAGGGAAATACTTACGAATGAAAAGACAAGTCGGGCATTATCATTTCACTGTCGCTTTTACATCCTAATACACAGCACCGCACCATGGTTTCTTAAATATATATTTAGTTAACACCAACAAGAAACTTTTTAGCGAATTTAGCGCTTACTAAACAAAATAATATCTATACTAATATTATAAAGAGGAAAACTTTGTTTGTATGTTTGTTTGTTTGTTTGTTTGTTTGTTTGTTTGTTTGTAATGAATAGGCTCAAAAAGTACTGGACCGATTTCAAAAATTCTTTCACCATTCGAAAGCTACACTATCCACGAGTAACATAGGCTATATTTTATTTTGGAAAAAAATAGGGTTCCGTAAAATATTTGGGTTTTTCGGACACAAGGTGTAAAAAATCAACAAGAAAAGTTACTTATTTTGCGTACGCTGCCTAAACTATAAAAGATAGAACCATAAAATGTTCTAATTAATTGTAGATCTTATAAATATCTACAAAAAAGTCCGCGACACACTATACCTATCTATGTCGAGTGAGGCACAACAACCATTTTTTTATTTAGAAATCTTGATTTTTTTTTGGACTACATTTAAACGCGTTTATTTTACTCATGCTATTAATCCTTATCAAAATAAATTATTTCATCACTAAGTACAGTTTATTTAGATAATATTTGGTCCTTGAATAATTGAAATTGGACGTGTGGTTTTTAAGTTATGGCGAAATTAAAATATTACGATTTCTGCTGCACGGCCCGTTGCGAAGTGGGTTTAGATCTATGGTATATTTTCATACGATAAAAGTATACCCACCTACTTATTTCATTGAGTTTTAGTAGGTACCTATATTAATTTGTTTCTGTTTGTTTTGACTAGATTTCGCCCGTTTTGTTAAAGGTTTAAAGACATTCTGTAGTATTAGTATCAGTATTGTACCCGTGCGAAGCTGGGGCGGGTCGCTAGTAAGTTATAAAATGAGATAAATAGTAACTAAAGAACAAGCTGACGCGAACTGTCAAATTTTGTTTAGCACAATGATGTGCTGACCTTGAAAAAACCCGCACGGCTGGTGAAACAGAAAATGATGTCGTCGTCTCTCATTTCTGCTTATGATATTGACATAAGTTTTTCTCTTTCGTGTGCGAACGAGACAAAAGCTATCCATAGGTCTATAGTTTTCTCTGTCTACGTATTCTAGCAATATCCAGCCATTATCCAGCGAAAAAATGCTCACAATCTGCAAGCAACTGTGTGGGTGGAGAGGGTGCTTTATTCACTGCTCCCACACGTTTTACTTGCAGGTAGTAGGTATTTTTTCGCGGAATATTGCTAGATATAATATTACATAATATATAAAATAGATATGGATAATAATTATTGTTAATTTTTATTGGCTTTTGGGAAAGCTTTTATCCTGATTATATGGTTTGAGAAAGTTTACAGGTATATAAAACAATTAATAACATGCCATTATAATACATTTATTGTTATATATTTGTATTTCTAATTGATGTTTAATACAAGCAACTCATTTTTATCACAGAAAAACGCGAAATAATACATATAAAAGAGATTTAGTTGATTTTGGGCCTTATTTTAAAATGTAATGTAAAAATCTCGCGTTTTAATTTCCCAAAATTTTAAATAAAATTTATTACAAATAAAAGGTGAAAAACAGAACAGATTACAGAAATAAGTTGCCACAATAACATTAGTAAATACCTTATGTATAAATTCTCTTTTTTAACTATTTCGAGATATAAAATTTGCAAAAAATCGACTATATATAAGTACCTAAAGCATTACATAAAACACTTTCAGAATATGAGTGTGCCTACAACAGCTGTACCTGTGTCTTTTTATAAGCATCTATCAATATAAACAATAATTTAATAAATTATTATTTAATTGCACAGTTACAAAAATAATAACAGTAACTAGTTAGGTACAATGGAAAAAAAAATATCGGTCCGCCTCACAGTGGGTCGAAAATCGGCTTTCATAGACATAGAAATGAAATCTCGAAAGTGATAGATTTTTTGATGGATATTGCTTCAGTTTAGTATTACTATGTAGAAAATTAAGTTTCAGATAATTTGGCCCAAAAATGAGGGAGTAATAATTTTTTTACGAAAAACTTATATGGAGCCAACATGAAAAATTCAATTATTTCAAAAACGGCAAGTTTAACCGTAATATCCTGACAGATGGTTATAGTACCAATTATTCATGATTTTTTGGCATACATCATATAACGGTTTTAGCTGCTCTTTTTTTTAAAAAAATCGTCGAAATTTTTGAAAAAAAGTCACCCTGTATTATTGCACGATTCGATAGTGTTACTATTAAGGAACAATTTCTGGAAAGTAATAGTATACGGAAAACTTGAGGAAAGTGTTGAATTTTAATAAACTCCTTCATATTTTGAACAAATGTATGAACAATTATATAAAATGCTAAAATTAAGCACTTTCCTTAACTTACTCACATATAGTTACTTCCCAGCAATTGTTATTTACTAGCAAGACTATCGAATGCTGCAATAATACAGGGTGACTTTTTTTCAAAATTAACGGATTCGAATCCTAACCCAGGATGTTGACTTGGCTATAATCTGATAATGCAGTTATATTCGTCGTACACTGTGAAGTGAAGGAAAATTATGTCAGAGTAATTGCTTCCCAAAAATACTGGATTTATAACTTTTTTATAGAAAATTTCTATGAAGCCAATGAGAAAAATCCAATTATCTTCAAAACGGCAACATAAATCCTTATATCCTTACATGCTGTTATAGTAATATTAATTCGTGTTCTTTTTACACAGTTCATGAAACGGTTCTATTTGCCATTTTTTTTTAATCACCGAAATATTAATTTTGAAAAAAAAAAAGTCACCAGTATTAATGCACCATTCGATAGTCTTGCTAGTAAAGAACAATTTCTGGAAAGTAATGGTATACGGAAAACTTGAGGAAAGTGTTAAATTTCAATAAACTTCTTCATATTTTGAACAAATGTATGAAAAATAATATAAAATGCTAAAATTTAGTTCTTTCCTCAACTTTCTCATATGTAGTTATTTCCCAGCAATTGTTCTTTACTAGCAAGACTATCGAATGGTGCAATAATACAGGGTGACTTTTTTTTTCAAAATTAATTTTCGATTATTTAAAAAAAATGGCAAATAGAACCGTTTCATGAACTATGCAGAAAAAACACGAATTAATAGTACTATAACAGCATGTAAGGATTTAAGGATTTATCTTGCCGTTTTGAAGATAATTGGATTTTTCTCATTGGCTTCATAGAAATTTTCTATAAAAAAGTTATAGATCCAGTATTTTTGGGAAGAAATTACTCTGACATAATTTTCCTTCACTTCACAGTGTACGAAGAATATAACTGCATTATCAGATTATAGCCAAGTCACCATCCTTGGTTAGGATTCGAATCCGTTAATTATGAAAAAAAGTCACCCTGTATTATTGCATCATTCGATAGTGTTGCTAGTAAATAACAATTGCTGGGAAGTAACTATATGTGAGAAAGTTAAGGAAAGTGCTTAATTTTAGCATTTTATATAATTGTTCATACATTTGTTCAAAATATGAAGGAGTTTATTAAAATTCAACACTTTCCTCAAGTTTGCCGTATACCATTACTTTCCAGAAATTGTTCCTTAATAGTAACACTATCGAATCGTGCAATAATACAGGGTGACTTTTTCAAAAATTTCGACGATTTTTAAAAAAAAAAGAGCAGCTAAAACCGTTATATGATGTATGCCAAAAAATCATGAATAATTGGTACTATAACCATCTGTCAGGATATTACGGTTAAACTTGCCGTTTTTGAAATAATTGAATTTTTCATGTTGGCTCCATACAAGTTTTTCGTAAAAAAAATATTACTCCCTCAGTTTTGGGCCAAATTATCTCAAACTTAATTTTCTACATAGTAATACTAAACTGAAGCAATATCCATCAAAAAATCTATCACTTTCGAGATTTCATTTCTATGTCTATGAAAGCCGATTTTCGACCCACCGTGCGCCTAGGGAATGTACCCATACTAAGTGACCACTTTTTACTAATTTTTTACCCCCCGGGGGACCAGAGACTTTTTTTCCAGAGCAGTTTCTTTCAGACATAAAATACATACCTACATTGTTAGAATTTTGTATTTTATAAAACCAGTTGTCAACACAGGCTATATTTAAACGCATTTATTATGAGCTTATTATGAGGCACTGATTAATATTACTTTTATTTGAATTTGAAGGGCATTTGGATATCAACTCGATGATTCTCCCCAATTAGATTTTGAGGGGTTAACACTTAACCCTGACTTACGAAATATGCAGTAGGTATAATATCCTTTTTATAATGGCCATGAAAATATACTTTTAATGGCTATTATATAAAGGATTATGTTCTTTTCTAATGGCACAGGTGTACCTAAGTATTTTTATGGCACTGGTGATAGGAAAACCGAAAAAGAGGTGACCTTAACTAGATCTAATCTATAAAAGGCAAAGCTGATTGACTGATGTATCAGCGCACAGGCCAAACCATTAAGGCTAGAAATTTGAAATTTTGCACATATATTTCTCATAAGACATAGGCTAATTTTTAAAAAAAATCAGTTAAGATTAACTCCTGTTCGGTTTTCTTCCATGCTTAATTGTGATACTTATTTCATACTTTACAGTTTACAGTTTCCACGTAGTATATTTTTGAATGTTTTTTCTCTTCCATTGTTTTAATAAACTGCAAAAAATGCGAATTTAAATGTTTTAATTTATAGAATAATTCGAGTACTTAGGTACTAAAATTTACTAAAATAGTTCAAAATAGATATCGATAGCAAAGGCAAGTACACTTCGAGCAACGAACCTAAAAAGCATTAAAATGTATATAATTTATTACGTGAAAGTAAAATTGTAAAAACCGTTAGATTATATTATGATAGTAGATGTTTATAGACTTCCGATTATATTCACATACGGCGAAGATACTGTAATATTTTATCTTAAGATGCCTGGATATATTTCATATTACAAGTACGTAATATGAAAATATTATATACTAGGTATCTTATCCGTCTGTGATAGTTTATACAAACTGCATAGCAAGTGATATTTTAACATGAAATATTATAGTATCTTCTTCATTTTTGTTTCGTTTCCCCTTCGATTGCGAGATGCGACATAAATACATAATTAACATAATAATTGTACCTACTTAATATTATAAAGTAGGTACCTATACTGAAAAGTTAATTGGTCTAAAAACATAATTAAACAAGCCAAAATCCTTTTGTAATTTTCTATTCATCGTTACGCACTAATATTTGTTATTACCAAAATATAACAATATTTTTTAAACAACCATGGCAATCATCAATGGCAAAAAAGCCATTTTCTAATTTCCCAGGGCCAGAGCCAGGGCTCAGTGCTCACACATTTTTTTTAATTATTATATTATAGTACGGGAGGTAGCGCTACATTTTTTTTAGTAATTTTATACCGAATGAATTTTACTTCAAACAGTTGTTTAATGTTCGGAAATTACTAAAGTGAGCGTCAGTTGTCGCACCAGCGGTGGAGCTAAAGGAGACAGCATGACAAAGTCATTGGAAAAAAATCTGCTCCGAGGAATTTTATACCAAGCGAAAGTTGTATTAAATCATTGTTTCAATCATATTATTTACAAAAATTATCGTCAGCTGTAAAGACGAGGGGGGGTTCAATGTCAGTCACGTGCATAAACCTCATTTAAAATTTAAAAAATAAAGTTATTTTATACCTTATGAAATTTATATATCTCAATTTTCATACTTTTAAAATAATAAAAAAAATAGTCAGCTGTACGTTTGACGGGGGAAACACCGTCAGTCAGCGTGTTAAACATGTCGCGCGCTCAATAGAGGTGGGACGTATAAATTTAACGTAACAGTTAAAAAATAACAGGTATTTGGAAATAACACATAACAGTCGATATCCAGTTATTAAAATAACAGTTATTAAATAACATAACAGAATACGTCACTATAGGCGTATTGCGTTACAAGTAAAAAATAACTACCTGCGTACAGCGTACGTTCACTTCGAGTGGCCGAGGACAGGGAAAAGTGGAGAAATATCGTAAGGATAAAGACCATGGAAGGTGGTGGTTACGACCCTCAGACATGAGGAGCACGACTAATGGAGGAGGACAGCGTACGTGTTACCGATATACTATAGTCCGATCTTGTCTCTCTGTTATACAATACACATACAACGACTCCAAAAGCAAAAACGAAATGCACTTAGTATTTAAATACTCTGTATGTCTTTCTTACACTTATAAGCATCTATTATTTGCTGGAATGAAAAGTACGTTTGGTGGAGCCTTAAAAATTTTGCATGGGAGGGAGCGTCTCTCGGGGTCTTTGTGGTATATACCAGATCCCGACAGGAATTTGGGGAATCTATTAGAGTCATAATGTAGGGCTCGTCCTCTCGATTCCAATGAACTGTGGATAAAAACACGTGTAACTTGTTATCCACCGCGCGCAAACCACTGCATCACGGAGGCTATTACCTCCATATTAACCATACTAACTACTAACATTGGACTGTTATTTTTTAACAGGAATCCAAAACAGATAGTTATGTTTATACATAACTATTATAATATTGTTATACAGTAACAGGTATAACTGGTATCGTATTTAACTCACCTCTAGCGCTCAACGCATTCGAGCGTTGCATAGTCTTATTGGAACATAAACTGACGATCTTTACACCCACAAACAATCAGCTGACGACGATTTTTTGTTTCTTTAACATTTAAATTATCTTATACTTAAAATTCAATAAGTATAACATCAATTTCATATAAATAACACCACAGTATATTTATTTATTTCGTGTAGGTTCCAAATTACATACAAACATATTTATTTATTAGAAACAAAATGCTAATTACTTGAAAAAACTTTTTTTAATCAACATAAATAAGACAAAAAATTAGATTTCTATTAATACGTAAAATATTATTCTACTTCTTCATATGCATCTTCTGCTGTGTCTGTGTCGTTTCGTAATTTTTTTAAATATGTATAATGTATAGAATTTTTATTCTAGTTTCTAGAAATATATAACATACTAAGGTTTTACTTACGATTTATCATTGAAAATCGAAAAAACAAACGCCGTATACTGGCGCGCGACAGTTTTTTGTGTACACATCAAGTTTGCTCGTATTCATTTAGTATTTTTAAAATTCCAGTTACGTAGTCATACAGGGAATTTATTCTTGTTTTTAAATATATGTCACATGCATAAGTTATATTAACAATTTATCAATATAACCTTGAAAAATAAAAGGGCGGGAAATGCGGCCGAGTTAGCTCGCGATGGCTCGACACGAGACTTGTTTAGATAGTTAACGCGAGTTTACGCGCGACACCCCGGAGGATAGGGTATACTTACTACCAAAGGTTATTCTAGTGGAGGCCAGAATAATATTTTTTAGGAAAGGTACGTTGAAGTAGTGAGACTTTTACAGCTTGAAATTCCTTGATGCTACAGTACATATTAATATAATTTGGAACCGACACAAAATTAATAAATGTACCTACTGTGGTGTTATTTAAATTAAATTGATGTTATATTTATTAACTTTTAAGTATAAGATATTTTAAATGTTAAAGAAACTAAAAATCGTCGCCAGCTGATTTTTTGTGGATGTAAAGGTTGTCAGTTTATGTTCCAAAAACGCTCGAATGCGTTGAGCGCGCGACATGTTTAACACGCTGACTGACGGTGTTACCCCCGTCAAACGTACAGCTGACTATTTTTTTTATTATTTTAAAAGTATGAAAATTGAGATATATAAATTTCATAAGGTATAAAATAACTTTATTTTTTAAATTTTAAATGAGGTTTATGCACGTGACTGACATTGAACCCCCCCTCGTCTTTACAGCTGACGATAATTTTGTAAAAAATATAATTGAAACAATAATTTAATACAACTTTCGCTCGGTATAAAATTCCTCAGAGCAGATTATTTTCCAATGACTTTGTCATGCTGTCTCCTTTAGCTCCACCGCTATCGGAGCAGCTGACGTTCAGAGCTGTTATGTGTTAGGGGAAAACTATTATTCTTATGATTTTCAGCCGGTATAAAATGACTTTGTCAACTATAGCGCTACCTCCCGTAGTATTAGGGTACATGTACCACATCTCTCGATTAAAAGGTGTGTATATTTTTTCATTAGACGTGTAGGTACTTATTAGAACCGTCACTGCAATGATATGTATATCTAATATGAAATGTCTAGACTAGATAAAATATATTTTGTCGAATACATCTTTAACTTTTTACCTACGTAAAGTATGCAACACATTATAAGAAAATGAGTTCCAGAATAACATATTTTCGTTTTAAAATTTATTAAATAGTTAATTGAGATCATGAAAAACGTTTGCTTCTTTTGGTTAAAAGTTAAAACATTAACAAATATTTAAATTTAAAAATAGCAACAATATTCTGCAGATTTATTTATATTTATAGGTTTATTGGTACTTTAATGTTATCTATATTCAAATTGACTAATAAGGTTAAGTTTTTTAATACTGATAATATAACACTTAGTCAATGTCTCTAACTACATAAAAAAATGTTTGCGCTCGATATTAATATCCGTACTTCCTTTATATTTGAAAATATTCACTCGACCAAGCAATTTTGATTAATCATCTTTTTGACAACTATTACATTAATTTTCATTCGTGTTGTTGTAACAACTCCAACGAGAAAAACACGAATGGGTTTACGAAAAGTAATAAAATTACAATTCGTTCATCCTTATTAGTCCTCTTACAACTGGCAAATTCACTCAGGCAGTTCATAATTTTGAGCACATTTAAAATAGCAAGTTATAAAATCGAAAATTATATTTTATTGTACAGCGTATTCACAGAAGTCATGCGCGCCGGTGCATTCGACGCTGGGCCGATGGGTGGAGTCCCAAATGCCAGGCCCGCAGCGTTGACACATACCGGCCAGGGTACAGGGAATCCTGACTAGCTGACGAAACTGGTATACCAAACCTCGCGCCTTTCGTAAGATCATCCGTCCATCCATGTACATTGCTGGAAAATATATTTACAACCTTTACCATTAAAGCGTAGAATTAACTACTCTCGATAGAAAAAAAATGTGTCTAGACCACATTTGCATCTATGAACATCGAGTCAAAAATTAATTTATTCTGTAGGAATATTATACCTAGCAATATCACACGAATGTCGTTAAATGAAACGAACTTTGTTCGCAGAGTCCACTTCTTAAAGAATGAGGATGCTTTTATGTCGGGCGAAACGCGCGTTCAGTTTTGCAACCTAAATGTTGGTGTGGGGCCTTAAACAATCTTGCTGACATTATTGCTTGTGTTGTGACTGACATTATTGCTTGTGTGGTGGTGGTGTTGTAGTGTTTAAGCTTAAGCAGTGTGGGAAGGGAGGTCTTACGCACGATTATGTGTGCACTCACACATTTGCTTTGTGTTTCTTCGCCGGATATTGCTAGATATAATATTATTAAATTGTATACGTATACTATATACTATTCCCCTTACTAATAAACGCTGTATAAGCTTTGAATAGTTATACAGTGTTTTGTTCACGTCACACAAGTGACATTTTTAATTCGATAGAAGGAGACAAAACACTGTGTAACTATTCAAAGCTTATACAGCGTTTATTAGTAAGGCTGGGTAATATGCACCGGAATCCGTAAGGCCGTAGAGAATTCTGAGGTTCCCTATTTTTTAGAGTCCGACCGAAACTGGTTTTCCGGCCGAAACCGAAACTGAAACCGAATATTCGGCCGTGGCTTCAGTTTCGGCCGAAACCGAAACCGAAACTCACGTGGTCAAGTAGAAAATTCCTTAAAATACTGAAATTTGGTGCATTTTATCCATTATTCTGTATTAATTAGGACATGAAATGGAAACACGGTATATTAATTTTGTTGTAATCATTTATTTAATATAATATTAAAAAAATATTAATTATATTTTAAACACTTCACATTTTTCATTTACAATCTCTTTTTTACATGTGACTTGATTTGTTAGTAACAACAAAACAAAGTTACTGACTCAATATTTACTTACTTGCTTACTACGATGGCTCAGCGACCCAAAGTGGATCTTGGCCTCCGACACAAGTTTACGCCATTTATCCCGGTCTAGTGCCGATTCTCGCCATTCTGTGGCTTGAAGACCACACAGGTCAGACTCTACGACATCCCTCCAGCAGTACCGTGGACGGCCGATAGGTCGTCGCCCGACCGGACGCCCCTCGAATGCCTTTTTAGTGGCACGATCTTCTTCCATTCTTACCACATGGCCAAGCCATCGGAGTCGTTGGGCTTTCGTTACACCGATAATGTTAGGCTCAGCCATGAGGTTTTCGACTTCGGCGTTTGTTCGGACCTTAGTTCCTCCCTCTGCTGTCTTCACCTGGCCCAAGATCTTGCGGAGGATTTTTCTTTCGGCTACCAGGTGTTTATTCTCTTCTTCGAGTGTTAGTGTCCAAGTCTCGCATCCGTACATTAGTATCGGCCTAATTACTGTCTTGTAAATGGCGATCTTACTTTTTTTACTTAAAAGATTGGACACTAACACTTCGTGGAGTGCCGCGCTGCATCGTAAGGTGTTTTGGATGCGGATGTTTAGATGCGGATGATAGACAGGAGGAGCCTGTCTCGTATTGGTGTCGGTAATGGTGCAGCCTAAGTATTTGAATTTGTCCGTCCCTTTATAAACAGTACTCCCACGTTCAGGTTTTCTCTTTTTGCACGGGCGTTTTTATAACGTTTTATCTGGAGGTATTCGGTTTTCTCGCGGTTAATACTTAGGCCTACCTTCAACGCTTCGGTTTCCAAGACTGCAGCGGTGCTGGCCACTTCTTTTGGAGTTTCACCTAGTAAGGCCAGATCGTCGGCGTACCCTATCAACTTGTGCTTCCCATTTAGTTGCAGCCCAACGTCAACGACTCAATATTTAACTATATAAATCATTCAAGTACAGAAACGAAACAAAAACTTATATGTAATCAGTTCCATCAAAACAACCTCTAAAGAATGTTTGCGTCGGGCGATAACGCACTGACTAAGTTGTGTTGCTACAGAACTATCCGAACGGCGCACGACAATTCCCGAACAGGGCCGCCAGCGTCCGCCAAAGCGTTGCCGCAAGAAACGAAGTTAGGCGAGCGTGCACGACAACTTCCGAAATCAGTTTCGGTTTCGGCAAAAGTTTCGGCCACTTTTGGCCGAAACCGAAACTGCCGCCGAAACTTGATTTTTGGCCGAAACTCGGCCGAAACCGAAACCGAAACCGAACTTTCGGTCGGACACTACTATTTTTTCGCATAAAATCAATTGTCATAATTTTACTTGGCATAATTTCATTTGACCTAATAGTAGTTTCGCATAATATTCATTTGTCATAACTTTCTTAGCATAATTTTTTTTCGCATAATTACCAAAAGCATAATAATTGTTAGGCATACTTATTGTAAGGCATTTATTTTTTTACGCATAATATTAATTAAGAATAATATTTTTATGCATAATATTAAAAAGCATAAATATATTTACGCATAATGATATTTAAGCATACTATTATATTTACGCATACATCTTTGTAGCATTTTTTTGTCACATACTAATGAATGATAAATTCTACTGGGTGTGAGAGTTAAGACGAAATAACAATTATAATTGTAATTTTCGACTGATTACGAAATTAAACTCGGACAAAAAACACGAACTGCTATCTAAGAACATGCCGAGCCATAACCACAAGCCGAATGCACTTAAGGATAAAGTAAGTTTTGTTTTTGCATTAATAACCTTTCGTTTTAATTATTTCAAACATGTTAGCGGCTTACGGGTGGCCCAAGGGCCACCCCGCCGCAACTAAACCTACTGTTACACATGTTACACTAGGTATAATGAGTGTAATACCTGCTTTTAATGTTTCATAAATATGCGTTTAATTACCTTAACCGTGTTTTCATTATGTCGTTCCATTTTATGCATATTTGTGCCTTGTGACAGAATGCCTTGAATTTATTATGACAAAAAAATATGCCTAACGAGTTTATGCCAAAAAACAATTATGCCAAAGTATTATTATGACAAGAAAAATTATGCCTTACGAGTTATGCCTCATTAAATTAGGACAAACAATATTAGTCTAAATGATATTTATGCCTAATGATGTAGTATGCCAAGAAACCATTATGCCAAATTAATATTATGCGTAATAAAATTATGCCAAGTGAGGTATGCCAAATGAAATTATGACAGATAAAATTATGCGAAAGAAGAGGATCCCGAATTCTGAGCATTGAAAATAGAACTCGGCGCTAATACAATAGAGTTGAAAATAGAAGTGTCAGGTGTCGAGCTGTCATATATGACATTGACATTTATCTCGACACTCATGTGTGTGATTTTCAACTCAATTGTAATAGTACAAAATTCTATTTTCAAAGATCAGAATTCTCTACGGCCCTCCGGATTCCGGTGCATATAGTCCCAGCCTTAGGGGGTATATGGATTTCCGCAAAGCAACGCCTGCTGCCTTATTATGATCTTCAACTGACAAGTAGGAATGGGCTTCATTTTGACGTTTGAACTTTTTAAAAGTTGTTATGTCAACATTTTGACTACCTATATCACTCTAAATATTAATATTTAAAAGTGAAATGGCAAGTGGCAACCAGTGATATATTGAATTTCTCACCTAACGAGCTAAAGTGTAGCAGCATTTCGTCTGTATTGAGATCTTGCGCGATGACGTCATCGGCGTATACAGCCACTATCGCGAGACACAGAAACAGGTGGAAGTAGTCAGTCTGGTAGTTGGACCAGCAGGCTTCCCACATCCGTAGCGCTACAGGCTCCGTGAATTCCCGTTTGAAACACCTATGGAGATAAAATATAATTTTTGAAATGCTGTATAATATGATTTCGACTTGTCGAAATCACTAGGCTCGTTTTAAACTTTCGATCTTTTGAAATATCCATTCACAGCTATTTTATTCCTGACAGGACATAGATGTGACAGGACCTTTGTTCCAACGTCATTCGGATTTTTTATGAGAAAGAAGTGAAGATAACTCTGAACGGACTGTAACAATAGTTACGTTAATGCAAGTTTAAACGCTTGCGGAATTTTGACATTATTGCTATCAGAAATACTACCTATTTGTAATATAAAATAGGGTACTTACAGCAAAATCCACCTGTGACAGAACAGGAGTTCCATCGCGTCTATATGTTTTTCTAGGTGCTTATAGAAGTTCGGCAACATTATCCTAATCAATTCACGAAGGTAGCACTGAAATAAACAAATTGTTGAATTAATCTAAGCTGAATGTTCTAGGTCTTTGCTTGAAAACGTCTACCGTAGACGGTCGATATTTAATTATAATTAAGCTTAGCAAAAAATATGGATCGAAAAAATACGTCGGGTTTTACTTTGACCTTTTTTTTTTATTTTTTATTTTTTTTTTATTTTATTTATTTATTAAACAACATATATTACAACCTTAGATACAGCTTAAAGTGTACCATAAACCTTCACGGTTTGTGCGGTACAGCAAAATTCGACGCGCGCATTAAACAAATTACAATAGGTACTTATAAAGTCTAATAATGGTAAAATTGAAGAAATATCTCACCAATCTTACAAAAATAATTTGTTCTGTTACATATTTTACAAATCTTAGGTAGGTAGGTACAATCGATTCTCGTGTGTAGGGCTGCGGCTGGGAACCGGTTACGACACGCGGTATTGTAAGCGAATGCAGCTATCGTAGGCAGCTTACGTACAGGATGTTTTCAATACGTTGTTTATCAGTTAATTGTATATAGTTTATTTATTTATTTATTTTTTCATTTTAGTTTAGTGGTAAGTTATGTGTCGATTTATGACATGTTTAGTGTTACGTCGTATTATTAGTGTAAGACGATATACGTTATATAATTTATTAATGAATTAAGTAATTAAGTAACTGCACCCTAGCCCTACGACATTTATGTCTTGGGGTCAGTAGATACCTCACGGTTCATACCACTAGGGTGCATGCGTACCTATGAGTCTACGTGCGTACGTGTGGAGTGTATCTTTGTTTAGTGTTTAGTCCATTTGTGTGAGTGTAGGACGTTAATTAATTTATTAAGTAACTGCACCCTAGCCCTACGACATGTATGTCTTGGGGTCAGTAGATACCTCACGGTTCATACCACTAGGGTGCATGCGTACCTATGAGTCTACGTGCGTACGTGTAGAGGATATCTTTGTTTAGTGTTTAGTCCTTTTGTGTGAGTGTAGGACGTTAATTAATTAATGAAGTAACTGCACCCTAGCCCTACGACATGTATGTCTTGGGTTCAGTAGATACCTCACGGCTCATAACACTAGGGTGCAAGCGTACCTATGAGTGTGCGTGCATACGTGTGGAGTGTACTGTGCAAGTGTGTGAGTGGGTGTGTGATTTTACTGTCTTATATGTGTTCAATAAAATGTATTTTATATATTAGCTTATAATTATTATCATTTAATGTATTTTTTACATTTTGAGGGATACTATTTACGAGTATTGGTAGCAAATATTCCACTGTTCTTTTACCATAGAAATTCTTAAATTTTGGTATTTCGAACATACCATCAGATATTTTTCTTGTTGTTATTTTGTGACATGTTGGGACTAGTAGGTCTTTGTTATGATACTGTTCAATTAATAATGATAATTTGAATTTGTCAAATACGGGTAACACCTTACAAAAAACAAATAAGTCTGTCACGTTATCTTTATACTGCTGTTTTAATTTCGCTGGTATTATTGATTTTAGTAGTTTGCATTGTAGTTTAAAAATTTTGTTTATGTAGGTATTAAATGTTCTTCCATAGCTTGTGATACCATAGGATATAACTGACTCTGCTAGGGCTACATACATATTTAATAAAATACTATATGGCACTTTACTTTTAATAATATTAAATTTAGCTAGTATGGCTCTTAACTTATCACAGACAGAATCTACTTGATATGACCAGTTAAATCTATTGTCTACTATGAGTCCTAGATACGTATGGTGTGACACTTGTCCTATTTTCATACATGTCGTAGTATTACAATTTGTTATATTATGCAGGCACTTGTGGTCGTGTGCAATGACATTAAATGAAGGAAAATGCTTAGCGTAGGCGGAGTGAACATGTATTATTTTTGTTTTCTTTGCATTTATCACAAGGTTAGCATCATGAGCCCATTTAGCAATACTTGTAAAGTCATCTTGCATTACCTGAACTGCCATACTAAGGTTTTCACTAGAAGCTAGAAGACAGGTGTCATCTGCGTACTGATAAACAGAACAGTGCTTCACCATATATTCCATGTCATTAACGTATGTAAGATAGTGCTTTGGACCAATCACGGATCCTTGTGCGGTTCCCTCTGTAACATCAATATCATCACTAAACTCATTTCCGATTTTTACTCGATATTTGCGGCCAGACAAGTAGTCTTTGCACCAATTTAAGATAGGCCCCCTAACTCCGGAGTTATCTAGTTTTTGTAGTAATGTACAGTGCTTCAATGTGTCAAATGCTTTACTAAAATCTATAAAAAGCAGTATTACATGTCTCTTTCCGTTTAAACATTCATTCACTTCATTAGTAAATTTTGAAAGTAATTGACCAGTCGATTTCTTTGATTGAAAGCCATATTGATTCGCAGAAAGTATATTATTGTTAGAATAGAATTTTTGTATTTGCGAACAAACAAACTTTTCTATTATTTTGTCTATTACTGGTAGTATAGTGATTGGCCTATAGTTGTTATATTCGGTATGGCTACCGTTTTTATAAATTGGCCTTACAATTCCAGTTTTTAGCTGGTGAGGATATAACCCCTTACTCAAACTTGTATTAATTAATTTTACTATCACATTTACCAATTTATGACAAATGCTCTGTATATCAATACATCGTATCCTATCAATTCCGGGAGCTTTGTTGTTGTTTAAGCTTCGTACAATATTAAGAACGTCAGTAGGCGTTGCCTTCCTAAAAAGCATGGATTTATTTACTGGGTACGTGTACTGCGATTTATTTAAAATATATTTATTACAATTTGGCAAAATTTTTCTTACACTATCACGAAATTCTTTAGCAAAATTGTCTGCAATAACTTTTGTGGTTATTTTATTTTTAAAGGCATTTAATATAGTTTCATCAGGTGATAATTTAGTACGACCCGATATAGTATTAAGTGTTTGCCAAAGCTTTCGAGGATTCGTTTTATTTTTATTTATAAAATCCATATAATACCTGTTCCTGGACTTTTCAATTATTTTACGTGTTTTATTTCTGTATTTATTATACTCAAGTTTTAACAAAGCATTAGTGGAATCGTTTCTTAATCGATTATATAGTTTATCCCTATATACACACATATCATTTATTTTCTTTGTTATCCAAGGCTTTATGTTCCTTTTACTGCAACAACTAACTTTTTTATAATAAGTGGCTATGTCATAGCAGGTGTTAAATTTATCTTTTAAAATATCATATATTTTTAAGGGACAGTCTATATTATTAATCTCACTGAAATCTAATTTACACAACAGTTGTTGCATTTTACAATTATCAATAAGCTGTACATATTTTATTTCATCCTGTATGCGAGCCGCCGCCGTCTTATCTATGCACGACATAACTACAGCACGGTGATCGGCCAGAACGGTGCCCAGCGCGGCCGAGTAAACATCTAGTGAGTGTGTTCTGACAAATATATGATCCAGGCAGGATCGACTTAATTTATCTTTTGATTTTTCTATTCTGGTGTAATCAGATATAACACTTGTCAGGCCACACTCAGACATATTACTGATATAATATTCACGTATGTTATTGTTCAATTTTAGGTCAATATTTATGTCTCCTAATAAGTATACATCAATATTTGTAAACGACTTCTTATTCAATAGGTGTTTAATTTCCAAGATATACAAGTGTTTACTCTCAGATGGCGGTCTATATATTGCACAGATTAACGATGAATAACCGGAAGATGTGTTGATTTTACCTATGATTGATTCACAGTGAGCAAGTGTTTGATTATACTTTATAAAATAATGACAGTTTCTAACGTAAATAAATAGACCTCCACCTTTTCGGTTTTTCCGTATCTCGCTGTGCAATTTATATCCGCTTAATTGGTACATATCAATAACTGCATTTGTTATATTTACCTCGGATAATACTAACACATCGATGCATAAATGAGATGTAGTAACAAGCTGTAATAAACTACTAAAATTTTTCTTTAGCGATCTAATATTAATATGTAAAAATGTAAGCTTAATCTGATTTGAATTAATGTTAGAAAAGTTCGTTCTAAAGTCATTAATATTAATACAATTTTGTAACTCACAGTGACTCGAAGAAAAATCGTGTCCAATTGAGTCAACTTTTACCGGTTCATAGTGTCGGCTTGCTTGAGTATCTCGTCGACGTCTTCTTCACACCTTGCGACGTAGGGCTTTAGACCATCATCCATGCGGGCTAGAACCTTTCCATCTTGGAAGGACCAGGAATTGTTTTCCACCTTAGTCTTGCTAGGTTGGTCACTATTGCTTTGCGATAAAATATTGCACATATTTTAGGCTTAAGTTGTTAATATATTTACCAAATTATTGTCCATATCGTTGTCGGTTGGCGTACACACGAAAATAGCCCGCTGCATGAGGCCCACGAAACACCAGAATGCCTCCGCCTCGCACTTGATCTCGCATAGAACAGGCGCCAACAGATCACTCATACCCTGTGTGTACCTACGACAGACAAATCCCTTGTCAATCAAGACATGCTCTATCAACCCAACAAACTAGTTACAAAGGATTACATACCCTAAAACTGGATTATATACGGCATAATTTAGCAAAATATTTTTCATTATCTCTATATTGTAATTATTATCCCCAGCGAAGAAGGGGTTTCCTCTGTCGGTCCTCACAACGTCTTTCTCTATCACACTTTGTACATTTTTCCAGAAAATAGCATATTGTTCGGGCGTCATTCGTTCTAATCTTCTCCTCGTTATTTCATCATATTCTCTTGTCCTTATCTGGAGTATGATTTCTCTTTCATCGTAAGTGGAATTGTACGGGTAGCAATGTAAGAGAAAAGGCCAGACTTCCCTTCTCAACTCCTTGTCTAAACCTCCAAAGAAGATACATTTTCTAAGAAAAAGATCATCTTCTATAACACCTTTCGCGTTCATGATCTTCCCGTAGAACAATTCTGGAGTGATTTTAGGAACCTTCCCTTCTTCTGGATGCTGTTCAGACTTTTGTACTTCTGGTCGACATACCATAAAATGTCGATATGGGAGATTTGGTTCTTCTGAACCTAAAACAGAGTTTTTTTTTGTTTAACGGGCTCGATCTGACTAGCAAACTTATCAACTACTTAAAGCCTTCATATTTTCATGGGCAATAATAGCCAATAACCAAGCAATAAAATAGCAAAATTAGTATTATTTATAGCTTAGCCGTAAGCGTAGTAAGTAGTATGGGGGGGGATTGGGGATTTTAAGGATCAGGAACGCAAGTCGCAGCACCAGAGGAGTTACAAGTGTAACTCCTCTGTTGCTGCGAGTGTCCATGGGCGGTGGTAATCGCTTACCATCAGGTGATCCGTCTGCTCGTTTCCTGGTTCATTACATAAAAAAAAAAATACTAAGGGTCAGTTCAAGTACCGATACGAGACAATACGCTGCATTTTTAAGATAGCTATTCAAAATTAAACTTTATTGACTAGATACACAAAAAGATTCACGTTTCATATAACATCATTGACTTAAAACTGCATGTGCGACTGCGATGTGTAGCGTAGTGCAACTAGACATAATAATAATATCTATGGACGATTCACACCACGTCAATCTGGCCCCGTGCTAAGTATCTGAAGAACTGGTGTTACAGGTTACCAGAATACGAGAAGTATATTTAATACTTTAAACTATACATATATTTAAGATTTTTATTATATTTAATACACATCCATGACCCAGGAATACAGAAAAACGTTTTGTTCCTTCGGCGGGATGCGAACCCGCGACCTCCGGCTTGAGCACCAACGCGCTGTACCACTGAGCCACATACGTCATCAAAACTCTTAAAAAACGAACTCTTAAAATGAAACGTGTATCTTAATAATTAGTTCTTGTGCATCGAATAGATTTGACCCCTAAGCTTATAAGTACCTGGCGTTAGTTTGATGTTATGCAACAGCGAATGCCATCTGTGTAGCACCTGCGCTAAGTGATCCAGTCCACCATGATGGAAGTGAAGAATTTTGTACTGGGATTCCCGCGACGCGACCACTAGCTGCCCACATGTACAGTCATCATCATTGAAGAACAGCCGCAGCGAACGCATCTGGCTCAAGTCCACGGAAAATCTAAAATGATTGATTTAATTTTTCAAACATTCTGTTATATAGGCATGAACGTAAAAAAAGGCGGACACCGCTTCCGTAATAGGAATAGTGAAGCAATCAAAGTAAGACGGCCGTATCGTAGCGACACGTGCCGCACGCACACATTCACAGCAAAGTAGAACGATCGGCCGCCAGTGCGCCAATGGCAATCATCCGTAAATCTCACACAAACGTAAGTCGCCGCCATTGCTGGGCTTCACTCAATGCTTAGCTCGCCTTTCGTCCGCCTCTTTTTTTACGTCCATGGTTATAGGCTTAAGAGGTTGAAAAGCAAATAAACGGCTTAAAGGTTTTAGCTCAGCTGTATTTTACGCGTAACTCCCGATTCGTCCAGATTCCAGAGCCGATAAGTCTGGGAAGTGGGTGAGGTACTAAATATTATGATGCGGATGCCGGCGGGCTTGGAAAAATTTATAGCACTGAAAATAGAACTCTACGCTGATATAGTAGAGTTGAAAATTAAAGTCGAGTGTTGAGCTGTCGTACATGACATTTCGACATTTTAGTTTTGACACCACACTTGTGTGTTCGATTTCAAACTCTATTGTATTAGCGCAGAGATCAATTTTCAGTGCTCTGAATGTTTCCCGGCCTTATGGTTTCCGAGCAATATAGTCGCAGGCCGAAGAATTAGTTATTTTTTTGAGCTCGTTCAATATAGCATCATTCATTAATTCATTCAAGAATCGCTTTCCAACAGTGATCACTGATCAGAAAACCCATCCACTTCTATTTGATTACTACATTACTATGGACCAAATAAACATCAAAAAAAGGTTAAATCTTTGATTAATTATTACATATCTATGGGTTAAATGAAATTGAGGGATTAATAAATACCTACCTAAAGTTAAAGACAGAGTGATTTACCTTGACAAATATAAGTACTTATAAACAAAATACCTTCAATATAGTCGACACATTGTACATAATTAAATTCAGCGTCTTCGATTCTACAATCAATATTTACAACTCACGGTAAGGTTAGATTAGGTATTATAATATCAGAAAGTTAATAAATATATTATGTCCTAATTAGGTTTGCCAGAATGCCAGATGGTCGGGATTCGTCTGGATTGTCTCGACATTTCAATGGCTAGCCGCACACATACCATATTTTTGACAATAAAGCTCATATCGACAATAATATTCCTTGTGTGCGGGCCTTATTGCCGTTTTTTGTATTTGTTGATTAGTATTGACAAATTTATTCTGTCAATAATATTGCACGTTTGCAGCTAGCCATTAATGATGTCCAGAATGCCTAATAATAACAAAATGTCTCAACAGACAGCTTCTTTCTTTCTTCCCAAAACTCAAGGATCAGAAATGTTACATTCTGTGACTAATGAGATCGAACGCCAATTGCAGGTAACAACCGGCAACGAAATCGCTTATGGTGTGAAATTAAGCTTACTTTTATAATACTTATTTATTTAATAGATAATAATCCTTAAGTCCCGACTTTATTAAATGTTGTATTGTAGTTCTAATATTCTGAAACTCTCTTCGATATGACATCTAAAAATTAGGATCTAGGTCATCAGGTTCAGAATACTGAACATTCAGAATACTGAATGCATTTTATAGGTAACTTTTAATGAAGAAATTCCTTTATGAGTTATTCAAGGTCCCTGCTCTATAGATCTTATTACTCTCATTTATCTTCTTTAAATACTTCTCGTTTGTCGTCGGCTTTAATATCTGAAACCTCCAAACCTCTAATGGAAAAAATAAAAAAGAATCTAATTTGAATTTAGAATAGAATAGAAAACTCTTTATTTGCACAAAAAAACACATACACATAAAACAATAAATAAATATATAAGAACTGTACAAAAGGCGGTCGTGCTTACAGCATTTTCTTTCAGACAAATAGTTAATTATTGGAACGGGTGAAGATAGTATTCCATAACACGTGTCAATTGATTTAGCTCTTTGAATAGATTCAGGTAAAGCATTCCATAGTCGTATAGCAGAAATAGTGAAAGAGGCATAGTAGGTAGTTTTGTGAGAAGGAAAAGCATGAGTTATTTTCTTTGAAAAACAAAGAATAAGATTTTTATGACCAAGGAAGGAAAAAGAGTATTCTAGATAAGGAGGGGTTTTCGGATTAAAATTAATGTTATATAGTATGTGAAGTAGGTATGTGAGTATTCCGACGCATTTTGATAGGGAGCCACTTTAGTTTGGTTCGGTAGCCTGATATTAATTATGATCGTATTTCCGAAGGCCAAATATGAACAGGATACATAAGTTCTGCAGACGTTCGATAGAGGATAGAAGTTATTCACTAAGGTCACAGAAGCTTACGTCAGCATAGTCTAAAATTGGAAGTTATAGGTTTGTGCAAGTGTGATTTTAGTTGGGACAGGAAGAAAATTACTTAGACCTCTGAGGGAAGCAGTGCAGTGGCGGCAGACAGCTTTT
Organism: Glaucopsyche alexis; assembly: GCA_905404095.1. Taxonomy (NCBI): domain Eukaryota; kingdom Metazoa; phylum Arthropoda; class Insecta; order Lepidoptera; family Lycaenidae; genus Glaucopsyche; species Glaucopsyche alexis. Next base: position 18,491,476 of record FR990054.1, on the reverse strand, counting down.
TGCGGAGAGCAGAGTGCGATCAAGATGAAGCCCTAAATTTTTAACGGAGGAGCTGAAAGGGACGATTGAACTTTGGTGGTTCCAAAGTTCAATCGTCCCTTTAGCGACCTAAGTAAAAGCAATAGAATTTATTGATTGGTAACGACAAGGTAAGCATATTAGGAGATAAGCGCGAGCGGTAAACCACTAGAAAAATATTCATGGCACGTATCCAACTTTGACCTAAATTCTGTGTTTAACAGCTGTTGTATATTCTAACAGTTGTCCTACCATTTCAAAGTTATACCTACTACTTGACAAATTCTTCCAATTCGAAAATGAATAATTTTAATTAGGTAAATTGTAGGAAAGCCGCAATAGATATTATAGAATGCTTCAATATAGACTAGACAAAATTTCACTTTTCATTGAGCCGTAGAAATTGGGTTTTTACATAGTTTTTAAGATTAACTATAAGTTATAACTAGCTGTTGCCCGCAGCTCCACCCGCGTAAAAACAGTATCCCACTTGAACACTGATAAATACATTTCATCCCGACAAAAAAGGCTATGTTTTAATCCAGAGCACAAACTTTCAGTAGTTTTTGCGTGCAAGAGTAACAAACATCTATACATCCTCACCAACTTTCACACCACTTTTTTAATATTACGCTTTCACATTTATAATATTATTAGGATGTTTAAGTTTAATTTTGTTTATTTTTTAAGACATACGGTAACTGCACTCCTTATTTGCACATCTACTGTTTAGGTACCTATATAAGACTAGCTTTTGTTCGCGGCTGCGCTCGTGTTCGTTGTAAAAAATATTTTCAGCTTTATTTGTAATTCTGATATACTTTTTCTGAATAAAAAGTAGCTTCTTACTATTTTTTCAATAAAAATCCATTTAGTAGTTTTTTCGTGAACGGTGAAAGAGTCACAAACGCTCACATTTATAATAGTAGGAGGAAATATCAAACTTTTTCGTAATAGAAGAAAGTATGATGCAGGGTCTCTTAAGTCTTATTTGGAAATTAATTATAGGTAAGTAATAAAAAATCTAAATATTGCCGTACTCACCTTCTGCATTTCAATGGTGCTCGTCTTTGCGGCACTGGAGAACTTTGTGCGCTGTCTGGAAAAACTAAATTATGCTTCAACGCGAGAAACTCCGGAGTGCTCATCCAATTGGGATTTCCCTCGTCACAGGAGCTCAGTGATAACGACCTCATGAAGCTGTTAGATACAGAGTCAGGAGTCAGATCCACATTCTCTATGTTTGGGTTCGCTATTGTTATGTTAACTGAGGTCATAGATTGGGAACGCGTGTGTTGATTAAACTCATAATGCTCTTTGTAGTCATTATCGTCTGATGCAAAAACATTTTTCGTACACTCAACAGATTTCACCGTCGGTTTTGAACTGGTGGTCAATTCCTCGTGCGTCGAGTCGTTTTGCGTGCATCTAGTGTCGCTGGATTTTACGCTTTGTTTATCCGAGTTCGAATTCAAACTCGTCGTTTCCGAGGAATCGGAAAATGCGTTCTCGTGATTAGCATATTTTCTCGTTTTCTTCTCTGTTTTATTAGCTGGGATGTCCCGTGGATTTGTTTTTTTATTTCCATAACCGTATTCATCGCTCGGACTAGTTTCGACGGCCGAAGGACACCTTTTGAGCGTGGAATTAGGTATCCAGTTCAAGAATAAAGTGGGTCGTTTTGCGTTGTTATGCTGATCAGTGAAAACTTTGGTCGTGACGGTCAAATAACCGGGGTGATGTACTATGTCCAACTCGTGTCTCGCGATTGTCGGCGGGTGAACGCATACATTGTTCTTGCAAAACAATATTTCATTATCTACATACTCGGGCGGCTCCTCGTTGTCGTCGAACTCTAGACCGAGAAAATAGCTCGACGCACGTTTTATCAGCTCCGGCAACGGCATTTTGGTTCACATTTCCTAAAAAAAGGCCGGAAAAGTTGTGTAAGGCGCGACGTTTTCGTTGAGTTCTCGTTATAGCACTACGCGCAAGTAAACACCCACACAGCGTTGATAGCAAAGTTGACGGTATTGATCGCCGTTCAACAGAGGATGCTCAAGTACGTCAGCGCTCAGCTGTGCCACGGTATTCTAAAGCCACAAGGATGTCGGAAGCTTGATATAAATGTCCGTATCGTAAATAAATATTAAAATGACCTAAGTATATAATAATTGTTAATTATCACATAATAGAGCAAGTGATAAGAGGCTACAAATTTCGTAATCATTGACCTTTGCGACTTTGCTCCCCATAACATCGCATCGTCGTAATCGACATACTTGGCCCCGATTCGTGACGTCAATCAATCAATCATTTTATGACGCCAAAATCGAAATCTATACGTAATCTATAACCATTCCAAATTTCATTCATTTATATTCAAAACTAGTTGGCGTAACATATAACTACATCTACTTTCTACACCTACATTTTTTCTGAGTAAGAACTGTTTAGGCTAAATAGGTTGGACTGCTGAACAGTTTAGCAGTCCAACCTGTGTAGCAGTACAAGATTTAACATTTATGCATTAGGTACAATAAAAAACACAAAGTTATTGTGATTTTTATTGTAATGTATAAATGTAAAATCTTGTAGTGCATGTCCTAATCTATCAAATAGCTGTACCCAATCATTTTTTAATTTTAAATTAAATCCATTCAACCAAAGACAAAGTGAGGACATATTCAATAGTCGTTTTTAGTATTTTCCACGCAATTCTTCCAATATTTATGACCGATTAAACCTTTCCTGAACTTACCGAAATAAGCAAAATCTGTTCAGCCGTTCTCGAGTTTTAGCGAGACATTGGAATTGCAATCCAATTGTATTTATAAAAAAGAAAAATAAGATTACAGAAGCTAGAAGGGCGGACAGTTGATAGAAGTGTTCTGTTATACCTTCATGGGTACAGACAGACGGAGCGAAACTACCTACTTACTTACTACTTCCCTTGAGTATTACGGTTTACGGAATCCTAAAAAGTTCAGTTAGCTTAGCGAGGGCTAGAAATCTTCCTAGAATCTAGACTTCAATGATATTGTAGTTAGTAGTCTGATGCTAAGTTGGGTGAAATACTGAAATATCTAATATAGGTAGGTACTTAGGCTAGGTAAATTTCTTTATTTAGCATTATATTCAATTTATTTTCGCCTCACCATTTTCCATTAAAAGGCTATTGAAGTTACCATTAAAGACCTTCAAAATTTTTCTGATAAGGTTATCAGAAATGTAAATAAATAAAAAATTTCGTATCACTCTGTGCACGGAACGCACGGAACTTTGAACTTTTCTACTTGACAGTTGACATTTCCAATACTCAAAATGAAGTTTCTACTTCTACTTTACAAAAATTTAATGTTATTTTTTACCAACAGATTACAGAACATGACGGCTACAACGGTATGTACAAGGTATGACACAAATAAAATATATGAATCGGAATCTGGAAGGCTGTAGAGAATTCTTTTTCGTTAGATTAAAAATATATAGTTCGAATCTTTCGAACGTTTTTACAATCTCGTTAGTCCATTGAAAAGTTACATTTGCGGTTGCGTTTTTTAGAGGACGCAATTTTATTTTTTTGATGTGTAGGGGGGGTCAGTGTAAAGCTAAAACCAAGTTTGTGGGGTCGCCACCCTTGTCCCACGGCCGCCATTTTGATAATAGGAGTTGAAATGGTTTTTACGGTATATCTCTTAAACTATTTATTTGATAAAAAAATTTGTTAACATTTTTTGTTGAAAATTAAATTCTCTACAACTTTGGTCCAGTAACTTTTTGTCGTAGAACTATAAATAAAAAAGTTATAAGCGAAAATCTTTAGAAATTCGAGAAAAAAATTATATTTTTTGATGTAACTTTTTTTTTATCATTTTACGAAAAAATTATATCTGACCATTTTTGTAGATCGTTTTTTGAGGAACAACTTTTATCTGCATCATTTTTTCATTAAGTCAATAGCTAAGGTTTTACAGCACTCCGAAGTGAGTACTGAGTACTATTTTTTAGTACTCTTAACTATACCTATATTATACGTGTGTACTAATAATAATATGTCATCAGTTTTTTTTTTTTTTTAATTTTATTTTGTTATTATAACTTTTTTAATTACAAATTTTGCAATATTTTTAATAATGAATTATTGACTCTTTTCCCCACCACCCACGAGGTAGAGTCTAGAGGCGCGTTTTTTTTTACGTATCCCCAATGGGCATAATCCACGGTGATTTTCTAAATTAGAACTACTCCGTCCTCAGTCGTTTCGATGGACCAGTCTGCGGCTCAGCATCTGATCGGCTTTCTGAATTAAATACCAGTGGAAGAACTGGCGAAGGAAGGGGTGTTAATGTTGGCGGTTCATCATCAAAGTCATTTTCATTTATTTATTCTGAGAGATCCTTTACGTTGCTGCAAGTCTCTCCAGAACAATGGAAGCACACTGCAGAACATTTCAGTCCTGATTTTAGACATCCACACATCGCTCCACAGTTTCCTTTGCATTTGCAGAAGATCAATTTAGAAGCTCAGGGGGTGCTGGAGGTTTAGAGTTCTGCACTGGCATCAATAATTTTCCACATTTTTTCCAGCCCCAGTCTTCAGGATCATTATAATTACCAAGCCACGACTGGACCTGATGGTAGACTCGGAAAGTATGAAAGCGAGCTGTGTCTTGTGTTGGAGGAAGTGAAGATAAGTTAAATGTACTTTTTGTCACTGCCTTGGCGAATTGTTTGATCCTAGGCTGTCAAGAGAATTATCATCTTTATTACCACCGTATAAAGAGATAAAAAAACGTTCACCAATTACAGTGAGCAAAGCAGGGTCAACTCAAGGGTATTTTCTACCTGAACAGTATTCTCGGTAACGGCTATCAGATTTAAAATTATTTTAAAAATCAATAATTGTTAAATTCTGTTATGGAGTGAAAAAGAGTCAATAATTAATTTTTCATATTGCAAAATTTGTAATAAAAAAAATTATAATAAAGTAAAAAAAAATAAAAAAAAGCAATAACTGATGACATATTATTAGTACATACGTATAATATTGGTATAGTTAAGAGTACTGAAAAATAGTACTCACTTCGGAGCGCTGTAAAACCTTAGCTATTGATTTAATGAAAAAATGATGCAAATAAAAGTTGTTCCTCAAAAAACAATCTACAAAAATGGTCAGATATCATCTATTCGTAAAATGATAAAAAAAAGTTACATCGAAAATTATAAATTTTTTTCTCGAATTTCTGAAGATTTTCGCTTATAACTTTTTTATTTATAGTTCTACGACAAAAAGTTACTGGACCAAAGTTGTAGAGAATTTAATTTGCATTTTCAAGATGGCAGCCGTGGGACAAGGGTTGCGACCCCACAAACTTGTTTTTAGCTTTACACTGACCCCCCCTACACATCAAAAAAATAAAATTGCGTCCTCTAAAAAACGCAAGGTAAGGCCTAAAAAATGTAACATTTCAATGGACTACGTTAGTTTTTTACAATCTAACGGTTTTTACCAAAGACGTGGTTATATACTCAAAGGTTTAAATTATTACAAAAACGTCTTTGACAAAAACTGCAGGAAATGCCGAGCATCCAACCCTTTGATCCAACCTTTGATCCAACTCATATCCGATCAAAAGGAAAATATGTTTTGGGAAATGTCACCTTTTTTTTGATAATGTTGCCGCAATAGAAAAATTTAGTTCCGCTCCTCATCCGCTCTACCGCTCCTACACTTTTCTTTTTTGACAGGATAAATTTATTATAACTTGAGATTATTTTTCTCGAGCTTTATGTATAGCTTTTTTAATAAAAATAATTTTGCGATAAAATATAATTAAGCGCGGTGTAAAGGTGTGTTCGTTGCATGTTCGGTGGAGCTGCCTTTTTATTTATTGTTATTTTGATTTTGACGCATGCGCCACACATTGCAATCAGCTGTCAGAAAGAACGTAATCTCGTAAAAACAAAATTATTTGTGTCTGAAACTATTTCCCGTCAATATGGCGGGGCAAAATCCAGGATCACCTACTGACTTTCAATATTTTTACGAAGATGAAGTTTATAAAATCAACAACCACGGTCAAGTTGTTTTCGGACTGGTATTGGAAAATTACGAAGCCAACTCTAGCGACCAGGAGAGCGACATAGAAACTCCTATACAGAAGGGCGAAATTCGCGTTGTCTGGCATCCATCGGGCACTGAAAGGGTCATATCAGAAAAGTCGGTTAGTAAAATGCCATTCTAGTAAATAGAAAACAATCACGGCCTTCGCTGTAAAACGTAGGCCTTACTGAAAAAGTAGTTAGCAAAATCCAAAGCCAGAAACATTTGCAAACAAGTAAAATTTGTTGGAAACAAAATATTAATGTACCCACACTTGTAAATTGTAATGCACATTATTGATTATTGAGAACATACAATGAATGCATTACTTTAGATATCAGAATGTTAATCCACAAGAAAATCAATAACATCTGATTACATATAATATTCATCAAGTACTCTCTATTTAACTCAGTAATGCAACATGTACCGAATAACTTTATACAAGTAACAAATTGTAGGTTAAACTTCAGAAATTAAAACTGTGATAAATGGAATACAGTTTATTCTAAATAAATTTTTTGTCTAATAATAATTGGAGACATACATATAGGTCGCACAACGGTTTATGAGCGCTCAGTGAATGTGGAGGGGGTCGTTCGCGCATATGACCAATAGCAAAGAATATATATTACTAACGTACCAATAGCGTGTCGGCAGCCACGTTCGGCATGCGTTCGGCGCATCTACACCTCCCCGCCCGAGCCCGCTACCGCCAAACACACCCAAAAACTGACTTCTGCGCATACCCCCTCTACTTTTGTCGAAAGATCTTAATTCGTTGCGCTACCTATACCATAAGATAAACTCAATCACATTTCTTGCATTTATGCTTGCTTTAAAAAAAACATGTAAATCTTTTTCTATAAATATAATAAATCTATAACTGTTTTTGACTTCAGCCCATTCATTTTGCTGGGCAAACACCACCCACTCAGAATCATTGTTATTGTTAAAAATATTTCTTCTTTTGATTTTATTAAGCTGTCCCGTGCCTACTTCATGGGGCATTAACCCTTAGCTGGTATCGTGGGTCAAATTTGACCCAGACGCAAACATTTTAGTTATTATTCTTTTAATGTTCATGGTACAAGTGCGCGCTTCTACATATTCTTAGTACGTCACAAGCTGCGTAGGGGGGCGGACATGCAGCGTGGTGACCATCATAGGAGCTGAGGTATGGAGCCGGCCGGTCACATTTGACCCACGATTTTGATTGTCATTTTTTAAATTATTAGCTGATCTCATGAAAATTATACTTTTTTCTTATTAAGAGGATATAAGAAGTGCCATTAATTTATTTTTGTTAAAGTTTTTCTAGAGTTTATATTTTTTATTTCATTTTAAACACAATCTTACCAAAAAGTGCAAAAACTTAGGTTAGTTACAAATTCATGTAGAACTAAATAACTTTTTAATATTCTAAAATTATACTAAGATAGTTTTGTAAAAAATGTTTTTTTATTTAATTTCTATCCCTATTTACATAAATAAAACAAATGCATACGTACTACAACGGATTTTTTGGTATGGGGAAAATATGACCCACGATGCCAGTAGTGTTGCCAAAAATAGCGATACCAACCAAGGGTTAAGTAAACACTTTTATTTGTAATGAAATTTTTTGTGTAGTTCTGTTAATACTGAGCTTTATGAATTATTTCCTGACTTCGACCCAATGGAGGGTTATATTTTTACTGCTTATGTAGGTACATGTATTTGAATGCTAAATTGACGAAAGCAGTTGAAAGTGTGTAGGTATATTATGTTTAAATTTTTTTAATTTTGTCAATGTAATCTGTGTAAAGTGCACACTCACTAACAGTTTGCCGGACGGTATAAATTTGTCAGTTAATCGCAATAGCCCACATACTAACAGTTCCACTTAAGGTTTTAGACTGACGACTTTGAACTGATAGTGTGTGGCTGCTTGACGATTCCGATCTGCACCGACAGATATCAGCCGGACAGTCTATGGCCTTGAGTCGAAAACTGCTGTCTTCAGACTGCTAGTGTGTGGCCTCAAAAGTGGCAGCAGGGCATTGCTGGCAGGCAAAAATCGCTTTAGTGTGTTGGTGCTATTGACATAGGACAGTAGGCCGCCGGATAGGACCAGAGACTGCAGGCGGACTGTTAGTGAGTGGGACCCTTTAGAAACCTGCTGTGTGTTAAAACAATATTACTGTACTGTGTCATGTGTGTTATCTCTAACTATTCATTCAAATTATATTATGCAGTATAAGAGAAATGTGTTATGTTTTAAATACTTGAGATGATAATTTTACTTATTTTGATAACAAATCCTATAATAATTATTGATAATATGACCAATAAACATCACCTGCGTTTTTTTTTCATATAGGTAATCTACTTTTAGCGACTTAAACATAAAAGTTAGACATGTGCTGACTGTGACTTTTTTGTAAACATTATCAAGCTCTAAAACTTTTCCATAGAACTTTATCATATTACCTTTACCATAACTTTACCTTCGGTAGACCACACCCGTCAGTTAGAACTCATCCACCTTGAAGGTCGACAAAAGATGAATCGGCACTCTCACCACAAAGTAACTGAAGTTAACATTTTGGCGAGACTCCAGACGCTCGACCCTCAAGGCAAGGGACGTCTTCTTAAGAATGTAGTCCATGACATCCATAGACCAGTGCAGGCGGGATACGTACAACGGCGTCGCGGGCACGTCACACCGCAGGCGCAATTCGGGTACATAAAGTGCGGTGCCGCGGTGGTTGCGGGCGGCGGGCTTCTTCTTCTTTCCACCAGTATGAAGCCCTACTCATCGCACCTCCTGCTCTCGTCCTTGCCAGGTCGAGAAGACTTAGCCTTGCGGCTCTCCACAGCCTTATGGCTCTCTTTCTTCTCCTTTGTGTTGGCCCGCGGGGGAGGTGCGGGGCGACCGGCGACCGTCGTCAAAGTTTTCTGCTGAGTCACTTGTTGACTCGGCGTCTGCACTACCCGGAGGGGAAGGCGGGTGGGGGTGGCGGCGATCGCCGACTGGTCAGATTCCGCTAACACGCAAAACGATGTGACAGCGCGCGCGCTAACCACGACGTGTGTTGACAAAGGCGGTTGAATGATCGAATGACTTTCTTACTGAATTATTAAATTTTAATAATTTACTACGTAAGTCACGGATGGTAGATTCCGATGCATCCAATCTACCTCTCGTCCAGCTCTGCCTTCATACTGTTGAAGTTCTTCAGCAAGCTGGAGACGTCGACGTGGTCCACCGGCAGCTTGTGGAGATCTTTTGCCACAAAGGCCGGATGTCTTCTGGATCCATCTGCTTCAGTAGGGCATTCTCCTTTGTAATGGCATGTTCGCGCTCTGGCCGAGCGTCTCGTAGAGCAGCTGTTTACCCATGCATATCTCCTCGCTGGTGAAAGAAGATTTGCAGATCTGTCAGAGGCGGATTAAACGTTGAGAGCGCCGTAGGCAAACATGTCATCGGCGGCCCCTTGGGTGATCGCCCAGGGCTTCGGCTTCGGCCTGACCGGGCATACTACCGCGCTTGGTCGGAGCGCTCCTTTGTAACCTTGCGCCCCTAGGCACATGCCTAGTTTGCCTTTAGGATAATCCGCCACTGAGATCTGCATGATGCTGACCTCGTCCATGGTGTCGATGGCGTGCTGGATGAACGCCAGCAACTTTTTTTTTTTTTTTGAAGATTTAATGGCCTGGTAACAAGACCTTTAAGCCAAATCTTATATTATTGAGGTTTCTTTTAAATTAACACTTAAATAGTTCCCACAGTATTTTTTATATATTTGAATAACGCACTATAATATTTTTTATTTTGGAGCAAATCACACAATTGGCGGCGGGAGGTATCACTGACTTCAATTATTTCACTTGCCAACACTAGTCTTTGAATGGTGAAGTTTGGGCATTTGAAAAAAATGTGGTTCATGTCTGCGATCCCAACATTACAAAAAGTGCAAATATTACTGTTTATTATGTTTAGTCTCTTAAGATGTGCAGGTGCAGAGTTATGGCCAAATCTCAGTCTATTTATAGTTGTGATAAAATCACGGCTAGCCATCTTCAGCTCATGGTACCATGGTTTTATTGCTAAATTTTCTTGTATCCGTCCATACCACTTTCCTTTGAGTTTTTGGTCCTCATTCCAAAAATCCTCCCACATGCTTCTTATAGACATATTTACATTATAATAAAAGTCAGTCATTGGTACCCTCACTACACTTTTGACATTCAGGGCGTTGACCCCATCATATGCAGTTTTGTCTGCAATTTCATTTCCAGAAATGCCTTTATGTGAAGGGACCCACATAAAGGCAATTGTTACTCCTTTGTTATGTAACCGCCAGACAAAATCTCGTTGGTCACCATCGCCATGGTGCACGTCAAGCGGCGCAGCCGCGCCACTCGGAAACGATTAAATTTTGCTTCGTGTGTAATGCGGAGCGCGACTGTTCTATAGCGCTAAACGCACGACACACACTGATATAGCAAATATATCTTATACATTATCTTTGCCAAAACAAGTGTTCTATTATATGCTTGGGTTCATTATAATGTATTGCTTTTTTTTCAGGTTGGCTTGGCAGACAGGTCTCTTATGCCCGGAGATGTAGTTCGCCGCCTCATTGCCGGTAAAGACACACAGAGAGGTTACTGTCGGGATATCGTAATGACAGCAGCTCTCCAAATAGTCGGCACCAAACACGTCATTCCAAATGTTGCCAGTGAAAGACTACAGCCACTGGAGGAATTCACACCCGATCTTGCTGTGTGCTTAGACTCATGGGTTGGAACATCGAAGGTAAGATCATAAATTCTACCTCATTCATTCATTCTAATTTAAGAGCTTCGCTCTTGTCGGTGGAGCTTTCTCCATTCCTCTCTGCATTCCGCCCTTCTGTAATTGTAATAATCCCAAATTCTACCTATATAACCAAAAAATATGACCAATCTGGTGTATTTCTTTTTTGCCTGTGTGGTCTCGTGCTAAAGAGTTGGACCACCCCATCTCTTCCATATGGATGTCGTAGAAGGCAACTAAAGCATATCAGCAGGATGAGAGGACAAACATCTTCTCCCGCTTGGGCTTCGGCAACCGTTTCATGGCGGTATAACCATGTCGATATTCTGAAATGCTCTAAATGCTACAACTGATAGTGGGCACCAGCACTATTAGTGAAGAGCATTCCAGTCTGCTGTCACCAACCAGTTCGCCAAGTGTGGTAACTACGACAAATTCCCTGCTATGTACCGTAATATCATTAACAAATATAAGGTCCTTACATATGAAATTGACGTTTTATCGTACTGGCCACTTTGATCTCAAGTATGTCTTCTTTGGTTAGGAATTTCAATTTTAAATTTATACAGTTATTTACTCAAAAGATTTTATTGATTCCTGTCCGAATGTTTTTTTTAGTATGAGGTGGCAAAAGTGCATAGATAGCAATTAGCAATGGTATAATATACTTTGATTAAATAAATATATTTATTATCTTTAAAAAAAATCGACTTTATGTTCCTCCTTTACAAAACGCCAATATTTCGTATGTAATAACCTAATAATTTTGATTACACATCTAAAATGGGTTCTATATCCACAGGCTGTCCACAGTAAACTCCGTTTAGTATCAGCGGATGGTTCTCGCTTGGAATATCCTGATCTGGACACATGCCCTCTGGAGGACTACTCGATGCGTCGTCGTCGTGCTACCCCGTACTCCTCATCCGAATTTTACCCAGGGCAAGTGGTCTTTGGACCTCTTGGCTCGTTGGATAATGCCAACTGGCTGCACATGACTAAAGAAATGAAGGCAGCTAGAAAACATAAAATGCATGATCACAAAGTAAGTAGTTTATTTGCTAATAGTAGTAGCCCCTTACTAATAAATGCTGTATAAGCTTTGAATAGTTATACAGTGTTTTGTTCACATCACACAAGTAATATTTTTAATTCGAGTGAAGAAGACAAAACACTGTATAACTATTCAAAGCTTATGCAGCGTTTATTAGTAAGGGGGGTAGTGTTTAAAACATAGCAAACCAAATTAAGGGTCCGTTTCACGATCGCTTAATAAGTATCGAATACTTATCGAATAGCTTATCTGGCAGTTTTGTCTCTGCTTACTTTACATCAAGTGCAGTGCTACGTGCAGTTAGCTATCTGACACTTATTAGAAGACTAGCTTTTGCCCGCGGCTACGCCCGCTTAAATAATAATAATAATAATATCTATGGACGCTTTCATACCACGTCAATCTAGTCCTGTGGTAATTTCTCGAAGAACTTGTGTTACGGGTACCAGACAACGGAAATATATTTAATACTTTTATACTATATACATATTTAATTTTTTTATTATATTATACACATATTTAATATACATCCATGACCCAGGAACACAGAAAACTTCTTTTTTGGTCCCTGGCGGGTTCGAAACCCGCGACCTTTGGCACACAAGTATCGAATCAAATGTCAATGTAAGTATTTAACAAGCTCGACACTAGACCCTTCGATTTTCAACTCTATTACATAGTGGTCTAGTCAATATATGTCTGTGGCTGGAACTCCATTATAGGTTCTATAGTACCAGCCTTAATGAACTTTCCCTAATGAATTGATGTGTGTTGGTGTAGTTCACGGTGGAGACGGTGATGACGGAGAGCGTGAGCGTGCACTGGCAGTGCCGCGCGCTGTGCACGCACCCCACGGACGCCGGCACGCCGCAGCAGCCCAAGTTCCTCGTCGAGGGTATGTGTGATGACTTGATGAGTACAGGGGGTGTAGAAGGCCACCTTAGGTTTTTCATAATATTATGTTTCATCATGGACGTAGAAAAAAAGGCGGACGAAAGGTGAGCTAAGCATTCAGTGAAGCACAACAATGGCGGCGACTTACGTTTGTGTGAGATTACGGATAATTGCCATTGGCGTACTGGTACAGGGGCGACACTCTCTACAAATGACAGTTAGCACCGACAGTTCGACAGACGAGCGGGCGAAGCCGCGGGAAACAGCTAGATACTTTTATATGAAAATGGAAATCATACCTACCTAGTACCTACTTTAATCCACGTCTCAATTATTTATTGTACTGCGTGTGACAAAAGCAATGGTTAGGTTAGAAAAAATAAGTAATAATTATGGAGGTAGGTAGGTTACCTTTCTGGATTACTAGCTGATGCTCGCGGCTCCGCCCGCGTAAATATAGTATCCCCAGTGGTACATATACTACATATACAAAATACTGTTGTCAGCATCAAAATACTTACCACTATATGTGTAACGCAGACGCTCACACATTTAAAAAAAAATGTTAGAGGGCGCTTAGTGCAGCGCAGCCACGCAGCAGTCACATTAATGGAGTTAAAAAAGACTGTAAATTAATAAGTTGTGCGAGAAGCTCTAAAAATATGTATTTAAAAACATTAAATAAATAAGATACATACTGTTAATTTTTTTAATACTGTTTAGTATTCTTCTCAGACCTGAATATACTTTATTTCTTGTAAAAAAAGTTGGCAACCCTATACGCTGTTGTCATCCAGATGCAGTTACGCTCGTACATCTTACCTAGTTTTATCTTTGGTCGCAGAAATGTTATGCAACATTCCCAATTTCCTTTGCCGAGTAAAAGCCGATCTTAATCTTGTCGCGTGACTTGTAGTAATGAAGTTATTTGATTCGACCATTAACACGCTAATTAGGAGAGCTACTATTTATAATGTAACACACACATTCAATATTTATATACGGCATACTCTACTGGGTGATGTAAACCTACCTGTGAAAACATACCTACTTAGTTTTTCTCGAAACTGAATAAAAATTCAGTTTCGAGAAAAACTAAGTAGGTATGTTTTGCAACGAAAATGTTTTATTTCCAAATGAAAATTAATATTTTTTTCGGAAAATGAACAGAAAACTACAATTTATGTATACCATATTAATTTAATTATATTGTACTAGATGTTGCCCGCGACTTCGTGCGCTCAAAAGAAAATCGCGCGGTAACCGTACATTTTGCCGTGATAAAAAGTAGCCTATGTCCTTCCCCGTGGTCTAATCTATATCTGTACCAAATTTCATCAGAATCGGTCCAGTAGTTTCGGAGCCTATTCAATGCTAACAAACAAACAAACTTTTCCTCTTTATTATATTAGTATAGATAATACAATTTTTATAAAAACTATAACTCGAAATGTTACCAGGGCTATTATAATTTATGAATCTATTAGGTGTCAATAGATATGTGTCATTTATTAAAATCGGATCAGTAGTTTAGGCGTTACAGTGGAACATACATACATACATAGACTGCCAAAATCATTACCCTTCCTTTTGGCTTTGTCGCAGTCTGTTAAAAATAGCATATATTATATTAACCTTAAAACGTAACTTGAAAATTTTATAGATGTAAAAAAGTAACGAAACAATAATAATATTACTCTATCATTATATACTATAGTAGGTAGTTACTGTTCGACATGGATTGAAATTTGAACATCCCTAAAAAAGATTAAATTGTGTAAAATAATACTAGGACAATAGCGACAGTATTCTAAAAAAAACTGTTGGTTTGGTACTAATAAAATAATACATTAATAAATTAACTCTTGATCAATCTCAGCCTGTACGTCTCCGATTAACTGACAACGAGTAAAAGAGAGGCGAAGTACCTAGAGATAATAAATAATTTTTACATACTGACAAACAGAGAATTTCCAAAAAAAAATATAATCTGTTCTACCACAGGCGAAGATCTAAAGAAGCTGAAACTCCTCAACGTTTTCGAGCCGTGCACGCTGCAGGTGGGCGACCGCAATTTTCTCACCATCGGCCCGGAGGACACGTTCATCAGCAAGAAACAGTGGCGGAAACAGCAGAGTGAGTTTATAAATTACTAGCATTAATTGCCCGCGTGAAATTAGATTTCAAACTTTCATCCCTTTTTTTCACCCTCTTAGGGAGCAAAGTTTCAAAAATTCTTTCTTAGCGGATGCCTACGTCATAACAATGATCTGTATGCCAAATTTCAGCGAAATCCGTTCAGTAGTTTCGGCTGTGCGTTGATAGAGATGAGTCAGTCAGCTTTGCCTTTTATATATTTAGATAACGCTCTATCCACATATTACGTCAGCAACGGGGATGATCATACCAAACTTGACAGTACATGTTAAGTACAGGTACAGTGATACTAAGAAAGCGTGACATGGGTGGAGGGGCTCAAATAGTTGAAATTTGGAGTGACGTAATATGTGAACGGCCCCTCAATGTGTTAGAAACTCACAAACTATCAATTGGCGTAAGTGAAGCGCTTCATCAATTTTTCCGACAAAAAAAGTAATACAATTATTGTAATTGAAGTATCGTTATTTGCAGGTAAATACTACAGGAACCTACGTAAACAAACGCGTCCACTCAAGAAACCCACTAAGACTGAAACCAACTCAGAGCATCTCCCGTCGCGGCCTAAGAAGCGGGCTTCGTCGCACAGAAAACTCAAGTCTGTTGATGTAAGTATCATATAAAAACTTAGGCCTTTTCATCCGTTAATGGATGATTTATACAGTTTTCTCCGAGCGAAGTAACCTCTCTTGAAATAATGTAGTGCCTGGAACAGTCGGTTTTTAAATGTCGTGTGGTTGCCCAAGCACATACGGCATTATCACAAGTCACAACATAGTCAGCCTAGTCCAGAGGAATGACTGGTCAATACGTCTGGGGCCAAACATGTGCGGGTTGTTAGAAGGAAAACATCGTGTACCTCACGGTGTTTTCCTTCTCCATTAGAGCGTCCGTATAATGAACTTGAGATCTGAAAAAGTCTCATTGGTACACGCCACAACCTGGGTTTCGAACCTTCACTCTCTCGAGTGCAAACCAAACGATCTACCCACTAGGCCACGTAACTCTTAAGTATCATATAAGTGTGTTCCTATTTCAGTTAGATTATTAGATTAGATTATTTAGGTTAGATTTATTACATAATATACAATAACATCATAAATAATAAGTATTCAGTCTTGAAAACATTTACAATGAGGGCCACCGTTTTCGTGCTCGCCAGTGGGCGCCACTGTAGAGTGAGGTATGGCTGTCAAAGTTTGTTATTTTTTGATACCTTAAAACCGTGCTGTAAAAATATAAACAAGCATGCCGCAGTGTTGCGCAGTCCCGTTTTGTTCGGAAAATATAGGACATAAGTTTCCGAATTTACTGTACGATAATACTGTGTCTCTTTCTCAGCTCCGCTTTTAAAGCACAGACATTGAGCCGTCACTCGTATTTTCCATAATTAATGTACTTTCTCGCTCGCGCTAACCCTCATTGTTACAGGTCGCGCAACGGTTTTTGAGCGCTCTGTGAAAGTGGAGGGGGTCGTTCGCGAAAGTGTACAATCGCGTATAGAATTACTTTGTGACATTTCTATTAGATGCAATAGACGCTGTCAATTAGTACTATAAAATATTCTTATATAAGCACCGATTTATATGTAAGGTTTGAATAGTATTTTACAAATTTTCTTGCAAAGTAATCCTTGTTCCTGCAGTTGTATTTTATAAAACAATTCACGTCGTAAACCATTTTAATAGCAACGGTAATCGTAATAATTAGCTATGCGCGATTGTACACTGACACAAACAATGGCGTTGATGCGACTGATCGACCAATAGCGTGTCGGCAGCCGAGTTCGGCGCATACACACCTCCCCGCCCGCACCTGCTACCGCCAAACAGACCTAAAAAATGACTTCTGCGCATAGCCCCTCTACTTTTGTCGAAAGATCTTAATTCGCCGCGCGACCTATAATAATACAGAAAAATGATAATTTGAAACTTGACTTTTTGGTACAGCATGAAATGGACGTTGACGGTGCTGACGATAAACTAGAATCTCTGGATGAAGCTCTCAAGGCGGACGCCAACTGCCCCAGTATCAAGATCGAGCCCAGCGGAGATAATACACTGCCGTCCGTCGGCAGTCAGGACGACACCGCTACTGAGGAGAAGAATGATTCGGGTATAAGGTGAGGATATTGAAAAAAATACTAAAGGTGAGACCGCACTACGCGGCAATGGAACTACGCGACACTTCACATTTCAACAACATTGACGAATGGAGTGTATTCCGTAATGTAACCCCGCATACTAGGAAAATTTTACTGTATTATTAATTCCCAATAATGACATCTCAACAATATCAATAATTATTTATTAAGTCTAGTTAGCTATTTTGCCCCGTAGTGTCGCTGAGGTGTCGCTCTAGTGCAGTATAGCTACAAGTGTCGTGGCGTCGCGTCTTTCCGCTGCCGTGTAGTTACGCTTAGTGCGGTCTCACCTTAAGTCAAATAAAAATGTTATAGTAATATATTGTAAAATGAAGGCCTTTATTTTTATTTATAAAACTAGATGCTGCCCGCGACTTCGTACGCGCAAAAAGGTATCGCGCGGGAACTATACATTTTGCTGCGATAAAAGTAGCCTATGGGTTAATTGCAGGGTATAAAATACTATTATATGAAATTTCATTAAAATTCGTTCTGTAGTTACTGCATAAAAGAGTAGCAAATATCCACACATCCATATATTATAACAAACTTTCGCGTTTACAAATTACTAGCTTTAGGCCGCCGCTCCGCTCAAGTAAATACAGTATACTACGAGAACACTGTACTTTTTCAGGACAAAAGTAGACTAAAATGTTAATCCAGAGCATAAACTTCCATACCAAGTTTATCAACATCCGTTCAGTAGTTTTTGCGTGAAAGAGTAACAAACATCTATGCATCCTCACAAACTTTCTCGTTTATAATAGTGCCTTCTACTATTATAATCGATGTCTATATAGATGGTATTTAATTTAAAGATATATAGAAGAGTTTTTGTAGAATAGAATGTGAAGTGTGCGCCTGCGTACTTGCGTGTACGCTTGCGTGCGTCCGTGCGTACTTGCGAGTGTAAGACTCTGTCCAGAAAGTGCGTAAGCCTGCGTAAACCTACGCACGTAGAGATTCTTATCTTATCGTTTCTTTTTGACGAAATTTTGTACGATACGCGCATAGCTAAAATAATACGCACGTAGCTTCTGGACGCAATGTATGGGGCCCTAGTACCTCGACTACGTGCGTAGACCTTACGTGCGTAAGAATACGCAGTTTCTGGACATAGTCTTAGTGTATATTGTGCGTGTATATTTCTTAATATATTTTTTGTATTTATTTGAAATATTTGTCATTAAGTCAAAACAGTTTACTAATCGCCTAATGATCATCAGCCCCGAGCCGGCCAAGGAGGGTGCGCTTCTGAACGGTTCCCGCGCCGCCGACCTCGCCGACGACGACTCCGACAACTGGGAGAACACCAGCAGCGACGGCAGCGACACAGACAGGTACGTCCTCCGCCACTAGCATTGAAGCACAAAAACTATCTAAACCGTAGACGGCAGACCATCAGCGCACACTCCTGAATCGCGCTATCGAAGTTTCTGAAGTTCGGAAGATATATACGACAGCTGCAATGTATACAAGCGGGCTTCGGCCTGACCGAGCATACCATCTCGATCGGTCGGACATCTCCCTTTGGGGTTTGCCACCATGTTATCCCACAGACTTGCCATGTTGAGGCGAAACGTGTCTCCAGTTAAATGGCCCCACTTTTGAGTTTTTTGGGGCCATTTTGACATTTGAATGGTAAGATGTCTGACATTTGAAGTATCGTGAAAACCAAGATGGTGTTACTTTTTAAGTTTTTACTGTATGAAAATTGGATGTGTCAAATGTACGTCAAATTGAGTTTCAAAAATCTTTGATCTAAACGTAAATAGTTCAACAAGCGCTATTTCATTAGCGCCGTGTATGTTATCGCTGCCAGTGTTGTATCAAATTAACTTCGAACTATGACTATTATGATACTTAAATTTGTTTTGATAATTTACTACCATTTAATGTTTTTATTTAAATTCGATGCGAGACTATTATTATTACATATGCAAATAAGTTTTTCTGCAAACCGCACTTTTCAAGTGATATTTGACAGAAAAAGGTCATTGACATTTAGCTATTCTTATTTGAAACACATTGGCTATGTTCCATGGAAAATAGCGCTAACAAAAAAAACCTAAGCAAAATGGCGACCGCTGGCGTTAAATAAGCAAAATAGCGATCTGTTTTTTTTTTCTTTAGCGTTTTTTTCCGTGGCACAGCCATTGTACGTCAAAGGATTTTTTGTGTCCAGTGGCGCCACCTGGTCGTCCCGCTGCTCGTCCGCCGCGTCCGGGTCCGGCCGCGGCGCGCGCTCGCCGCAGCTGGCGGTGCGTTTGCTGCGCGGCAAACGCCTCAAGCGGGCCGCCCGCCGCGCGCCGCCCGCGCCGCCGCCGCGCCGCAGCGACCGCGTCGTCGTCGAGACGCTGCACACGTCCAGCCGCGCTAATGTGGTGTGGCAGGTGAGTAAATATTTATACGGCAGCCATGTAGATAAGTACGGTTTACTAAGCACGCGCCGTTGCCCCTCATCGACCGCGTCATCATCGAGGCACTAAGTCTATGAACTCACCGAGTGATTTTCAGTCGCGCCCTGCGATTTTATTTCAAAACTCACGCAACCGGTTATTTGCGCAAGACGGGCGACTGCAAAACGGGCAAAGCAAAAACATAAGAATTTCGCCCTATACTCGATCGCAGAGCGCGCGGGCGTAAATCGCCGTGGCTGCGGGTGATCGCGGCCCGCGCGATTCTACTTTTCGCCCGCCGCTGCAGCGACACCTGCAAATAATCGCGCACGCCGCGAGCGTAAATCGCGTCGTGAGTTTTGCTTTTTTTACATACATATATGTATTTACATTCTACATAAGCTGGCAGGCTCGCAATAGGGAATGTGCATAAAACATAAAAATAACTTAAAACATAATATTATGATACTAGACTGAAAAATAAAGGAAATGGCGAGAAAATTTTCAATATCTGTTGATAAATCAACAAGATATTATGTGCGGTCAAAGTTTTTACTACTCTTTCTAGCAAAACGAAATTACTTATGAACTTTCTATGAAAGTCGTGTTATGTGACGTTACGTTATACATCCGATCTCTCTGTCTAATCGACTGAAAATCGCTCCGTGAGTTCTTAGCCTGAGGCGAGAATAAAGGAATAGATATAGCAGCAATGACTGTTTATACAGTAGCGACATTTATGTGCATCGATATCCTATCTATACATGCTGTGGTGATATCGAATAACATGCTACAAATATCGATAAGCCAATTATGAAAGTGATAACCGCAAAGTGACCAAATAATTTGAGATTTTGTTGATAATTTTGTGGATGACTATACCTACTGAGTCTGCATATTATGCTACATAATCTATGATATTCTACAGGATGGAACCATCGAGATGGGTATACCGTCAACGCAGCTCTACCCTATCCACCACTTGGACGGACAAGAGTGTTTCCCTGGGGACTTCGTTATCAACGGGGCTGCTAATATTGAGGAGAACCAACAGGTATTTAGATTTTAAATAGTTATGTCATTAACTTTTTTTTTAAATTTGATTTAAATGTATTTTATCTATAAACGAAAGATACTGTGCGTTGGCATGATAAGTCGCTACACCATTTAATAAATTTAAAAAAACGACGTGTACTGCAGAGTACAGAAGTCTTCATCAACTTATTGTGCCTAAGGAACATCATATCAAAAATGAATAGATAAATTAAAAAGAGATGTTCAAAAAATATATTATGAGGCCTAGGCCAGCACTATGTACACTATATGTAAATATAGCTATATAACATAGTAACCGTTTCCTGTTATTTTGTTAATGTTACTTCGTTTCCATGTACATTTAAATTAACTTCGTCAAGGAGAGCAACACAAAGTAAAATAAAACAGGCGGATCAGATCAGAATTAACCAATGAATGTCATTTTAACAAAGAAAGACGTATGACAATATAGAAGACGTCTCTTCCTAAAACTATCAACTACGTCAAAATTCAAGTCAAAACAACTGTCATGGCCACCCTTAAAATAGTGTTCTCGCAATAAAAATCTCAGCAAATAATCATTTTTGTAAGCACCTACCCTTTAAATTATTTTTTTCGTATTTTTAGGAAATTACTTTTTAGAAAACTATTTACCTATGTAGTGTACATAGAGCTGGCCCAAAATCAAATATCTCTTTTGTACAACTAGCGCCATATGTGTATTGAACAGTACTTTAGAAAGTTAAGATGTTATGTTATATTATAACTTGCTTCCGACAGATAGCGTTATATCCAAAATCGTGTCGTTACGTGACTTTAAAATTTCATTCTCAGTTTCACTTCAAAAATTCACATTTATCTGTTAACCGCACCACCACAAAAAATGTATATTATGTAAACAAGATTACTATGATGTAGCTAATTATGACTTCTTCTATGTCAGCTGAAGCACAGGGAGTACGGCGTGGTGCAGCGCGTCGACCACCACGGCCGCACGGCGATCGTGCACTGGTACCGCACCTACACCAGTGCAGACGAGCCTGTGTAAGTGTCTATCTTGAATATCTCTATCATAATGAGCCATAAGGCGTGAGTCGTGACGTCATCCGGAGCATAAATGAGGTATTTTTCCGTGAAAAGTACTTTTAGCTACAAACTGCTATTTACAGATATTTAACGGCCGAATACTGAAACGCTAATCGAAATTAAAACCCCTCCTATTCACCGGCTGTCTCGTCTCTACCTAGCCGAAATGACAAGGACAGCATCTTACGTTATCGTTCTCGTATTCGGTTGTTAGTGTTTTAAGTTTTAACAAGTCATGTACAGTCCACAGATGCTGTACGAGAGCGAGATGAGCGTGTATGACCTGAAGGACCACCCGGACTTCCAGTACCGGCCCGGCACCGTCGTCATCCGCGTCGCCAACTTCACCGGCGAGGACGCCAACTGCACCGCCGGCCAGGTGAGATAGAGATATGTGCGAGAGCGAGATGGCGTGCACGACCTGAAGGACCACCCGGACTTCCAGTACCGGCCCGGCACCGTCGTCATCCGCGTCGCCAACTTCACCGGCGAGGACGCCAACTGCACCGCCGGCCAGGTGAGATAGAGATATGTGCGAGGGCGAGATGGCGTGCACGACCTCAAGGACCACCCGGACTTCCAGTACCGGCCCGGCACCGTCGTCATCCGCGTCGCCAACTTCACCGGCGAGGACGCCAACTGCACCGCCGGCCAGGTGAGATAAGAGATATGAGCGGACGCTGTGGCAGAGCGAAATAGTGTGTACGACATTCACTGACTACTACCTACCTAACCTCTTACTATAGAAAGACTCAACTAATATATGTTTTTCATAAACACGATCGTTTTTTTTATTTGGCAGGTGATAGACAACTTTCCGTCTGGCCGTGTGAAGGTGTGGTGGGTGGACGGCCACACGAGCATGTGCTGGCCGCAGGACTTGTACAAGGTACCTATGTCATAAATGTAGATATGACCAATATGTAATGTTTATATTTACTATGTTTTACAATAATATCTTAAACAATGTGACTTATGTGTAAGGTTGAGACTGTATGAGGTGGAATCCCAGACGGATTCCAGAGAAAATTCAGTGTACTGAAAATAGAACTCAACGCTAATACAATACAGTTGAAAATCGAAGTGTCGAGCTGTCATAAATGATATAATGACATTTGACTCGACACTTGCGTGTTTCTATTTTCATCTAATTTCATATTATCAGGTCGGTGAATACGACAGTGAAGACGGCGAGCTATGGGGTTCCGAGGGTTCGGCGTCGGACGACTCGTGGGAGACGCAAAGCTCCGCGCATGACCCCGAGCCGCGCACGCCTGACGTGCCCGCCGCGCCGCCCGCTGACCAGCCGCCGCCGCCTGGTGCGTACACGCACACACACACACAAACACACACGCACAGTCAGTGTTTTCATCTTTTTGATAAAAGTAGGCTCCGCTAGAGTTTCTTAAACCGGTCCTTCTCGCCGGGCCTAAGAAATTTTTATTATTTATTATAGGAAAAGTGCATTTGAATAAATTCCAGCCAGCCAGAGGTCGTGGGTTCGAATCCCGCCGACACAAAGTTTTTCTGTGTTCATGGGCGACGTCTTCACGACACAGGGAATCCTAGTGTGAAGACCAGTGATAGACATAAGATTTCATGTACTCTTTGCTCAATAAACTTTATTTTATTTTATTATATAAATATCAAAAAAAAATATATGTACGAGTATGTATAGTATAGTAATATCTTAAATATGTGTATAGTATAAAATTATTAAATATATTTCCGTTGTCTGGTACCCGTGATTGTTATAATATTATATTATTTAGCGATAGCGATGACCGCATCGGCGACGACAGCGGAGGGGGAGGCGGGGCTGCCGCGTTTACTCGAGCCACGTGTCGCGGCGCACATCGAGCGTGGCCGCGTCGCCATGCGCCGTCTGGAGGAGATGTTCGCGAAACACCCCACGCTGCAGAGCCAGGAGGTATGGAAATAATCTATATATATAAAAATGTTATGTTGGTTTGTGTACGCTCAAAAAAAATAATTATACAAAATAGTTTTGATATTAGGAAATACTTCAGTCACATAATCTTCTTCTTTTTTATATATAAGAATGGATTGCAATTCCAATGTCTCGCTAAAACTCAAAAACGGTTTACCTATCTATATATATATATAAAAATGTTATGTTGGTTTGTGTACGCTTCAAAAACTCAAAAAGTTCTGCACCGATCGAGCAATTTTAGCATGATATACAGGATGTTTGGAAGATGGGTGCAAAGCTTTAACGTCTTGTTAGTATAGACCATTTAGAACCGTATTTGACCATTCTTAGTGTTCGTGATGTAAGATTTTATTTATATCGAATTTTTACATTTTTTGTTGCAAAAACCCCCAATTGCAAATAATGGCCAATCTGGAAGATAATCGAATTATTTTTTATTGTATTTGAATGAATTAATGTGTAAACAACCAAATAAGACTTGATGTACACATCTGTATTATGAGATAAGGGGTTTGATGTTAATATTTTTTTTTAATTTCGGAAATCTAATTTTTTTTAAGGCCATAAATAAAAAAAACGGCAACTGGTTCTTTTGTTCAAACGTTTTGAAAAACATACCTAGTTATTACTCTTTCGATTGAGATATCAACTACAAAGATCGCTCACCAATTACTAAAATTATGACCTACAAAGCAAAACTAGGCAGAAAATTAAAAACATTAGACCAGTAGATTAAACAACATTTGCACTTTCAATAAATACTTTTTTTTGTTGAAAATGATAACAAATATCAATTTTGAGTATTATCTTGCACATTTTAAATTAAATTTCCAATGTGCTGGGCAGCAATAGAGCCAAGGAACTTGTGTATACAAATGAGGAAATAAGCACGAAAGAAGAATAGGCTTGTGTCCACTAAGAATAAATCAGTGTGAGTGTAGTACCTATAGATTCATTACTATTTGTAGATTTCAATGAAGTATATTATTCAATATAAAAAGTTAAGATTAATGTTATTTTCAGGGTTTTAAATCTATAAATAATCAATTTATTCTTGTGACAGTGAACACCAATCGGAAAGCATTACGTCACACAGTGCGTGCGCTACTGTTGTTGACGTTTTGGTAGTAAATACAACATAAAACGTCAAACTGTGTACCTGTAAGTTGTAACCGAGTAAAATCTTTTTGATTTTTGCGTTTAGAACTTCAAGTTGACCAGTTTTGCCAAATATTATATTAAGTATAAAATAATTAGCGATGGAGGCCGGATTTAGTAAAGCTAATTCAGCGAATCTACCGAAAGTTATCATTATCGGTGTCATTACACTTGTGCTTTTACACTTGGGCACTACACAATACTTGTAAAACGTAGAATTCATTTTAAAAGTAGGTACATCAGACCAGACGCCATTCGCGGTTTGTTTTGTTGTGCACGTTGTGACGTCACTCAACCGCCATGATAGTTTACAGCGTTTTCGCGTCAAATTCAAATGGGTTTTTAAAAAGCCGTAATTAGTAATGTTGCTGATCGATTTTTGAAGAAAAATTAAGTTATTTTGGTTTAACATCTAATAAATGAATGAATCAATCACTAATTACATTTTAGGACACAATCCTATTAATCCAGAGGATTAACTCGGCCTTTGAAACAATGAAGCTGGAGATGATGCTAAAAATAACCACAACAGAGGTGAGAAGAAGGGCTCGTGCCTGTATAAGGAATCGCGGCGGACATTTTGAACACGAAAAATAAATGATAATTAAAAAAAAAATTTTTTTATTATTTCTTTAAATTAGTCCCTCAATTTACTTTGTAAGTCATAATTACAAAAATTGCTAAGCCATCTTTGTAGTTGATACCTCAAAAGAAAGAATAATAACCAATAATGTTTTTCAAAATGTTTGAACAAAAAAAAAACAGTTTCTGTTTTTTTTTATTTGTGGCCTCAAAAAATTTGAGTTCCGAAATGTACAAAAAAATATTAACTTCAAACCCCTGTTACAAATTTATCTCATGATACAGATATGTTGTACATCAAGTCTTATTTGGTTGTTTACATATTACTTAATTCAAATACAATAAAAAATAATTGGATTATCTTCCAGATTGGCCATTATTTGCAATTAATTGCGAAATTTTTGGATTTTTCAACAAGAAATGTAAAAATTCGATAAAAATAAAATCTTACATCACGAACGCTAAGAATGGTCAAATATGGTTCTAAATGGTCTATACTAACAAGACGTTAAAGCGTTGCACCCATCTTCCAAACATCCTGTATAATCCGCATCAAGTATTGTTTTAATCAATTTTTTGCATCAGTCACATATCCGCGACCGCGAAAAAACTATATTTACGCGGGCGGAGCCGCGGGCAACAGCTAGTATTATATATTATACAACGTGTAACACATAAGGTATACCAATCCGAAACCCAGTGATAATACTAACAATGAAACTAAACAACTTTCCCCAAGGAACATAGGTCGAAATATGAAAAAAAAAAAATTGGACCTACCATACTAATTTGACCGTGCGGTTTGTATGGGAGGTCCAAATTGTATATTACTAGCTTTTGTCCGCGGCTCCGCCTGCGTAAATACAGTATCCCACGGGAACACTATACTTTTTCGCGATAAAAAGTAGCCTGTGTCAGATGTCAGAACTCCATCTATCTACTACAATACCAAATTTCATCAAAATCCGTTCAGTAGTTTTTGCGTGAACGAATAACAAACATCCATACATCCTCACAAACTTTCACATTTATGATAGAACCTAGTAGTAGGCTGTGCATTGTTCTGTCTTAATTATGAACTAAGTATTCACTTATAACCAAATAGGTAAACCGTTCTTGAGTTTTAGCGAGACATTGGAATTGCAATCCATTCTTATATATAAAAAAGAAGAAGAAGATTATGTGACTGAAATATTTCTTAAAATAAAAACTACTTGTATATTGATTATGAATGTGAGAAATAAAACGTGTAATAATAGCGCCTATGATAATGTTATAAATTTAATACATAACAACTCTATTCCATTGTTGTAGATAATGCGGAAATTGCTTTACCTGTACAAGGATTGTCGGTTCCTCGATCGCCTGATGGGTACTACTTTCTTCCACGAAGATCACTTTTTGGTGAGTATTATTAAAATACGTAATTGGATCCTAGTTGACTAGAAAATGGAATGGTCTATGTTTTTTATATGTTGGGAATATAGGGGATCTGATGTAGCCAGATTATAGGGCTCGTTCTCCCGATTCCAATGATACCTCGCTCGAGGGGTCTAGGGGTCCAGATGACTGAGATATGCCTCGAGGGGATTTTTGGGGGGAGGGGGGTATCGTGGGAAGACTATTGGTGAGGTCAAACATTTTAGAGGGGGAGGGGCGTGACTTTGTATAGGGGTGGGGGTGGTTTATGGGGTGGAGGGTTGTTGGATTTGGTTGATTGATGATGAGAGAGAAAGAGAGAGAGCGAAACACGCCACACTATAGCAAAAACTGTCGTTACAACTTTTGGCCTTAATTTTTTTCCGTCTAGCCCCCTTTCGCAACGCGCGATAAGGATCTTAGTTCCAAAAGATATAATATACTTGCTCAACAGAACACCTCTTGTATCTATCTACTATTATTTATACTGTGGTTTGATTGCGATCTGTGGATGCGGCGTAAAGTGACGTGCTCTCTCTTCGGAGTTGCGTGGCGTACTGACCAGGGGTGGTCGACTTTGTATGAATGACCTTGGACCAAATAGGGGGCAGTTCGGTGCGACAAGAATGGTTATATTGCAATATATCGCTCTCTGTCTTAAATGGTTAATATTACATAAAAGTTACTTAAAAACCACAACAGATGACACTATCCCGCTTCTAGATCGCGCTATCGAAAACACTAGACGATATAAGGGCTCACGAACATTTTGTAACGTAGTAGTTATGTTTTGTGCGTGGAGGTGGTTGCTCGGTTTTGTTGGAATGTAAAATTTAACTCTAAAGAGAAATTTAACGTTAACTTAAACTTTAATTACGTATCTTCAATTTCCCGCCGTATTCATATAATCAAATATATGCTCCTCCTTTTTTGGAAGGCGGTTAAAAGTTTGAGGGGGCAGCTCACTAGAGGCGCTATTTGGTCCCAATTTTTTTGTATGAAGTCGACCTTCTTCTCCGCGAGTAATAGTGTTCTGTGGTACTGACCGCCGCGAGCGCTCGCACACGTATTTGTGGAAACTCGCCAGTTCATAGTAATTTATATGAAGAATTTGAGTGAAAAAATTGTGCAAGTTTGTGATTTCTTAACACAAAATAAGAATATATTTACTAAAAAATAAAAATTTCATCTACTTCTTTATAGTTTTAACTTTATTATTTGATAAAAATAGTTTAATAATTCTTGATAATTACGACTCAGTTGTAATAATACGGGAGTGCGATTTACACGTTTTCAGTGATATTCAGATTTTCTTTTACACTTATCCATAAATATTATCTTAAATTCGAATGTTTCAGCGGCTAGTAACATTCATTGATAAGCCGAGTGATTTTTTTCAAGGTTGTGGAGTATTTTTTTCTGTATAATTCTCTTATATTCCCGACCCTCGATTGCCGTAATGGGCCCTTAAGTGAACTAGATATTTTGTCGTTATTTTCTTTTAAAACCAGCAACAACCCAAAAAATCCAAAATTTCTACGCCACTTTCAGTGGTCGTTTAGTGGTCGAAATTAGATCATAATATTTTTTTAAATTTCAACGTTTTTAGGGTTCTTTTGCCTCTTAGATACGTAATTAAAAATATGTAAATGTTGCATATAAAATGTGAAAGAGAGATTGACAATTATAGTTAATAGAATTAGGCGTTACTTTGCGGAAATCCATAGTATAACCCAGGGAGGTGCGTTACGCATGCGTATGCGTGCACTCACACATTTGCTTGCAAGTTGTGGGTATAATTTAGCGGAATACTGCTATAAACATAATATTAATTAATTTTATTCACAATTATGTCAAACCAAAGTTTTCGCCTTCACGTATTTTTGCACATAAAATAAGGGATCTTACATGTTTATCATAAAACTTTCTACAAATAACAAACTATTTACCAGGGTCTGCTCGAGCGTGTACGCGAACGCGGTGCGAGCACGCCGCGTGCGGGCGAGCGTCGTGTACACGAGCAACTGGCGCGTCTGTTCGCGCCCGCCGACGACGACGCCGCCGAGCCGCTGGACGAGCCCGCCCCATCTGCGATCGCAGCGAGCAACGTTACCGTGGAGCCCATGGAGGTAAATATACACGGTGTGATATACATAGGGGTTCGTTGGAGCATGCCAACGAGCGTGCACGAGCAACTGGCGCGTCTGTTCGCGCCCGCCGACGACGACATAAGTTTATAGTCTATATTGGTGTAACTTAAGTTACGTCATGGGATACTCATCCCAACTTACCTGTCCGGTAGTTGTGGTATAGTGTACGAGTATGCGACCTCGGCTTCCTTAGCTATTACTGTCCTATTCCTTGTCCTCCTGGGCGGTAATATCCTACATTTCCTATTTCTCACTCGTAACTTACCAATCTTCCTTTCCACACCACCTATCCTTCCCTTTTCCTATTCCTACTCTCTCCGCCAATCCGTGGGAACGCAATGGATAATCATAAAAATAATTTAATTATCCAAAATGGCGGCGATGTGGTGCGCCACCCATCACGTCTCGTTTCTCGCGGAGGCGAAAAGTGGCCCATGGAGAGGCGAGAGCCGCTTCACTACATTGAATGTAAGAGGAGGAATGGATGGTAAGAATGAAAGTGGACGAAGCGAAACAAGTATGTAAGGATCGTAGCAAGTGGAAAGAAGTGGTCTCTGCCTACCCCTACGGGAAAGAGCTGTGATTATAATATTATGTATGTATGTTAAGTCTATTCTGGTTAAGTTGCAGTGCAATCATGCATAAATATTATGTCAAAATACTTTAATTGGAGAATTTGAACATGACATGTTCAAATTCTCCAATTACTGACCAATGACGTATGCGTCGTGCTCACATTGTGAGCACGACGCATACGTCATTGGTCAGTTTGACATATTATGTACTGACGATTCACGGCAAACTTAAAAGAGAATAGACTATAATCTATTTTGAACGAGGCTTTATCAATGAGTAAACATGTGTTATTCGACATGTTTTGCTGAAGATTATAACATGCGTGACTTATAATGGCGTAATATATTATTTCATATACCAATCGTTGTTTAAATACGTGCGCCAAATACTGATTAATTTATTTATAACATGTTTTTTTTTCAGATAGAGACAAGCTTCCCCAAGAAACCGCTCAGTTTGAATGTCGAACAGGCCCAGGCTTCTGGTTCCGATACTAGCGCCGCTAAAGACAGTACCACGTCTGATAATCGTAAGTTTAATTATTATTATTATTTTATACGTAGCATATATTTTTGTCTGAAGTCTGAATTACACATTTTATTATGAAGTTGTATTGTTCTATTTTCCCGCGTATAGCGCTCGAATCTGTTGTGTTTCATACTTTACATGTTTCATATTATTATTGAAATGTCACCTTTAAACGAATACGTTTATCATCTACATTGTGATGATGATGATGAATTTTTAGCTACCGACGACGTGGAAGGCAACGCGCGCAATGTGTGCTACAAACTGTGCTCGCTGATACACGCGCAGCTCGTCAAAGCCCACGCGGAGGTCAGCCGGTATGTGTGACCTTAAGTACATTGACCTTACGAGAATATGACATTGACATTACGAGAATATGACATGGGCATTACGAGAATATGACATTAACATTACGAGAATATGACATTCACATTACGAGATTAAGACATGGGCATTACGAGAATATGACATTAACCTTACGAGTATATGACATTCTCCTTAAGATTATATGACTTGTCCTTACGAGTATAATATGACATTACCCTTACGAGTTAACGATATTGACCTTTGACCTCACTAGTTCAATAGTGATGTATGAGATGGGACCAATGGTAAGCAAGGCCGACTTTAAACATATTCAACAACGACCTTTGACCTTACTAAAATTATTTTGTGTGTGAATATTATTTATATTGCTAAATATTTACCGTTATGAGATACTTAGGAATACCGAAGGAAAATAAAATTAATTCAATAAAGAATTATGAAATTTTGAGGGTAAAAAATGGTATGCAAAGAAAGAACAATTTTCATACATAAAAGAATTTGTTTTCCGCAGGAGAAGGCCGCATGAGCTGGCCGAATTCCTAAACGACTTAATGAAAAAGCAAAACGCGACTGAGGAGAAGTTACCCTACCACTTTTCAGTGTGAGCCTCACTTTATTTTGTTTTACCCCACTCCTTACCCGAGAGCAAGCTAACACATAGAGATATAGAGAGAGCCTATACAACAGTAATAAGCGTTTCTTTCAAATAAATGACATAAATTCTTACAATGGTAAGTCTTATTTCTCTTTTTTTTTACTGAAATAAATTTAATATTTGAAAAAAAAAAAACATTGGATTGTGATATTTCTAGTATTTCGCTTGAAATGCTGTTAAAAGGCTTATAGCTCTCTATGTATTTTAATTGCTCTTTGCTCCTAAAATATATTTCACCCCCGCACATTATATTATATTTAATGTTGCCACACTTGTAAATAGTATCCAAAGTAAATGCTTTTTCTTATTATATTTGAAGTATTGCACTTTTTATGTTTTTCTCTACATGCGTAAAGTTTAATATTATTTTAGCCATCATCGTTATAAACTAGTCAAAGAAAGGAAAACCATATTTTTTCCTTATGGTCAGTTCACACCGCGACGCGGCGCTGCATTTTTATGATAGAGATTCAAAATTGAACTTTATA
The DNA here is from genome assembly GCA_905404095.1 of Glaucopsyche alexis. NCBI lineage: Eukaryota > Metazoa > Arthropoda > Insecta > Lepidoptera > Lycaenidae > Glaucopsyche > Glaucopsyche alexis. Next base: position 18,459,944 of record FR990054.1, on the reverse strand, counting down.
CACTACTCTATATGATACACGTTTCATTGCAAGAGCGGCGTCGTTCTACGCAGCTGCAACGCGAAATTCGAACTCTCGGTGTAAACTGACGCTTATTCTTAATAAGTGTTTGCTGACAAGTTTATTTATGCTCATCACATTACGGACTGCTTTACCGACAAATGCAGTGATAAACGCCAACGAAATGTTAAAATGTTAAATGAAAATATTTTTGAAACGTCAGTAGGTAAAGCAGTTTTTTTTTAATTATTATGGACGTTGCGAAATGAAAATTGCCTTGTTTTTCTAATAATCACTTTTAAATATTAATGTTGAAATCTGTTATTACTTTCAAAAAAAATATGCATTAAAAGACTACAATGTTGCATGAAAGAAGAAAGTACTTCAAATCCTTTTCCTAATGCTTACTTTATTAATCAAGGACTCGCACTACTTATATTAAACAAATTAAGTATGAAGCAAAAGATGAAAAATAGATTTAAATAAGTGTAGGTAGATTTTATATTTTCCCAATGACATCATGATTTCTAAACGGGTTTCAGATTATTTTATTTTTGCATTCGTAGTTAGAACCCTAGTAGTTGACATTTTATTTATGAAGTAGATTTTTATTTACACAATACATTTCAATTGTTTTAATTTTTCACGAGTATGTAGTTAGTATCCCAGTAGAACCTCCGTAAAAGTGGTAACTTAATTTCTCTGTTTTGACGTAAATGTCCATTAGACGCATAGACTATTGTAAGTTATGCGTTATACCCAATGTTCCAAAAGCCTACACTCCATATTATGCATGGGTAAATTGTCTATGAGAGTTGATGTTTAATGTATTGTGAGTTGTGACGTCACCAACCAGTAACCATAGAGTTTAATTTGATTGTAAAACGGTTTAATTGTTGTGATGGATTTTGCTGATTGTAATTTAGATGTATTGTAGTCGGTTAAAATAATGATAAAGTTTTATTGAGTCCTATTAAAATAGTTTTAGTAATAGGATTGCCTAAAAAATTTAAACATTAATTGCATGTTTGGACAACATGTTAACATGGTAGTATCCGTTGGCATAAAATAATATTTTTCAGCGAATTGTTTATAAAGTAGGAAAGGACCATACTTTTTTTTGTAATATGTTAGGACGATAACAAAACTTTTAAAACTAAAATTTCACAAACCATGATTAGAATATTTTTATGCTTATACCTAAATGTTAACACATCGTCATAGATGGGTTGCTTGCGGTTGCCTAAATCCCTGTAAATATTGTTCCTAATTTAATGTTACATAAGACAGTTTATCTGACAAATGTATAACCTAATTTTTTACAAATAATTTTAATTATTATTTTTCAGTCAATACGGAGCGCTAGTGGTGAGCATAGCCGATGAAATTGAGAAGCGCGAAAACAAGGAGAACAACGCTGAGAGCGAATCTGCTGATACCACTGCCATGTCCGATAACAGTGGTAAGATTTCATCTACAGGTCAAGTCTATTATCCTTTAGGCTTCGGGATGTGTAGTTACCTTTGTTAACTATATTTTCTTCAATGAAACCCATATTCCAAAATTATCAATACAAATTTTTCTCACTTTTCCAATTTCATTTAAAAATGTGTTTCTTAATTTATTTGTTTTTAAAATGTCGCATATCTTATTCGCTAGTTTTATTACTTTTTTTGTGTTCAGCGACTTCAAAAATGCTTATTTATGAATAAATTACTACATACATCTATTATATCCTTAATAAAATATCAGACACTAATAATTATTATAAGATAAATGAAGAAAGTAAATTTATTGCTGCACAAATTTTGTATGTAAGACCGTGGTCTCTTTGAACCCAGTCATTCGTGTTTAAGTATATAAATCTATTGTCTCTCTCAATATTACATTACTTGTTTTCATTACATGCATTTAAAGACTCATCCCAAAACCCATTTTACATCCCATCACAAGCTATTCCCCACCCTGTAAGGGAGGCATCTGAGAACAAATCCAGATAGATTGTCATGACGAAACGATTTGAAAGTAGACATTATATTGTTTTGCTACCATAAAAAATTGGACTTTAAAGCCGGTATTAATGGCATTACCTTATCATAATTATCATTTAATGCTCTGCGAACCAAAATCTTCTCTCTTTTAAACCGCTCTACTTTCTCAGCGCCCGCAAAAGACGCTCCCCTTGCGACCGCCGAAGGGGACGTAGAGCCGGCACCAGAGCCCGAGGTCGAAGTAGGCCCGGGCTCCGAGGGCTTCTGCGTGCTGGAGTCTGCGCCAGCCGCGCACCGCTTCCGCCTGTCCATGCTGCAGCCGTCCGAGCCGCGCAGCTTCTACTCCGCCGTCAAGCGCGAGATCAAGCTGCTCAAGAGCGATTTGCCGCCCGGGGTGAGTTATCTATTATATCTATATAAAAATGTTATGTTGGTTTGTGTACGCTTCAAAAACTCGAAAAGTTCTGCACCGATCGAGCTGAAATTTTAGCATGATATATAATCCGCATCAAGGGTTGTTTTTATCTATTTTTTGCGTCAGTCGCATACCCGCGACCGCGAAAAAACTATACGCGGGCGGAGCCGCGGGCAACAGCTAGCCTATATATATATAAATAAAAGGCAAAGCTGATTGATATATCAACGTACAGGCCAAACCCTTAAGGCTAGAAATTTGATATTTTGCAAACGTATTTCTCATATGACGTAGGCATCCACTAAGGAAGGATTTTTCCGAATTCAACCCCCAAGGGGGTAAAATAGGGGATGAAAGTTAGTCTGCCGCGTGCCGTCGTGTAGCGTTTCTGCTCGCGCCTTGTCGCTACCAGTTCAGTGTGGCTTGAGCTTTAGTGTTTTCATTAGTCCATTTAGGTCCAAATCAATCCAAACATTACAATGACATATTAATCGTTTAGATTAAATTAGTTTTGAACAGATGCTTTATCTTACTCAGCGCTTTAACGGTAAATTTATATCGTCATTCTTCCGCTATTTATAGCTCAATGAATAAAACAGGATCTATGCAAGAATGTATTAATAAAAATGTTGTATACCACCAGGTCTGGGTCCGCGGCTACGAGGACCGTATCGACCTGCTCTCAGTCATGATCGCCGGGCCGCGCCGCACGCCGTACGAGGGCGGGCTGTTCGTGTTCGACGTGCAGCTGGGCGGCGAGTACCCGCGCGCGCCGCCGCTCTGCCACTACCACTCCTACTGCTCCGACCGCCTCAACCCCAATCTGTACGAGGACGGCAAGGTAGGACACGGTTCTGTGCGTATTGACTCATCCCCCGCGAACGTACTGACTCCTCCCTCGCGTACGTAACTGACTCATCACTCACGTACGTACAGACTCATTCTCCACGTACGTACTGACTCATTTCCCACGTATGTACTGTTTCATTCCCCGCGTACGTACTGACTCATCCCCCGCGTACGTACTGAGCCAATCCACGCGTACATACTGACTCATCTCCCACGTACATACTGACTCACCCCCCTCACTATGGGCCATCCACCTCCCCCCCCCCCCTCAGGTGTGACGTAATATGTGGATGGACCCCTACGTACTGACTCATCCCTCGCGTACTAGTGACTCATCCCCCACACTGCGTATTGACTCATCAACCGCGTACGTACTGACTATCCCCCATGTACGTATGGATTTATCCCCCACGTATATTATGACACAGACTTGTACGTACGAACTCAGACCCGTACGTGCTATTTCCTTTTTTATTAAACCTGATACATTTTATCATATAATAATATCGATTGTTGTTTCTATTTTTCAATAACTTATGTAAACTGTAAAGGTGTTGTGTGCTGTATTATTTGACACTTCGATTGCTCAGTAAATAATATATTGTGCAGGTGTGCGTCTCTCTCCTCGGCACGTGGTCGGGTCGCGGCGTGGAGGTGTGGGGCAAGGACAGCTCGCTGCTGCAGGTGATCGTGTCGCTGCAGGGGCTCATCCTCAACGCCGAGCCCTACTTCAACGAGGCCGGCTACGAGAAGCAGAAGGGTGAGTGCGTTGTGTGCGTGCGTGTACGGACGTGTGTGCATGGGCGTGCGGGCGTGCGTTTACGTGTTGGATTATTTGGATCGACGCCAGAGGGGCAATTCTGCTTAATAAAACCTGCATTAATACAATTATAATCAAGTCCCGACGCGCTAAAACTCTCAAATGGTGTTTTTATGAACGTTAAACCAACGTGAAACAACGTGCTCTGATTAGTCGAAACGTCATAAAATCCGTTCATGATAACATGTCGCTTTACTTTCAATCCAAACAAAGTAAAATTAAGTCTACTTTAAATACGAGAATTGAGGTTCAGACCTTGCGTTACTATATTGATAATAATAGTTTAAGTTATTGTTGTTCATTTATAGGTACACAGCAAGGAGAGGAGAACTCTCGTATGTACAACGAGATGGTCCTCCTTAAGCTCGTGCAGTCAATGACGCGAATGCTCATGAACCCACCCGAGCCGTTCCGCGAGGAGATACTCCAGCACCTGCGGGCCTCCTCGGCCCCCCTCTGCGAGCGTCTGGAGGGGCTGGTCGCGCTGTCCAACGGCCAGCGCTCCGACCTAGCCCCCCCGGACTACCCGCTCATACCGGCGTCCCGCGGGTTCTGCCTCACTCTCCGCTCGTCCCTGGAGTCGTTCCGATCGGCCCTGAGGCGGAACGACATCATAGTGCCGCCCTCCACCTTATAGCCTATGTAGCGGTAGCTAGGTAATTAATTGTTAGCCCCGGCCTCAGTCGATGACGTCAGATCTTCGTAGCTTTAGTATTTATTACACACACTCCGAGCACGCGCTTCTAGTAAAATCCTAGTTAAAAAAAGTAAAACAGTGGGAAAATTTAATACTCAGTGTAAAACGTAAACTATAATTTAAAGGAAACCAGTGATAAAAGACTAAAATACATTTTTGATCAATAGGTATTTGTATAAAGTGTTGCACCTCCTATAGATGCCGCTATGTTCCACGTCGGTAAAACAGTAGCGAAGAATTTTACTAGAAGTGCGCGATACTTAGACGATAGGGCTAGCCACTGTTCATATTATTTTTAATCTCAATTAACTATTACTTCAGTATTGCATGTTTTATTCATATTGGTCAATATGAAGTAGATGACCACAAGTAAAAAATATGTAAATTGAAATTTTCAATATAAACTTTAATGTCATTCAAACTATTATTAGATGTTGTGATAACTAATTATTATTTAATACTAAAATAATTAATAGCTGTGAATTTTAGTAATCATTTTGAATATTGCATGAAATTCGGAATTTTCATATTGGTCAATATGAAATAGATTCTCTAATATTATTTATTATTAAAATTTATATTGGAATGTTTGATATTATTCGAATTAATATTAGATGTATTTGTAAGTAATTATTATTTATTTTGTTATAAAAAGTAGCGCTTACTTTTATGGAACGATTCGATATAAGTTGTACGTACTTATTGAAATTTTAACGTAAGTTATTTTATCGCATTGGTAATATTTTAGTATTCGTAATCTTAATTTTTGATAGCAGTTCCTTTGCCACAAATAGTACCAAGATAATATTATGTAACACAGCATGTTACCATGTTAAAATGTATTCTAAAAAATCTATGCTTATAGAAAAATATAAAAAAAGTAAAAGTCCTTAGGTGCGATAATTATAATTTAAAAACAACATAAAGCATCCTATTACAGAAGTTTTCTTTTTTTTTTGTTTAATAATATATTTATTTTAATTCTGTATATGTTATTTTTGGAGAATGAATATCTAAATGTTCTAACGCAAGTTTTTTTCAAGCGTAAATAGCGTAGTTAATAAAACATTTTGATCCGTAGATAAAACTCTTTAAAAAATCTGTGAAACATTCCGTAACCGTTTTATATTAAATTATGATATAAGAAAAGAAAAAAGAGAAAAAAGCTTGTGTTAATAGTGCGCAATGTAAGTCAATAAGACATGAAACATGTCTTATACAAAAATATGGTCACATTCAGTTTGAATCGCCTATTTCATGTTAAAGTATTTTTTGTAAAACAATAATTAATATTATTGTTGCGTGTTCAGTGTTCAATACGACATCGTGATTTGTTGAAAGACATTTTCACGAAGTATAAATATCAGGATTCCGAACGGTATAGGCTTTTCCATAGTATTCATGTACACAATAATAAACTCAGATCTTAGTTCTCTTCTGTCACTGGCTGCGCTAAAATTTTGGACGTACCGATGCTATTATGGCGTACCAACCAGCGCACAGTCCTGAATCGCGCTTTGTACTTCTTGAAAAATGGCGCGCTCTACCGGCAAAAAATCTGTCCCCTAAATTGAGACCATTATTTTAACATTACGTTCGGACTCCTGGTGTCTATACTTCGTGGACATTTTGTTCCTCGTTACCAATTCTCAGACCAAGCAATGTAATTAAGTCGAAATATTCAGTAAGCCAACCGGTTTGGCGTAGGGATTGCTTAGAACGGTTGGTAAGGCCGGCGGCTTGCACAAATACGATGTAACTCCATGCCAAAGTCAATTGAGATATGAAGCTTTTGTCGCTTGTATACGCGATATGTGACAACTATGTAACATTATAAACAAATAAATAATTCTTGAACCTTTGTCTGCTTTTATTTTCACATCACTGGCTATATCTATATTTATAAAAGAAAGTCGTGTTAGTTACACTATTTATAACTCGGGAACAGCTGAACCGATTTGGCTGAAAATTGGTGGGGAAGTATCTTACGACCAGGAGAAGGACATAATATGATACTTTTTATCCCGTTTCAGAGGGACTCAAAAGTCGAGAACGGCTAGACCGATTTGGCTAATTTTGGCCTTGAAATAATTGTGGAAGTTTAGGGAAGGTTTAAACGATGAGACATATTGGAAACGGTGTAGTTTGTAGGAGTAGGTGTAGGACTAGGACGTAGGTTTAATTGTAGGTACTTATAGTTATTTTTATTAATTCCAGTTCATATTTAAGACAGAACAACATGTGTCGGGACAGCTAGTCTTTTATATAGGTACTAACTGCTGCCCGCGGCTCTGCCCACGTTAATACAGTATTCCTCGGGAACACTACTTTTTCGGGAAAAAATGTAGCCTATGTTTTAATACAGGGCCCTAACTACTATCATACCAAATTTCATCGAAATCCGTCCAGTAGTTTTTGCGTGAAAGGGGACCAAACATCTATCCTCACAAACTTTCACATTTATAATATTAGTTGGATTGCTAGATTTGAGAGGGCATAATATATATTTTAAGAGTCATCTAGCGTTGAAAAGCCGCATGAATGTTTTTCTATAAGTCTTTGATATCGATGTTTATACGGAGACATCTAGTGTCACAAAGTGAAATAACTCAATCAGAGGGACAATTCTGCTAAAATAAAACCTGCATTAATACAATTACAATCAAGTCCCGATACGCTTATACTCCCGACGGTGTTTTTATGAACGTTAAACCAACGTAAAACGCGCTCTGATTGGTCGAAACGTCATAAAATCCGTTCATGGTAACATGTCGCTACACTTTCAATCCAAACATAGTCAAATTATGTCTACTTTAAATACGAGAATTGAGGTTCTGGTATTATGTCTTCTCATTGTCTTCTCGCATGGCGTTTCCTAGAACGACAAAGCTATGCGAGAAAAAGAATTACATAGCTCGTTATCACAGCGATTTCTAAAATTATATTTTAAAAAGAAAAAAATAAGAAAATAAATTTCAACACAAAATAAAAATTTATTACTCATAGAAAAATACATTAGTAAAAAAACATACATCGATCGATTAAAATCTACTTAATAATAAAATGGTAGCCTATCACAGCATGTAATACAATAATATGCTAAGTACAAAATAATATATTTATATCTTGCAAAATGGCGTTTGCAAAATTTCAACTTTTCTATGGTTCATTTGCCTCTTATGCCCCGTCCAGACTGCTCGCGAGCCGAGGAAGTTCTCCGCGAAGTAATCCGAAGTATGAAAAGGCGAAGCGAAGTGCGTGCTCAGTGCCCACACTGTCTTATTCGGCCAACCTCGGCCTCGGCCAAACTCAGCGAGTAGTCTGGACGGGGTGTTAGATGCGCAATAAAACTCAAGCCAACACCCACTGTTAATATAATTTTGCCCATTCAAAAGCATATTAGTGTGTGTGAAGGTAGTGAGTGTAACTTTGTTTTATTAATTTTATGTATTTCTAAGCATAATTTTAAAATCATATCAGCTTTCTGCACGTAAAATTTAACTATGCCAAATTTAATACTCTTCCATTCGCAGTATTCTTGTAAAACTGTACTCAAATACTCAAAGTGTATATATTAATTCGCAGAAAGTAGTAAAAGCTTGAAATGGTAACTCTCAGTTATACCTACGCTTTATATGACCTTTCTACTTTAATACAAAATGATTAATGAAAAGAAGTTTAGCCTAAGGTTTATCTACACAAATAGAGTTTTTATACAATATATTTCTTCATCTTCTTCTACTGTCTACAATACAAAAAATATAATACTAAGTAAAATACATTTGGATTTTGGCAGTTATCAATAAAGAAATAAAAATTGTACGAAAATATTAATATAACTTATATATTATTAACTTTTAGACTACGGACTGAATTTGGTATTGTCACAAACACTAACATGTATACGCGTTCTTACAAAACTCAGCCCCGGATCTAAGGGCACTTGCCCCGGGCGGCAGCTTCATGGGGGCCCCAAATTCTTGAGACAATCGAATTCGAAATAAAATAGTGCTACACACACTAAGTAATTTATAAACACATCTTTATGTCTAAAAAGCTTAAAATGAAAGGGTTATTAATATTTTTTACAAACGCGCCACTAAACTTTTTGCCCCGGTTCGAAAAAGTCTTAGATCCGGGGCTGACAAAACTTTTTACAGTCTGTTACACATATTAAACATAACCACAGGGGCGACGCTCTCTACGAATGACAGCTCGAGCACCGGTGAATGTCAGCCACGTTGACATCATTGCCGGATTTAGGGGAGGGCAACCCGGGCCTCCAAAAAAAAGGCCTCCACAGTAGTGATGTAACGAATATTCGCATTCGCATTCGCGAATATTCGCACATTTTTGTATATTCGCATTCGCATTCGCAAAATTGTTGCGAATGTTTTGCGAATATGTATATCAGAAAACAAAAGCAAATGTGCGAGTTTCTTACGCCGGTTCTTCTCGCCGGGCTAGTTTCCGAACCGGTGGTAGGCATCATGTAGGATAATTCTATAAGCGTTATATCATAACCTACATGGAAATAATTTTTTTTAAGTTTTTATTTATTTATTTTTAGTTTAAGTTTGAGTGAGCGGAGATTATTTAGATGAGTTCGTTTGAACTCGGCAATACTCGGAAGATACGAACGTAACGAACCCATAACGAACCTAGTCCGAACGCGACTGCCGCCAAACCATAGACAAATTGGCGCCAAATATGAACAACAACTGAATATTCGCATTCGCATTCGCGAATGTCGGTAGCAGATATTCGCATTCGCATTCGCATTCGCGAATGCTAAAAAATAGACATTCGTTACATCACTACTCCACAGTAGAGACATCGGAAAAAAACTGCTCAATTACGGGAAAGCACAAGAGGCAAATCTGTCACAGAAGTATCCGCCTTGATCCTAGTGGTCGACCATGTATGTTTGTTGAATACTAAAAGAACCTATACATATGTACTTGGTTTTACAATAAATGATTTATAAAGGTTGACACTTGACAACGAAATAATTTTATATATATCGCGTCAGACAATTACTATCATGGATATTATGGAACAAAATTGTCAATTTTTATGTCAAAGCACGAAACGACCAGCAGCCAGCCCGTGAAAAGTCCTGGCTTCAAAAAACTCACGCCCCGCATGCCGCGCGCACCCCCAGCAACGCCTAGTCGTGCACACATAGCCACGAGCTGTCATTCATGTAAGTCTATTGAATGATGGTTATTTACGCTAGTAATATATATTCTCTGACTTTTTTTGAAGACGGAGACAAAGAAATATGTATTAGGTACTAACGTAACTGCGGGTCTAAAAAGGCCACTTGCGCAATATCATCGCAATATTGCTATTTGACACTAAAGCAATTCTGCTTGTAAATCTATCAAATGAATGCAATTTCAGCCAATTTCTGCATATGAATTTTATCCAAATCATATTATGAATTGCAATTCAAGTGGCCATTTTACGATCGCTGTCATCTTTCATACAGTAATTCATAACAAGAATTGAAAATGAATTGCCAAAACGGACTTTTTAGACCTGCTGGGGTGAATTGCAGGATATTCGACACAATGAGGGTTTTTAAATTCGTGACATCTGAAAGCTTTTGGACACGACAAGGACCGTCGTGCTACCAGCGCCGCCTGGTGACAAAAAAAAATCGAAAGTCTTATTGGCTGTTTTTGATACCACTTGACGCTTTGTGGAGTTGGGTCTGCCCCCTAACTGCAAAAAAATCAAAAACCCTCATTGCCGTACATTACGTTAATAATACATTTATCGACAAACACATGATAAAAATATCTTCGTTGGTATATACTCGTACATGTTAGTGTTCGTTCGTTATACAAACTAACAATACATAAGTCTAATTCAATTAATAAACAAAACTGCCAAATGAACATTAAACTAAAAGATTAACTCTATTTGCCCAGTTTTTAAGGATTTACATAAACTAAGTTTATCTGACACATAGCCCCAAACTATATCTACTGTGGTCAGTAGAAAAATCTTTTTCCAAAAACGAGGATAAAGTGTTTTGTTTTGCTATAATTGAGTTTGAGCAATGTAGGTAACAAGTTTTGTAAAATCATTTAATATTTTGGGAGAGAAATGTAACTTTAAACTATTTTAACATTAGTTAACAAAAAAACTTTTCAAAAAATGGTTATTTTAATTATAAAATAACATTTTTGAAAAGCTTTTAAATTTATAAACAGTAAATTTATAAATTTATGGTCAGTTAGGTTAAACTTAGTTTAAATCATAGACTAATCAAATTACTATAGACCGACAGATCCCATACAATAAAACGTACACGAAAAAAAGGTCCGGATTCTGGTTAGGTCTAGATGGCGTTAGTTCCTAGCACGAAAATCAATAAATTGCACAAATTAGCGAAGTAAATCAATTACACTACGGCCGCTGTATCTTGACGGGTCTGAACATAGGCTCTGCGAACTTTAGCGCATGTACAACTCGTGAAGAAAACTGTTATTGTATTATTTTTATATACCTATGTACTAATACAATTTCCCTTATACAGTTGACCAATTAGTACAAATAAAATAAATACGAAAACACTTAGAAACAGTTAGTGCGCAACCTTCTGCGCGAAGTTCACACTCGCCAAGATACATCGGCCGTATTGTATGTTCTCTTTTAAACAAGAAAAAATATTTTTCAGTCTCTTTCCAGTGTGATTTTAAAGTTCAAAGGCTGATATTTGATAATTGTCTCTAAATCCTAAAAATTAAACTCAGTAGCTTGTTTTTAGACAATTATGGTAGATGGCGTAGTATTAGGGTACCAAATGTGATCACTAGATGGCGCGCAAAAGCATCGAATTACTCATAAAAGTAGGTACCTACTTATATAAACAGGTACAATACAATGTTGTTTAATGTAGATATTGATCATAATAATTATTGTAGCTAGGTGTTGTCCGCGACTTCGTTCGCGTGAATATGGGTTATCGCGGTTGGATAAAAAGACAACGTTAATTATTATGAAAACAAAACTAAATATGTACCTAGGTACCTACCTATCATAAAAAATAATACAACTCTTTAAAATACCAAGAAATCTTATTTTGCTTAAGGCCGGGTAGACCAAGCGAAATAGGCATTTAACGCTTCCAAGAGTTGCCCGCAATTGCCGCAAAGCGAGCCGCGCGCCTACGTCGCCGGCGTGAACTTACATGAACCCAAAGTGTTACAGTGTAGTCGTGTCGGCAGTAGGTCATCTTATTTTATTATCTGTATTGAAAAAGATAATAAAATCCATAGGTAACTGTTTTAATGCAACACATAGCACACATAATTTGAATAGATATTATAGGTAGGTACCTAAGTAAAAAATGCTTAAATTTTATTCAATTACTAGCTGATGCCCGCGGCTCCGCCCGCGTATGTACAGTAACCCATGGGAATCGTATATGTCCCGCGATAAAAAGTAGCCTATGCCCTTCCCTATGGTCTACTTTATGTCTGTGCCGAATTTCATGATGATTGGTTTAGTAGTTTTTTCGTGAAACAGTAAATAAAGTATCCCACGGGAACCGCACATTTCCCCGCGATAAAAAGTAGCCTTTGTCTTTCCCCGTAGACTACTTTTCAACTGTGCCAAATTTCATAATAATCGGCTTAGTGGTTTTTACGTGAAACTGTAAATAAAGTATCCCATGGGAACCGTACGTTTCCCCGCGATAAAAAGGTAGCTTATGTCTTTTCTCAGGCTCTAGAATATCTGTGTACCAAATTTCATTTAGATCGGTTCAGTAGTTTTGGCGTGAGAGACGGACAAACACACACTTTCCCATTTATAATATTAGTATGGACTAGCTGTTGCCCGCGACTTCGTCCGCGTCAACTGATGGCGCTATAAAAATTGTAACACCTATTGTAACCATTATTTTACCAAATAAACATCATTTCATTTCATTTCATAGTCACTAACTGAAATTACACGTCATTATGACTATCCCTCTCACTCACTCGGCGCGCCGATTATTTTTCGCGGCGGCGGTGGCGCGGCAAAATCGGCGGCGGCGGCGGCGCACTATGTGGACGCTCCTAAGAAAGCCGTGCCATAAATGCTTTTTCCAAAAGTCGGCAGAGGTACATGTATTATACCTCAAATTGTAGACAAAGGACCAATCTACCTAAATACAAACGATAAACACTTCTATTTGTCCCCATTTTTGAAAAAAAGAGGCTCAAAATAGCTGAATGGAAATTTGTTGAAAACTAATTCTTGAAATGTGGACATTTAACTTTGATTTTATAGCAGCTTTCTTCTATGAAATATATAAGTGTTATACCATTTTAGAAAGCTTAAGATGTGTTCTTTATTATAAATTAATTAAATATTGGGTTTTTGTATATATGACACCACTAGAGACGTACATCTCGTTGTATGCCATTTTTTCTTATGTTTCATTTTCGATTAGAGTTTTGACAGTTATCGAAATTTGCCGAAGTTCTGTAGTTAAACTTATTTCATAGCAAATTTAATGCAGATTCACATGGTAACTTTTTTTGTTGCGGCATCAGTGCGCAAAATGTGTTAATATGTAAAAATGTGAAGGTATGTTTTTCTACTTTATAGGGTACAAATGATGAGTTTTTGTTTATCGTCTAATTAATGTAAGAGAATCATATATGTATATACCATTTTAGAATGCTTGAAATATGATATTTACGGTAGATAGGATCAATATATTTTTCTTCAATAATTTACACCTCTAGAGACGTATGTACTGTATCTTTTGACTCCTCTTCAATTTTCGACTTGATATTTACCAAAATCTGCTAAAGTTCTGATAAAAGTCTTATTTTGTAGTAAATGTAATACAGATTTACAAAATACAATATTTTTTGCAGTTTCAGTCGTAAACTATAATATTAATACTTTAAAATGTGAATGTATGTATGGAAAAAGTATCTGTCCTACCAAATTTTGCCATTATGCATTAGAAATAACACAATTGCTAATGCTAATTATGTATATAAATGGTAAATAGCCTTCTTCTCTGCATAAAATCTTAATTAACGACGAAAGTGTAATGCTAAATTTTGCTGTGTTGCCCTTTGGGCAACTCTCCGAAGGCGCCTAGGAAGTTACGAAAAAAATATTAAAATAGGTCTTAACTAAAGTCTGAACTTTACCACACAAGAAAATGTAAGAAATAAGTCACTAACGAAGTCGTTTTCCATATACTTTTCTATACTTCGGATATGTAATTCATCGAGTTTAAAAAATCCTATATATAGGAAGACTCAAGAGTTCTAGATGAAGTTGTAAAACTTTTAGATCAATTTTGGGTGACTATTTTGTTATATTTATGACTTAGAATATCGTATAAAATTTAAATAATTTAATATTTACTAGGAATTATTGTATTAAACTCGAAAAACATAGCCACAAAGACTTTATGTTTTTTCATGTTTTCATGATTTTTTTCCAAAATATTATAAATTTTTTGTCACTTCATACCTCAAGTACCTTTTAACATTTAATTTTTATTAATTTTTTGTAAAATTATCTAAAATAAGTATGAGATTATTCAAATTTTCACTTTATTATTTTGGCGTATTTAACGATTATTATTATTTTACGAATTTAAAATAAATTTATAAAATCAAAGTGTACGTCATTTGAAAGTGTATGTATTCAAGAGTAAAATACAAAAAAAATCATGAAAATATCTTGAAAAACAAAGAAGTTACAGATTTATGACACGAAAATGGCCTAAAGTCCACATAGTGCGGCGCGCCGGCGCGGCGCTCATATCTAGCACTTGGTATACATTTTCTCCAAGTTGTTTATGGAAAAAGCTTTCCGAATTTTTAAACAAATAGTCCGAATCGTAGGCACACAAAGTCCATAATACAAGCACAGGTCAACAATAAGGCGATTAATCGGAGTCCAGGAGGCAAAATAGGTAGGTAGGTAGGTACAGGTAGTAGGCAGATTATCAGTTCCGGTGGGCAAGCGCAATATCGTATTTGAAAGAAATCTAAAAGCAATTGAGAAAAATACAACAACACAACGAGGAACGCAATCAAAACAATCCGAACTCCGAAGTACGCAGTAGCTGCTGACTGTACGGAGTACGGACGGCGGACCGGCAGATCATAGTGTTGCCACTTTCCGTTTTAAAAGTTTAACAATTAACTTTATTTTGAAACCTACAATTTTCTTTTGTTCTGAGAATTTTTTATTTAAATGAAATCAAGACGTTATAAACTTTAATTCAAAGTACAAAAATCGAGTTACAAGATTGTTGTTTAGGTTAAGGTATAAAGATAGAGGTGTTTCAAATTATTAAAACGCCGTTAATAAATACTGGTTATTACAGAACCAAATAATATCTTGTCAAATAATTGTACACTTTATATAAACACTAATAAACAAAGCATAAGCATAAGTATCTGACGACCTCTGTGGCTCAGTTGGTTGAGCGTGTTGGTGGAGCGTGTTGGTGCTCACGCCGGGGGTCGCGGGTTCAAATCCCGCCGAAGGAACAAAAAGTTTTTCTGTGTTCCTGGGTCATGGATGTGTATTAAATATGTGTATAATATAATAAAAATCTTAAATATGTGTATAGTATAAACATATTAAATATATTTCTGTTGTCTGGTACCCGTAACACAAGTTCTTCGGATACTTAGCTCGGGGCCAGATTGACGCGGTGTGAAGCGTCCATAGATATTATTATTATTATTATTTGAATATAATTCCAGAATGTTGGGTATCTATTTTATATGCATGGCAACATTAATTCATCCTCACACGCGCACGTAGAGAAATTTACAAATTAAAGAAAATTGAAGAAATTTTGTAGGTATAGGTAGGTCTTTATTAGCGGCTCAACCATAACTTGTTTAGCGCCACCTATTGACGTTTTTTTAAATATAAGATAACTTATGACGTACTTCAAACATAGTCCTAGAGATGGCGTTTTTATTTTTAAATAAATGGCTAATTTTGTAATTTGATACACTCAACGTCATCTAACGGTCAACAAGAAAATTAAAAAATGTCGTACGTTTTAATGTATGGGATCTGTAGGTCTATGTATATTTCGTCCATGGTTTAAATGTTACTTTTTTGTTCAGAAACAAGTTGTTCAACCAATAGCGGTAATGAATAGATAACATGGGCGTAGCCATGGGGTGGTTTAGGGGGTTTCAAACTAAAACCTGGCTACGCCCATGATAGATAAACTATCGATAAATTCACCTAAAAAACTGAGCAGTAATAAATGTTCTTGGCTTCACAAGTAAACATTTATAATCTCGCTTTAAGTGAGTTCATACTGAGTATACATTGATGGCACCTTGATAGAGTGTCCTTAAGTATTATTAAAAGAATACAACACACATCTTATGCATCATACAAAATTAAAATGCATCAAAATCTAAATATGTACAGTGGACTCTCATTAATTCAAATCTGCGTTAATTCGAACCACTCTGTAATTCAAATTTAGTACTAGTTCCCTAGAAAATATCTTTATAATTTCGAGCTAATTAAATATATTTTTGTGCAATTGGTAAGTCGAAAGAAAACGGAAAAAATCATCGCTACGTAACAAAACGACGCGTTAATTCGAACTCATCGGCGTCAAACACTCGACAATTCAAAGTTCCAGAGAGAAATGTTATAGAAATTTCAAATATTACATTTTAAGACAACTCCAAACTCGTATAATCGTGCACGAGCCTTTGCATTGTTTTTGTAATTAATAGTTTGGCACACACTTGCGCACGCATTGGTTCGTTTTTTTCGTTTCGTTAGTTTCAAATATTTTTTTCGTTTTCGAACCATTTGATATTCCAAACACTCGATAATTCGTAATATTTTGAGTCCTCCGAGTTTCGAATTAACGAGAGTCGACTGTAAATATATTTTCAGTCCCCCGAGTTTGAAATAATGAGAGTCGACTGTAAATAGATCTTACGCATAGACCATAACATATTTGGGTAGATTACATATAAAATATATACCTATTATAAGTTAGGTCTTGCTTTAAAATTCTAATGAACACAAAACAAAATATTATGTAATCTATATAGGCTAAACATTATTACAATCGAAGTCTAATTTATATTTTGTATCTATAACATAAAATAATAATTAATAAACATAACTGATTGAGTGTACTGTTGGTTTTTGGTGGAAATTCATGTTCATAATAATATCACACAACTTTTTTATACACTTTTCCACTTTATTTAGTTTTTTACAATAATTTATATATAAACACGACCGGTTTCGATTAACTAAGAAATAAAGTGGAAAATTGTATAAAAAGTGTAATATTATTATGAATTAATAAATATATAAACTGGATACTTAAATTGCTCTAAAAACGATTAGAAATAAATATACATTGCCTGAAAAAGATACGCCTATAATAATACATGCACCCATAAAATTTATAGTACAGGTACTTTATAAAGTAACTTCTAATTTCTCTATTATTTTTTTACAAATAACTACACTTAATACTTAAACATTATATTTAGATAAATATTATTTATGTGCGTTAATTATTGTCTTTTTATTTAGTTTTACTGGTTTAGTTTTGCACCATGTTTAACCCGGCGACACTCGTTACTGGGTAAAAAATACCACAGAGTGCTTAATTTGGGTTGTATCTTTCTTTCTAATGTTTCTAGCGTCACGCGATTTTAAGTACCTTCGAACCGATAGATAACACACCCACACCCCGTGTGGCAACCAGTTCGCGTGGGTCGCTTGTCAACAACGGACATACAAAGTGAGTATGGGTGAAAAATACCCGGTAGCGACGGTTCTTGTCATATTATTTTTCGGCATATTATCAACTTTATTTAAGTTTTATAGGTTATTACGATGAATACACCACTGAGGGATAGCATAATAGAACAATTGCTAGCTGAAGAAGATAGTGAAGAGGAAAATGTGTCGGAAATTGAAGATTATGAGGAGATTAGTGAACATGTAAGTGCTGTATGTGAATGGAAGAAGGGCCGGAAAACGAAAACAATTTGCGAGTTATGCTTCAAAAAAATATGCAAAGAGCATACAACCCCAATTTGTGGCAATTTCTATGAAAAAATAAAGCAGTAGTTACTACAATGTTTGAAGCCGATTTTCTCAAAGTTCATTTATTATGACAATATTATTATTTTGTGTTATTTTGGTAGTCTATTAGGTCTTATTTTGATATTGATATCGACTTTTGATAGTCCCAAAGAACAAATAATAATTTTGTTTATTTTTCTAAGATTGTAACCAAAAAAGTTAATATTTTTGTTGATTTATTAGGATAAGCTTTAATTTCAAACTAATAAACATTGAAACTTCCATTTGCGGATTTATTTATTCAAAATAATGTAAACAACAATATACCATAAGAAAACTTTGAAATTTCCAGTTATTTTCTTAAATAGCTGTACTTTAAACTCTGTGGTATTTATTACCCGGTAGCGAGTATTCATGTCTGTAAATACCTAGCGAGTACTGCAGGGTTAAAGATGAAAGAGAAAGAGATACGACTTTGAGTATTTTATTTAAAATACTTTAAACACACAATATTTGTACAAATAAAATAAATTTCTTGTACTGTTTGAAATGCATAATACTCAATAGACGATGATGCACAAAGACATCATACTTAGGCTGGGATAATCCGGAATCTGGAAGACCGGAGAAAATTCATAGCGCTGAAAATATAATTCTGCGCTAATACAACAGAGCTGAAAATCGAATACACGAGTGTCAAGTCAAATGTCAACTCGACACTCATGCGTTCGATTTTGAACTCTATTGTATTAGTTTAAAGTTCTATAGTCAGTGCTCATAGTCCCAGCCTTATACACATTAAAACAGAGTACACGACAATTCTATCTCACTCTCTCACTCTCTCTCTCTTTCTCTCTTTCCGACGGGATTGTGCGTGAGGCGTGATTTATCAATGTCATGATCTTTGCAGCATGTTTACCGATACCAGAATAATGCACACAAACGCCCAAATCAGTACAAATCCCGCCCAGGCGAGGTTCGAGAAGGGACTCTTGTATTTATTCACAACGCCTAGCCCCAACAAATTTGTACAATGGCGTCTCGCCGCCAAAACTAGAAACGTCGGAATAATATACTGTATGCCTGTACCCGCATACGACCCGGTGAATTTTATTAAGACACTTATATCCTCCAAAAAGTATGTTAAAAGTATGGGAGGTGCTACAGCTATGATTGGAAAAATAAGCTTTCTCAGTACAAAATTATAAGACTCCAAACGACTAGTATCTAGAAACAGACCCTGTAAATTATTCCTTAGTGTTATAGCTATTATAGGAAAACTAGTGGACAAAGTAAAAACGGGGAAGAGAGCTAGGAAATATTCGATAATCTCAAGAAACACATTCTCATTGTCCGTCGGTATGAAATTCAAAGTGTATAGATCGTTGAGATGCGCAAACGCAAACGCGCCCGAGAACGCTAGAAGGAGATAGAATATACTAATCAGTAGATAGTCCAGAGAGAGATGGATGCCCAGGTGACTTTTTCCTCTGATTGGGCTGATGAGTGCGGGTAGAGAATGGTGACACATGAAGGAGTATACGCAGGCACCGAACAGGGTCGGTA
This sequence comes from Glaucopsyche alexis, assembly GCA_905404095.1. Classification (NCBI taxonomy): domain Eukaryota; kingdom Metazoa; phylum Arthropoda; class Insecta; order Lepidoptera; family Lycaenidae; genus Glaucopsyche; species Glaucopsyche alexis. The sequence goes on along the minus strand of FR990054.1, from coordinate 18,440,526 downwards.
TTCCGGTGTAGTCGAATGCCGGTGGCTTACCTTGCGGCCCGTTCTTTGTCAGCAAAACTATCGCGATCGAGATCATTATGGCGAACGCTGAAATAGTATTAAACATTGAGATTTTCGAAGTAACACGAATAAAATTGAAGCAATGCTATTGGATATTTATTATTATATAAAATCTTACCCCCTTACTAATAAACGCTGTATAAGCTTTGAATAGTTAGACAGTGTTTTGTCTTCTTCAATCGAATTAAAAATGCCACTTGTGTGACGTGAAAAAAACACTGTATAACTATTCAAAGCTTATACAGTGTTTATTATATAATATAATATAATCTACACTAATATTATAAAGAGGAAAACTTTGTATGTTTGTTTGTTTGTTTGTAATGAATAGGCTCAAAAAGTACTGGACCGATTTCAAAAATTCTTTCACCATTCGAAAGCTACATTATCCACGAGTAACATAGGCTAAATTTTATTTTGGAAAAAAATAGGGTTCCGTAAGATATTTGGGTTTTTCGGACACAAGGTGTAAAAAATCAACCAGAAAAGTTACTTATTTTGCGTACGCTGCCTAAACTATAAAAGATAGAACCATAAAATGTTCTAATTAATTGTAGATCTTATAAATATCTACAAAAAAGTCCGCGACACACTATACCTAACTATGTCGAGTGAGGCACAACAACCATTTTTTTATTTAGAAATCTTGATTTTTTTTTGGACTACATTTAAACGCGTTTATTATACTCATGCTATTATTCCGTATCAAAATAAATTATTTCATTACTAAGTACAGTTTATGTAGATAATATTTGGTCTTTGAATAATTAAAATTGGACGTTTGGTTTTGAAGTTATGGCGAAATTAAAATATTACGATTTCTGCTGCACGGCCCGTTGCGAAGTGGGCGTCACCAAGGCGGGGGTGCGCGTGCGATCTATGAGTAAGGTATGCCGTATGAGGGAGTTTAGATCTATGAGTAAGGTACCCGCAGTATTAGTATCAGTATTGTACCCGTGCGAAGCCGGGGCGGATCGCTAGTATAATATATAATAATAGCCTTTTTTATTCTGACTGTATACAGTGTTTATTAGTAAGGGAGTAAAGATTTAATTTACTATCACACCTATCACAAATTATGATGTCTCAATTCTCATGATTAACTATATAAGTAGTTATAAACTAGTCACTAGTGGGCATATATGTCACTGTAAAATTGTAAAAACCGTTAAATTGTAAAATAACTAACGAGGTTGTAAAAATATGTTGAAAGATTAATATCTATATATTTATAATCTAACTAAAAATAATGTGTTAAATTATAGGCAGCATATTCTCGTCGGACTATCATCATTTTACAATTTCACTTGTTATATTACAATCTAACCGTTTTTACAATTTTACGGTGGTCGGTGACATATACATTCATTGTACACACTAATACTACAATATGATATTTTATCAGTAAAAATCACAGAATACAGAAATCATCCAGAAACCGTCAACACGCTTGAAAGTGAAGCCGTCACAACCACTCCAAATTGGAGTGGTTATCCACACATAATATGTTGCCACAGCATAACGGAATATTTTACCCAACTCTTTTTCAATTAATTTTTATTGAATACCTAATTGTCGTAAATATAACAACGCGACATGTTTTGTATGTGTAAAGAGTAAAGTAAAGTAAAGAGCAGGCGGGGTGGTGTTTCTCCATGGTTTTGGTTACAGTGCGCTGCGTACAAATGTGATCGAACACTCATTCTGGATGTTCTGTATTCTGCGGTAAGAATATATGAGTAGTATCGCGAGCCATCTCATCTCAGTCCAGAATTAATGGTTAAAAAAACAACTTACCGAGCCAGCGCATGCCTGAAGTGAACAATTGTAAATACTTAGTTTTCTGAACATTGAAGAACACAAATGGGCCCATTGCACCGAAGAACGTCAGCAGAGCCACGCGGTAGCACTCGAAACGTGTGAAGCTCGAATTGGAGAAACAGGGAAGTATGTCCCAATCAGTGCTGTTTGTTAGATTTGATGGGACTGACGAACTGAAACATTGAAAAGAAGATTTTAGTTAATGTCATTAAAGAAAAACAACTTTTAATTTTTATAGCAGCTAGAAACAGTTTTTTGTGTCAAAGTATATACACATATTGTGATTTAATAAAACGTTTTTTTATAAGAAGGAAAAGAAAACTAACAAAGAAGTGCTACATATGAAAAGAGAAAAAAGAAACATTAAAACTGTAGAAAATAGAAGAGGAAAGATGATTGGGCATCTTATAAGAGTAAAGGCACAATATGAGGACAATATAAGGAAAGAGGGGTGGGAGAAGACCAAGGAAAAAGTATATTAGTCAACTTGTAGAGAGTGTAAATGTCATGTCCTATAGAGAGCTGAAGGTACTAGTGGATGACAGAGTAAAGTGGCGGAAGCTCCACCGACCAGGGCGCTGCTCTTAAAGAAGAAGAAGCTAAGTAACTTACCACACAACATCCATGAGTGATTTGGACACAGCTGCAGAATAAATAGACAGATCACCATACAAGTATATACAGAGTGTGCAGTAGAACACAGTTCTGCCTGTCTTGTTGAGGAACAGGTTGGCCATTTCACCCAGTTCTATTCGCTTGTCCAGGCTGTAGTAACGTGACGGTATCGTGTCTCCACACACCAAGGGATCTTCCAAGTCCCCGTACCCCGGTTGGGAAGTCGACGGCTCTTCATCAGTATCATTCTCTTGAATCTGTGTTGCAAAGGGACAAAAATGAATTATGATACAGTATGATATAAATTTTATCTACTTTTAAATACATATCAAATTTACATTTAATTTGTGACATTGTTATGTAAAGTTAGCCTTCGGATACACACGACGCGCGACGCGTCATCGCGACCCGAGACCGAAATACGGTCGAACAGGACTTATACCTGCTGCAACTTTTTGCCACCGTTCCATGCGACAAAATATTTATCATCCTCATCACCTTAATGAGTGGCAGTCCTCCACCGTGCGCTTTACCCGAAGCTTTCTGCCGCGCATTGTAAAACTCTGGAATGAACTGTAGCCAGCAGTATTTCCGGACGACTACGACCTGCAAACCTTCAAGAAGGGAGCGTATTCCCTCCTAAAAGGCCGGCAACGCTCTTGCAACTTCTCTGATGTTGCGGGTGTCCATGGGCGACGGTAATCGCTTTCCATCAGGTGATCCGTTTGCTCGTTTTCCCCCTAGTTTTATTAAAAAAAAATGTATGAATTTGTATGGAGAGCTAAACAATACCCGCGACCCACAACGCGCGACCGATGAGCGTAACCAGAATTGAGGTTCAGGTTGAACCTCAATTCTCGTATTTAAGGCCCTCCCCCGAGCAAAAGACCTTGAGGCGGTCAGCCGCATAACTCAGTTCAAAATTTTTCACTTAACTTACTTCAAAATTGACAAAAAAAAATGTAAACGGCGAATATCTAGCTTATGAAATTGCTTATGAAATGTAACATTTAATTATAGTTTCAGCGTCTCCATAGTATTTACAAGTTAATTTTATTTGGGACACACACCAATAGATAGGCAATCTCATAAGCTAGATATTCGCCGTTTACATTTTTTTTTGGTAATTTTGAACTAAGTTATGTGAAAAATTTTGAACTGAGTTATGCGGCTGACCGCCTCAAGGTCTTTTGCTCGGGGGAGGGCCTTAAAGTAGACTTTAATTTTACTTTGATTGTAATAATTAAGTGAAGCGACTTGTTATCGTAATCTGATTTTGTTAAGTTTGGACCAATTAGAACGCGTTTCAAGCTGGTTTAACGCTACCGAGAATACCGGTTTGGCAGTTTGAGCGTATCGCGACTTGATTGTATTATTACAGGTTTTATTTAGCAGACTTGACTCTCAGATTGGCTGGTTTGCTGGTCAGCACATGGGTGGGTAGTATAGATCGGAAAGCTACCTTTAGTTGTTATCAATTACTAGTGTAATTTTTTAGTCTTAGAATAAGCAGACCCAGCCTAGGCATGGTAAATTAGATTTTATGAACCATGAAACGAGGAGACGAATCATCTGATGATAAGCCATTACCGCTGCCCATGGATAGTCACAACACGAGAGGAATAACACTTGTATCCTCAGCACTTGCTTACCTGGTCCTCAAAATATGCAATCCTGTTGGGCGTTCGGTAGCCTCACTCACTCGACAAAACATTTCACACAGCTTTTCTATAAGCCGTGGTATTTATACAGTTGAGCCAACTCGTTTGTGCCGAAACATGTCTCTCCCAAGTGCCAATTTACACGCATAAAGCAAAAAAAGGCAAACTGGGTAAAAAATTGTATTAATAATAAACATATAATCACGCCTTTTTCCCGTAGGGTAGGCAGGACCGCCTCTTTCCCGTAGGGGTAGGCAGAGACCACTTCTTTCCACTTGCTACGATCCTTACATACTTCTTTCGCTTTGTCCACTTTCATTCTTACCATCCATTCCTCCTCTTACATTCAACGTAGCCAAGCGTCTCTCCATGGTCTGCTTTACGCCTCCGCGAGAAACGAGACGTGATGGGTGGCGAACCACATCGCCGCCATTTTGGATAATTAAATTATTTTTGATTATCCATTGCGTTTCCACGGATTGGTGGAGAAGGTAGGAATAAGGAAAGGGAAGGATAGGTGGTGTGGAAAGGAAGATTGGTAAGTTAGAGTGGGAAATATGGAATGTAGGATATTACCGCCCAGGAGGGCAAGGGATAGGACAGTGATAGCTAGGGAAGCCGGGGTCGCATACCCGTATACTATACCACAGCTACCGGACAGGTAAGTTGGGAAGAGTATCCCATGACATAATTAATAATATTTAATTAATAATAAAGAGTGTTAATATTCTCATACTTACACTGTTTCTTTTAATAAACTGCAATCTTTTCCACTTGATAACTGCGTTAGCACAGGCCATGGTTTCTATGACGTATGTTGCAGTCATGAAGCTCATGAAGGCCAGGAACAATAATGCTATAGTGCTGAGACCCCATCCCGCTCGGGCGAAGGCTGCTGGTAGTGTGAGTGCACCAGTACCGACAATAAGATTGAATATGTATATCAATCCCACCTAAAAAGTAATGAAGTTTTGGATCTTATCATAGACGTATATATTATAGACGAGGCATATTGAGGCAAAAAGTGTCTTCAGGTAAATGGCCCCAAACGAGGCCATTTTAACATTTGAAGTATGGAGAAAACAAGATGGCTGACATATTTTGAAGTATGGTAAAAACCAAGATGGCATAACTTTTTCTTGTATGAAGATTTGTTCAGTTAAATGTACGTCGTAGCCTATCTTGAGTTTTGAAATCTTTGGATCTTATACTTTAAACAACAGATCTTGTGCATATAATCGGATTCCCAGAAATGGCTGCAAATATTGCCATGAAATTTAGTACCTATGCAGGGGCATGCTATTAAACATGTATTTTCTATGGTCACACTATACTATATATATACAATAAGAGTGATTTTAATTGTTACACTCACATACATACAATATGAGTGATTTTGATTGTCACACTCACGTACATACAATATGAGTGATTTTGATTGTCACACTCACATACATTCAATATGAGTGATTTTGATTGTCAAATTGGATTGGCGATCTTGGTTATCATCAGACTTTTTGCATTGTAGGCAAATTGGTGTATGGTTGGAATCGTTATGGTTAGACATATATTTTTGTAATTCATTTTTTTTTATAATTTTTTATTAAAATTTTGTTATTATTTTATTCTTCCACTAAAGCTCCAAGCGAAGCTCAGTGTCCCAGGTACTATAAAGAGATTCATGCAATAATATTTTACCAAAACTGAATAATACATTTTTCTGTAAAAATAAGGATGATTTGTTTTTAATTTTACCATCCTATAATTTATTTCATTATAGAATACAGATACATGTACAGTTTTATAGCATGCAACATACAAACGCATTGAAAAGCAAATAACAAAATGAGAACTTCATGAAACAATGACTAGTATAAATCTTAATCTTATAGTTGTGTAACACTATTTATAACTCAAGAATGGCTGAGGAGGAGGAGTAGGTCTAAGGGACATAGGAGACGGACATAGGACACCATTCCCAAGGGGCATGTCACATGACATAAAATGTGGTACTTATTATGTATATAAAAATAGATTGCAATTACAATGTCTCGCTAAAACTCGGAGAACGGCTGGACCGATTTGGTAATTTGGTCTTGAAATAATTGTGGAAGTTCAGGGAATGTTTAAAAATGAGGAATATTGTAAAATGTGTAGGTTGTAGGAGTAGGTGTAAGTGTACGACTAGGACGTAGGTCGCATTGTAGGTGTAGTTATTAATTCGTTCCAGTTCATTTTTAAGACAGAATAATGTGTGTCGGGACAGCTAGTTAGTAAATAAACAAATCTACTAAACTTTCAAACATCTGGCCTACTTTAATGAACTACATATTTGTAGGGCACTTTTAATATACCATATATGATGTATAAATAAGTAAAGTAAATGTAACAAACTTAAAAAACCTTTTTAAAATAAATTGACATATTTTTAAACATACCCAAACTGAGTATTGATCACCAGCTGGTTCAGTTGAATGCATTCTAAATATTTTTCTTATTATCCACGGTCGACGAGGCATTTCACGGATCAAAACATAGTCTTGAACTCTTTGAACACAAATATTTTGTTTGTAGGACAGTAGCCGACTTTTTCTTAATCTAGAAAATAATATAATAAGTACAAATACATACTATTATTTACTTTGTTCTGTTTCTGTTAATTATTAGGATTGATTTAAACTCAGATCAAATAAAGATTTAAATTTTGATTTTAATTTTCACGTTATTAAATTTAAAGAATATAATCAATTAATCGGTAGAAGTCTTCAATAATTTGAAGCATTATATATGATAAATAAATAAAAAACAAACATAAATTACCTACAACAAAGCAATGAAATTAATGAAATAGTAAAAAATAACAAGTAGAACACGATACGGGATACCGATTTGACCCTAACTTTATTGAAATGGTATTTTAATTTTTAATGCAGTACAAATAAGGTTGAAATTTAAAATCTCAAAATTTTAATAGATATACCTACCTACGTTACCAATAGTTTGACATATTTGACACCTAATTTGACACATTTGTTTCTTTTTTTATAATTGAGTTTGGCTTCGGCTTGCATTTGCTAGTGTCAAGTTAAAAAGGCGGGAAATATTTTCTATTTCGTAAAGTCCAAAGTCTAGTCAAAGTCCAAATAAATAGTCAGTCCAGTCAATGTGTCAAGTCAGTCGATTCATTAAAGTGGTAGAAGCTTTACTTTAAAAAATTAAAAAAATTAAAAAAATTGATTGATGCAATAGATTTGTCAATTTCTTCGTCAATAAAAGGTCCCCGCATACTCATGAAGCATAGATACCAGGAGTCCGAACGGTATAGGCTTTTTAATAATAATTATGTACACAATAATAGGACCAGATCTTAGTTCTCTTTTCTGCCGCTAGGCGTGCGAGACCGACGAGTACCGAGTGTTGCCAATACTATTATACCGAGTGTTGCCAATACTATTATTTATTACAATTATTTTTAAATTACCGTTAGGCAATTACCGTGTTCTACGGTATCTATTTTTCGAGAACAGTTTCTAAGAATTTCCTAAAACTTTTAAATAATAAGATTTCAATCTTTCCAGAGCTGTCAATAGCAACTTTAAACTTCCCGCGTAATTTCAAACGAGTGCATGTCGGACCGTCGCGCGCTCTACCGGCAAAAATCTGTCCCCGTAATTGAGACCATTATTTTAACATTACGTTCGGACTCCTTGTTATCTATACTTCGTGCGCATACTTATCAATTTTATTGACAATATTTTTTTTTTTTTTCAATTTAAGCGGTCTAGTGCGATCCCTCTAACTGAGCAGAAGTTCTTAATAATAAATCTAGCTAATAATGATGCGAAATGATAAGTATTGCAGTTGTTAGCATATTAAAAAAAAGGAAACTAAAAAAAGCGATGGGTGAAAAGGTATAGGCTGGATGAGTAAAAGAACCGCTTTATGTCAACTTCTTTTTTTTTACATCTCCCTTTGTGCTCGCTGGTTTGATTTGTTTGTAATTTATCAAGCGCAAGGTTCTTTTTTACCTTGTCCCAATATGCATTTGAGGAAGTATTCCATAATTCGGGACACGTTTCCCATACGCGAATAAATTCTTTTAAATATTCTTTTAAATCATTATGTTTATATTAATATTATTGGTATCAATATTTTCTTCGCCCTCCATGATTTAATTTACGCAGAGTTCTATTTAGAAAATAGAATGTAGCCTTTTCTGTCACAACTATTTAAAAAAATCTATTTGTTGTACAGTATGATAATTGTTTTGTCCTGTCAATATTTTGCCGGAACCAATTTTTCAGAAGACATTTTATATACAAAACTTCACTTAGAAAGTATCGATTTGACAAGTGACCGTCATTGATAAACAAATTTAAAAAATTATGTATCACGCTGTATTTGTAAACAGAACTTAGAGCGCTCAGGGCCGGCATAACCAAAATGAGGCCCAAGGCCCGTTTCTTCTTCGGTGCCAACCTATCAAAGTAATCTTTATTGCTTTTTAATGAGCTGGTAAAGGTTTATAAGTAGATAGTGTGAGCTGACTATAGCTTAACTCCTTAATATACTGAGGAAACACCCGAAAATATAAAATTGTTAGGACGAAGTTGCTTGAGTTAAGTAATTTGATAACAACTTATTTCTAACACAGCAGCTACTTAAATCGAATAGCCTTCAGGAAGTATACTTCTACTTACACACGTATCAATATACAGAAGGTAATACTACTTAACTTTGTCACTTATTTACAAAATTGTCAACTTGTAACTTTTATTACACAGGGCCCTGCTCAGATAAATATTTTTGCGATAATTTTTTTATTTTTTATTTATCAGGGGGTCTAAAAGGCCAATCTAGGTGAACATAAGATGAATCATATGCAATTCATATTATGTATTTAACGCCATTTAACACATTTCTATTGAAAACTGTCAAAATTGTTTTCTATCAAAATATATGAAACATAATATGAAACACGGGTTTTAGGCCCACAGAAGTGACAGAACTCGGAGCAAACTCGTTACCTAGATGCAAAATACTACAACTGAGAAATTTATATAAATTACGATTGTCAATTCTCTTTAGGAAAAGAAGAATAGACCTCATGAGCTTCATAAGCTTTACGCGGTTAGTCTCGGCGATACTAGTGAATTGGCCGATAATAGACAGATTTTTATATTGTATACAGTATAATAGGTATGCTCCTAATAAAACAGTTTACATTTTATAAGTAACACAATATTGTTTTTATTTATTCCCAACTAAGTCAATATGTACACAGTTTTAATTAAAAATTTTGACTCATTGCTGTTATTTTACGAACTCTATGACTAACTGATTGAGCGTTTTGGTATTTCAACAAAAGGAACAAAATAGTTTTCTGTATTCCTGGGATATGGATGTTTATAATACTAAGAGCATTAAATGTATAATAATTATAATAAAAATCTTAAATATATTATGTATACATAATATCAAAGTATTAAAAGGATTCTACATTTCTGTTGTCTATACTATCCGTAACACAAGTTCCTCGAGGATACAATTTAATTATTAACTAGCAATATCCCGCAAAAAAAATACAACCTGCAAGTAAGTACTCAAGGAACCGTGTGATGAGTTAATAGCTCCCCACACCGGTTTCGGTGACTGGTGGCCGGTTTCATTGAAAACCAGGCCAGCTACGCAGGAGTTATTTTTATAGTGCCCAAGTGTGTGCGCGGTACACAAGAGCACTCTCTTTTCCTTTTACTCTCGTAACCCAGTAGGACGGAAGACGGACACGACTGGCGAGAGATCAGGCGCAGGACCGACTTTTTACATGCCCATCCGACGCATGGATCATCTTTCTTATCAGACAATCAGGTGATCAGCCTGCATTGTCCTAACCAAACTTGGAAACAACATTTTTTGTTGTTCCCATGCGGGAATCGAACCCACGGCCTCCGAGTCGAGAGCCAAGCTCTAAACCATTAGACCACGGAGGCTGTTATTGTGATGTTATGTGATGAGTTAGATAAATGTATAAAGCACCAAGCATGTAGAAGCGGACTGACCGTCGGAGCCATTGTAATTGTGGTGAAATGCTATCCACCTGTTTTCCATTTGAAAAGTACTTAACAACTTAAGAATTTCGCATATACATAATATTTTACCGTCAAAAGGCACGGGCCCTAAGGCCAAATACCTTAAGGTTAATCCGGCCCTGCACACTTTTATACACATACTAGCTTTTGCCCGCGGCTCCGCCCGCGAGAAATGGGGTTTTTTGGCCACTTACGACTGTACTCTAAGTTAAATCTGTATCTTCCTTATCTTACGTTCTCTCTTTAATTACTAATTGTTTGTCCGAAGCACCATCATACCATATTTCATTTCAATGGTTTAAACACTTAAGACATGAAAGACATTTAAAAAATATACACAATAGTACATTATCCCTCGGGAACAATATTATATATCTTTTTGGGATAAAAAGTAAAAATACACAAAAAAGTATGAAATAAAACTTAATCTCTAAATAATTCCCCTTTCAAATTCGGCTAAAATTTTTACTATTTCTCTACTCAATCTTATTAATTTTGAAATCGATACCAGCCCAAACAATATTCTACAATATTTTATAGAACTTACGTTCATATTTGCTGGTACCGACTTCAAAATTAATAAGATTGAGTAGAGAAATAGTAAAAATTTTAGCCGAATTTGAAAGGGGAATTATTTAGAGATTAAGTTTTATTTCATACTTTTTTGTGTATTTTTACTTTGGAAGTCGTTTTTTTTTTTTTTTTTAAATAATAATTTCACCCTTTTTAGAGATATATTTTCTTAAGTTACTATTAATACGTCTTAAGAACGTCTAAACTAAACGATCGAATGTATAATTGAATACGCGCCAAGCTTCCATAAAATATTGCTATTAAGATGATGATGATGATTACTGTAAGTTATAAAGTGGCATATGCTTGCAGTTCATTAATTAATACCGAAATTTCCAAACGCATATCTTTAAAGACTGAGGAGTTTGTACAGTGCTTTTGGATCCAGGGTATACCTTGGTACAATATCTTATTTTTTGGTAGCATATGCTTGTGTTACTTCAGTAAAAGTCAAAATCACTATATGTGTGGATATAAATTTCGAGGAGTTCCCTCGATTCCTCATGGATCGCATCATCAGGTTCCCACTTTAGTGACTAAAGGACCAATTTCGAACTAAACCCTTTTCAACAACAAAAGAATTTTGCAAATAGGTCCATAAACGGCAGAGTAATGTTCAAAGATATCCGTGTTAGTGTAAAATACTATGAGAAATACCTTTTATATCATCATAATCTGATGATGTATGGTGTGATAGTGGTGATGATGATGATGATTACTCTAACTGACAGGGTGGCATATGCTTGCAGTTCTTTAAACAACGCCGAAATTCCCAAACATGTATCTATAAGGAGCCAGGAGTTTTGTTCTGTACTTTTGGATCCAGGGTATACCTTGGAGCAAAATCTTACTTTTTGGTAGCATATACTTGAACTACTTCAGAAAAAGTCAAAATCACCATATGTGTCCATATAAATTTCGAGGAGTTCCCTCGATTCCTCATGGATCCCATCATCAGGTCACCACTTTGATATCAAAAGGACCAATTTGGGATTACACCCTATACATCACAGAAAAAACTATGAAAATCGGTCCACAGGCGGCGGAGTAATCGTTGAACATACAAAAAAAAATAACCGCCTCCTTTTTTGGGAAGTCGGTTAAAAAGTACACTGCGCGTTTGTCCAAAGCATAAACCACTGCCATACCAAATTTCATTCAAATCAATTCAACCGTTTAGCAGTAAAAGACAATCAAAGTACACAATATAATAATAATACATTATCCCACGGGAACACCGCAAATTTTTGGGACAAAAAGTATCCTATGTCCTTTCCCAGGACTCAAAGTATCTCTGTACCAAATTTCATCAAAATCGGTTCAGCGGTTAAAGCGTGAAGAGGTAACAGACAGACAGACAGACAGACAGACAGACAGACAGATACACTTTCGCATTTATAATATTAGTATGGATACACACATACGTACTATCTATGTGTATACGTGCCAAGATAAATATCATAAGCTATACTCCTGCACAACTGAAATATTGCAATATGGCCCGCACACACACAATAATTATTGGCAATAACCCGATATTGTCGGCGTATTTCAGAATTTCCGGAAATTTTTCAATAAAATTGAACAATACGGCAATATGGCGAGGAATATTATTGTCAATATGAGCATTATTGACATTATTATTGCACGTGTGCGGCTAGCCATTATCTACACTAATATCTACACTAATATTATAAAGAGGAAAACTTTGTTTGTATGTTTGTTTGGTTGTAATGAATAGGCTCAAAAAGTACTGGACCGATTTCAAAAATTCTTTCACCGTTCGAAAGCTACATTATCCACGAGTAACATAGGCTAAATTTTATTTTGGTAAAAATAGGGTTCCGTAAGATATTTGGGGTTTTCGGACACAACGCGTTTATTTTACTCATGCTATTAATCCTTATCAAAATAAATTATTTGATCACTAAGTACAGTTTATGTAGATAATATTTGGTCTTTGAATGATTAAAATTGGACGTTTGGTTTTGAAGATATGGCGAAATTAAAATATTATGATTTCTGCTCCACGGCCCGTTGCGTTTTTTATTTGATCTGAGCAAAGATTTCAACTCAAGATAGGCTATCACGTACATTTAGCAGAAAAAAAATTCATACAAGAAAAAATTACGCCATCTTGGTTTTCACCATAACTCAAATGTCAGCCATCTTGTTTTCACCATACTTCGAATTTCAAAATGGCCCCAAAAATATAAAATTGGGGCCAATTTACTGGAGACAGTTTTTGCCTCAACATGCCTCGTCTATAATATACGTCTATGGATCTGAGGGTATTAATAACTATATCTATAGGAACTAGATACCTACTAATATTATAAATGTGAAAGTGAGTCTGTCTGTCTGTTTGTTACCTCTTCAAGCTTTATCAGCTGAACCGATTTTTATGAAATTTGGTATAGAGCATACAGTATAGAGTATGTACCTACATAGACATACTTTGGGTTCCCTGGAAGGACATAGGATATTTTTATCCCGAAAAAGTAGTGTTCCTGCGGGATAATGTACGGTTGATTATAATCCTTATTTTTTCTCCATAATAATTTAAACGGCGCTATAATTCTATGATTATAACATACTTCGATATTGCTATATTTTGTAAAACGTACCTAGATAAAGTTAGGTATATTGTATTATATTCGGTACGACAATAATAATTACGGTATTTAGGTAGGTAGGTACGTACCTATGTATAGTAGGATAGCATGAAGCATCTTATAGGTAGGTAGGTACCTACTAGCCGTACACGGCAGAAAATAAAATTGCTATAGCCTATAACCCGACTATGATAAGATTGAGTTGCGACTATGGATTTGTAATGGGCCTGCGTTTATATTCAATACGATCGGTTTCGCTACTCATTGTGAGAACCCCGACGACGAAATCATTCCATCCAGCCGTCGAAGCTGTATTCTCAGGGGTTTGGATATGTGATTATATGTAAATCCACGCAGTTAATGTGCCAAGAACATTAAAAATTAAAGGTAAGTGCAGTTTTTCCCAAAAAAATAGAGTTTATAACGTGGTACGAATCTTTTATCGTTTATGGCATCGCTTTCTCAAGCGTTTCTTTTGTCTCACTCTAATAAATAGAATGTCAGTATAGCAGAATTTGCTATCTCATTCTATTTAGTAATATAACACCGTTGCGCTCGTTCGTGTCACGTAAGAATTTTTAGTATTTTCTCGTGCAAAAGTGTGATATTTGTTGTAAATTTACTTGAATTGAATGATTTATGAGTTTGTCTAATCGAGGCAATAGTTAATTGTTTAAAGTAATTGTTGTATTCGGTGTAGGTCGTGATAAACTTTCACTCTATGTGTAGATAGTTGATATAGATAAATATATAAATATACATATTACTATGTGTTCGATTCTGTAGATATTCAACGTCGAGTCTCAAGGCCGAAATATATAAATGTATCTGCAATCTAGGTACATTGTAACCTGGTGCGAAAAGAGTAATTTTGCTCAATACCAATAGAGGGAATCAAAAGTGCAGAAATCGACATTTTGCGTCTTAAATTAAGATTCATCGTGCAGTGCTCAAATCCACTCGCGGGTCGCGCGTAGATTATGTGCGAATATGAACGAATAATTACGATCGTCGCGACGCAATATCATGTTGAGCTAAACGGATCATGTACCTGGACATTTTCCTATACAATTATGATTCTACGACTGTCCTTGAGTTAACCTCAAACAATAGCAGTTTTGATGTCCCTGTATTGATTGACGGCTGAGTTTCTTAACATCTTTTGTGTTAGAAAAAAATGTAATCTGTTTGGCGCAGAAAAGTGAAACGATACGAGCCGACTGCCAAGCTGCTTGACGGATCTGCCGAGCCCGCATTATCTGTGATATACAGCTCAGCCTGTCGTCCGTCCTATAAGGTGAGCCTAGTCTATACTTCTATACTAATATCATAAAGAGGAAAAAGTCTGTTTGTTTCCATCGAATAGGCTCCGAAACTACTGGACCGATTTTGATGAAATTTGGCACAGATGTAGAGTAGACCACGGTGAAGGACATAGGCTACTTTATATTGCGGCAAAATGTACGGTTCCGAGATTTCCATTTGCGTGCACGAAGTCGCGGGCAACATCTAGTTTTTGGATAAACGTCAACTTGCATAGTCAAACTATATTTGGTTCTAGTTTTATAGTAGTTTATGGTAACAAGTTGTCTATTGATACTTTTGGGCTGACACTAGTGTTTTTTTTTCAAGGGCTGGGCCAAACGGGGCTAGAGGCGTATCCACAACAGCTTCAGTGGTGATCTCACCTCGTCCTCTGCCACAGAGGCACTTAACACAGCTACCTGCTTTTTGACTGCATCACTACGAACCATTGTTACTTAGTATTTAATGAAACAATATGCAATCTGTGAAAATAAACATAATACTAGGTGGATATTGTAGAAAATTATTCTATTTATAATATAATTGTCTGATGTCTAAAGTTTCTGTAATATTATGTGTTCCATGTCTAATTAAGGATAATTGTTACTCCAATATTAATACTGTTACCGAACCAATGCAATGTAATTACTTCACCTCTATGTCGGTGAACACAAATAAATTTGGTGCTTTGAAGCGAGTCGTGGAGAAGAATGAAAGTCAGCGAGTTAGTGTTAAAATGGTAGATAATAATATTTATAATGTAGAATTTGTTGATAGTATCCAACAAAACCAAATGATTGGCGATATGCCTAACTACAGCATTCCTTTAACTATTAACGCCATAACAGTCCAGGGTATCCCATACAGTGACCCGTATTTCTGTAGCTTTAAATTAAACTATAAGATGGTGTCTGAAGCGCCAGAATATATGAACAAGTCTGATTACGCTTTTAAATCTTCAGTTTATGTTATACGAGATGAGCCTTGCACAGAAAAGACGCAATTACTAAACGAAAAGTCTGCTCATAATATGATATATGAAACGAACACTCGAATGATAAATGACGACAATTTAAGAACATACCATGACAATAACGTTTTGGAAGTTGGTAACAAGACAAGTTTACCAGTATTGAAAACCTTCGCAAATGGTGATCTCACCCTTGACGGTATGCTGGATTTGATACAAAAGGAGGACAGAATAATCAAGGATATGGCTGAATGCTCCGAAGTGGACTCATGGGGAGTCCCGCGCCGAATGAGGCTTTGTGGAGGAGGAGAAAGCTCTCTCAATGCTGCTAGTGGCTGGGGTAGCCCACCTGCTTCTAATAATAGTAAGATTTCACTTTGATATATATTTTTTAACTAGCGCTTTTTATAGTTTTTAATTTATAATAAAAGTATACTTTCTTTATTCTATAATATTAAATATGTGCCATCAAACATTGTTTATACAAGAAAAAAATGTTTAATCTTAAAAAAATATTTTCAGTTATTCTAATTGGAATAGTCTAATCAGTTTTTTCCTATAAGTATGGCAACCTACCAACGCATATCATGACTGTATTCCAGTTTGATTATACAATGCTACTAGAGCAAAAAAAAACTTGTTCTGTACCAAAAAGGACAAAACTGACTTTGAATAAATAATGTCAGTTATGTATTCACTACAAAATTTTAAATGCAAATTATTTCTATACAGTATACACAAATAGAATAGGAATTTATAACATTTGTGGTATAGAAAAAAATGCCAATATTGAAACAATTATTTTTTGTTTCAATATGTATATTATATATGTTATATATGTTCATATATGTTGTTATGT
This sequence comes from Glaucopsyche alexis, assembly GCA_905404095.1. NCBI lineage: Eukaryota > Metazoa > Arthropoda > Insecta > Lepidoptera > Lycaenidae > Glaucopsyche > Glaucopsyche alexis. The sequence goes on along the minus strand of FR990054.1, from coordinate 18,423,958 downwards.
TTTATAATGTAAAATTTTTTTTAGCAGGCAACTGGGGAGGCAATTCTAGCTCCCAATCTAACAGTACAAACAATACTCAGTGGAACAACAGTCAGAGGCCCCCTGCATCACAAGCTGATAGTAAGTTCTAATTAACTCTTTGGAATAATACTTAATATTTATTGAGGTGGCCAATGCTACTAAAAGCAGTATCATAACTTGTGGTTGTTAGGTGTAGTTTTAAAATCTACAATCAAGTATATTTTTATTGTAATAATTGTAATTATTATAAATAAAATCTTAAAAGAATTTATTTTACCAGAAATGTTTAATTGTTTCACAGTGAACAGCAACAAGGGGAGTAGCAACCAAATCCCACCGACCAGTGGAGTCTCCCAGAATTGGCCGAACAACTCACAAAACATGCCAAACGCACAATCCAACAATAATGCACCTCCAAGCAATGGTAATAATAAATTTTTATAATATTTTTGAATGATTAGTATTAATATGTCTCGATAAAAGTAAATATTTTATCCATACAAAGATCATAAATATTGTGTTGCCTTATTTTTTGACATATGGGCGTGGCGTAGCCGAAAATAGGCTTCATCTATGCTTGACTTATCTAAATACTACATTGGTTTGTTTCTGGTTATTAGTTTATCTACTAAGCTATGAAAATTTCTTAACTTGACATAATAGACAAACATAATATTGATTCCGCTTATTAAATCCGGCTATAATATACGTAGTTACAATCCTGTCCAACAATTGATTTACATATCAATAAATGTAGAATGAAAGTGTAAGTTATTTACGAGAATTGGAGTTCAGGTAAAATGTACATTAACTAAATTGTATGTGAAACAAACAACTATTGATACAGTGCTGATCACCTAAATAAATAAATAAAATGCACAACTTTGCATAATGAATACTAATTTGTCAGCTTACGTAAACTATGTCATTGTTCTGTGTGCTCATTTGAATTGGTAAAAGTTTTAAAGTATTATATAGATATTATTTAATATAGCCATTAAAAAAATCACCAGTAATACACATCCTTTTTTTTTATTAAATTAAACAGACAATTACATTCTATACTTCTGTTCTTAGGATCCAATGGCTCTGCAAATGGAAATGGTGGAGGGAGCAATGCTTTGAATGCAGTGAATGCTAACGGTTCTACTCCTGCCAATGGTAATGGGAGTGTGAATAGCACATCGTCAGCCAAGATTGAGCAGCTGAGTTCAATGAGGGAGGCCCTGTTCAGTCAAGACGGTTGGGGTGGTGTAAGTATTGTGATATTATACTGTCAAAAACAAAAATAATTAATCTATTAAAAAAATATATCTTACTTCGAAAAAGTTAACTTAAAAGTAGAAGTGGCTGTTAAAATTTTATTCATCATCGAATTTAACTGAAGAACATTTATTTAACCTCAAGTTAGCATGTTTTTGCAATCTTTATTTTTATGCTGAGTTATCAATATAATAACAATCACAATATGTAATAATATGATAAGTTGCTTATCAATGAGTTTTATTATTAATTATAGCATGTATACTTATAAGCATAATCTTGATTTACTTTTGTTAACGAAACATACTTTTGATATCTGCTATATTATAATTTGTTCAATGGAAATTAAATATTTTAGCAACATGTGAACCAAGACACCAACTGGGATGTGCCTGGATCACCAGAGCCGGGATCCAAAGTGGAGCCGGCGGCCGGGGCCCCACCAGCTTGGAAGCCGAATGTCAATAATGGAGCATTCCTGGGAACTGATTTATGGGAGGCTAACTTGAGGAACGGGGGACAACCGCCGCCGCAGCCGGCTGCTAAGACCCCATGGGGCCACACCCCCACCACCAACATAGGGGGTACGTGGGGCGAAGACGACGACGCAGCGGACTCCGCCAACGTTTGGAACGGCCCGCCGCCGCCGCAGCAGTGGCCCGCCGGCCCCCCTCAACACACGCAGCAGTGGGGGGTCACGAAGAAGGACGACTGGAACGCGTGGGGCGAGCCGCACCGGCCCGCGGACCCGCGCCTCGACCCGCACCGCTCGGCGGACCCGCGCCAGGCGGCCGACCCGCGCCACGACCTGCGCGGCGGCATTTCGGGACGGCTCAACGGCGACATGTGGAGTCAGCACCAGCACACCGCCGGCCCCAACAAGATGATGCCTCCAAGCGCCGTCAACCAGTGGGGATCACAGGTATACACACTACACTACTTTATTTTTAGAGACATGAACATAATATAAAATAGTAACTAAGGAAGTTGTGGTCAGAAATTACATGTAAACAATATTTTATCATAGTATATTTTGTGGTTTACTTGTGGTTTTATTTAGTTAAATTTCTCAATTGCATTATTTGCCCAAAACTAAAAAATACATGACTTTTTTTTTCCTATTCGTTTTTTTTTTATACAGGGTCCCAAAGATGGTATCAAGGCTTCGGGATGGGAGGAGCCCTCCCCGCCGGCCGCGCGTCGCGCTGGTGGTGGTTTCGACGACGGCACATCACTATGGGCGCAGCGCGGCATGAGCGGCATGCGCGCCCCGCAAGGCCCGCCGGCACCACAACGTATGCCGCCGACGCCGACAAAACCTGACGCAGTGTGGAGCCACTCCCAGCGCAACGGTTCCTGGGAGGAACCCCACACGCCCGGCTGGCCCGATCGCGACGTGCCCTCCTGGCCTGACACGGCGGGTCCCGGCATGTGGCCCATGCAGAAACCCAAACCCTCCGGACCCAGTGGCGGGTGGCCCGACGATATCAACGAGTGGGGCGGGCCCAAACAGCCCCAGATGGGTGGGCTGGGCAAGCAGTGGACCAAAGAGATGGTGTGGAACAGCAAACAGTTCAGGTATGAGTGATTTGCCAGTCTTTGTTTAAAATAATTGAAAAAACTGCTGCGGGGGACATTGTATGCATTTGTGTCAAGTCAAAACTCAAACTCAAAATTTTTATTTCCATGTAGGTTATAATATAACGCTTATACAATTTTCCTACATGATGCCTACCACCGGTTCGGAAACTAGCCCGGCGAGAAGAACCGGCGTAAGAAACTCGCAATTACTTGACTATATAGAAAACAACAAGTACTTGACTATATAGAAAACACAGAGTGTCAGATTTGTACTCTCCAAGTGGCATTAGTTTTATGTCTTAAGGCTCTTAGCACAATGTAACACTAGTTAATACTCAATGTTTACATGCCAGATATCTAGTGGAGCTCGGGTACAAGAAGGAAGAGGCAGAAGCGGCGCTCCGCAGCCGCGACATGAATGCCGAAGAAGCTCTGGAATTGCTCGCGGCAGCTCGCGGCGACGGCTGGCGGCGCGACGATCACTTCCACCACGGGCCGTTCCCGCAACAGAGCGTGCCGAATGTGTCGCCCGCGGTCGTGCAGAAGCTGCTCAACCCGCCGCCGCCGCCCTCGGTCCAGCACCACCCATCGTACAATCCCAACAGGTTAATATACAAATTATGACGTGTCGTCCTCAATTTTCATTACAAATATAATCACGTACGACTGATGGCTCTGTTCTGTCAATGAGACTGTCACATCCCAATTTTTTTAATAGTACATCACATACTTTTCTCAGTTTGTTGCTAGCAACAATGTTAAATAAATTACATATTATTTGGCATTAAAGAAAAACTTATGACTTTTTTAAATATCCTTATAAGATTGTGGATATGGAGCTGGAATAACTAAAAGAAATTGAACTCAAGTTAAAAAAAAACATATAAATGTTTGTAAGAAGCATCAGGAGTCAGTTATTTGACTGTTTGATTCAATCTACAGTGGAACAAGCAACAGCGGTCAGCCCAGTACGGCTCAGCTGCGCATGCTAGTGCAGCAGATCCAAATGGCCGTGTCAGCTGGTTACCTCAACCACCAGATACTCAACCAGCCGCTCGCTCCCCAGACCTTGGTTCTGCTCAACCAACTTCTGCAACAGGTAATACTTTTACTATGTTTTGGATTTACAATAGATCCACTGAAGCCAGGGCCCAAATCATAACCTGCCTGGATACGACCAATCATAATACATATTATGTACTTGTATGTATTTGTAAATGTCACTGCCTTCCTTTATTTAAACAAGTTTTATTACACCTTTTTTTAAATGAGTACATATTGTTTTATTGCAAATTATGCAATATTTATTTTGGACAAAAATGAGGTCATTTAATACTTCATGATTTTAATAACAATTATGTTAAGTGAACCATAATAAACAAAAGATTTGTTCCTGTTAATGGGTATATTAATTATGATATTTAGGTGATAACTCAAACATTTAGAGTCCATTGTTTGCTCATACATTTGCATAAAAGTGTTATTATTAATATGCAATTATCAATAATGCATTGTCTGCTTCAGATAAAAAAAACTGCAGCAAATGACCTTGTCGCCAAACAAGTGTTCCCCAATATATTGTCTTTAGCATAATGAGGGGCTAAAATCACAAGTGTAACACACTAATACAGACAAAAATAAAGAAATTAGGGGCGGCGGTATTCATTTTCACGTATTCGTTTATTAATTAAACGTGGGAGTGTCATGTATCGGCACGAATGGAGTGTCGGCCGAATAAATTCCAGGGCCTCACAGAAAACCGGCGTGAAATAACGCTTGAGTTGTGTTTCGTAGAGTGATTGAGCCCCCCGGTAGGAGGCCCAAAGGGGGTTTTGAAGACTGGGAATGCAAGTGTGCAACAAGCATACTTGTAACTCCTCTGGTGTTGCCTCTGGTGTTGCCTCTGGTCCACTTCGTAAACAATCGTCATTTTTGCCCCCTAAAGTAAATAAAATATTGACTTTAATATTAATCAGGTACTGTTAATTCTAGATCAAAGTGCTGCAGCAACTGGTACAGCAGCACACCATTGCTATATCCAAGGCCAATTCTTCGCTCGCTCTGCAGTGCTCTGTGCAGATTTCCAAAGCTAAGCAACAGATTACTGCTTTACAGGTAAAATGATGTTGAAAAATATATATTATTTAGAAAGTGGTAATTAAACATAGACTTAACATTTGAGATGGGGCTTATCGAGGTTAAAAATTTCCTCTCTTTGAGTGCCCCATTGGGCACTCGATTAGTGTTGTACTGTAAGTAACTGCAAAATTACTACAAAGGAGTAAAAAAATCGTAGTTTTGAACATGAAGAATTGACTAAATATAGGCAATAGCATGTCTTTGTGCATATGTTTTTGGTAAATAAGATTTTTTGCGTCAAATATCTAAGTGACATTACAACACATAATTTTTAAAAATAATTTTTAAAATAACGACGACCTCTGTGGCTCTGTTGGTTGAGTGTGTTGGTGCTCAAGCCGGAGGTCGCGGGTTCAAATCCCGCCGAAGGAACAAAAAGTTTTTCTGTGTTCCTGGGTCATGGATGTGTATTAAATATGTGTATAATATAATAAAAATCTTAAACATGTGTATAGTATAAAAGTATTAAATATATTTCCGTTGTCTGGTACCCGTAACACAAGTTCTTCGAGAACTTACCACGGGATCAGATTGACGTGGTGTGAAGCGTCCATAGATATTATTATTATTATTATAATTACTCTTCACTTTTTTTTGACGCGCATTTTTCTTTTGTACAGAACCAGATTGCCACTCAGCAAGCGTTGTACATGAAGCAACAAGCTGGAGGCAGTGACTTGTTCAAGCAGAGTCATGACCCCCTGAACACTCTGCAGAGCAACTTCAGTGACATGGGAATCTCCAAAGAATCACAATCAGTAAGTAGTTGTAATCACTTAACAAAGAAAGCTACTTATTTACTTTTTTACTCGACTATGGCGAAGCCAAAAGGAATGATAATGATTTTGGCAGTCTGTATATGTATGTATCATGTATGTTCCACTAGTACAGTTCAAAAAAATGAACCTTTTTTTTCTAAATCAGCAGTGAAATTTTAAAGGAAATTTCCTTTAAAATTTCACTAAATGCTTTAAATCAGAGGTTCCCAAACTTATTCCGTTTAACACCCACTTCGAAAATTAGTTATTTTGTAGTGTCACCATTTTTTTTCACCTTAAAAACCTCAATAACGTATTAGTCTTGCCTGGAGAGTATCTTTTATCTATTCAAAATTAATTAATAATAATAATGAGCAATAATAATATAATACTACTCATATCAACCCCCCCCCAATTTTTTCTGGACCCCTTAATTTTTTTTAATTAAAATTGTAAAACATTCCAGAAAAATTAAGAAAAAAACATTAAATTGACATGCTAAATGTAATAAATGTAAAATTGAAATTCACGATGAGCGACCTTTCAACTTGCGACAAAAAATTCAGATTTTGGTTGTAAAACAATCTAATATGGTATAATAAATTACTACGTTTGTGAAATAATTTTAGGAACAAAAAAAATACAAATCTAGCGACTAAATAATACCAGTTTTGTTCACTGAATATTACAAACTGACAGACATATATTATTTTAGCGAAATAATAACCATCTCGGCGACAAGTCAGAGCACACATTTAATTCAAGAATAGGCACATATTTTTTCCCTAATATAGGTAATTTAAAAAACAAAGTATTAAATGAACCGAGGGCGCATCAAAAAATCGTAAAGGAGCGTACAAAATTCCATTTTTTTATACCAAGATGGCGGAGGTTTTTTGTCAATAAAACGAATATATAGGTAGGTGTCCTTTTCTAGGTTTCTGGGGGTGTAAAAATCATTCATTTTGAAATTTAAAAATGGCAGATATATATTTTTATTAAATTGATATGGGTGTCGTTTTCCAGTGTTATTTGGGTGTGCTGAATATGAAAATGACATTCATTTTAAAATTCCAAGATGGTGGACATATTTTTTTATTTAAACTCATATAAGTTTAAATAAAAAAGCATTTTTAACTTTTTTAATAAGAGTTTCCTCGATTCCTAATGGATCCCATCATAATTGTTGTTTTTTTTTATTCTTCAAGACGCAGGTGTAATTCTTAAATTTTCAAGTGACGCCACATACATTTTGTCTTTTGTCTTATTTTTGTCTCAGATTAAGGACTATATTTTTGTTTTGTATTTGCCAGACATGCAGCTACTTCTATTAAATATTCCACCTCAACAAATCTAGCATTGAGCAATATGTCAACTGTGGGTGCATAACACCGTTTGATATGTTCCACAAGTAATTTCAAGAGGAAGGACTTTCCACTTCCTGTACCACAGGTGATGAATAACAATGATTGGATTTTTGGTCCTGCAAATTACTTTCCACAGCTGCACAAACTTTGTGAAAGAGGTCTCTCCGTTGGACGTTAAGACTTTAAATATTGTCCAAGAAGATTTTGGAAGACGTCTGACATTGCAGAATGCAGATATTTCGTGTAATGCAGATACATCTTCAGAACAGTTCTTTAAACAATTTCCACATGTGTATTTTTAAAGACTGACGAGTTCCATTCAGTGCTTTTGGTACCAGGGTATACCTTGACATAATGTCACGTACCTTAAAAATGAAGTAACAGTTGACACAGAGTATGATTATGTATTCATCACATGATTATGTATGGTTATGTATTTATCATATTATGTGATGGTGGTGATGATGGTTATTTAATAGTAACATATGCTTAGAGTTCTTTAAACAATGCTGAAATACACATTTGGATGTGTATTTTCAAAGACTGTTGAGTTCTGATCAGTTCTTTTGAATCCAGGGTATACCTTGGCACAACATTTCATTATTTTATAGCTGTGAATGTTCAAAGATGTAAATTCATATTATTTGAACATATCATGATGTATGAATTGGGATTGGAAAATATGTAAAAATGAGATATTCAGAAAATAGATCTATTTAATACTTTTTTGTGCATTTTTACTTTAGAAGTCGGTTTTCTTTTTTTGTTTGAAAAAAATATTTTCCCCTTTTTAGTCATATTTATTTATATTATTAACACATTTTAAGAAAGTTTAAAATAAGCATTCGAATGTGTAATTTAATACGCGCCAAGCTTCCATTAGGTATTGTATATAAGATGATGATGATGATTACTGTAAGTTGCATAAATGGCATAAGCTTGCAGTTCTTTAAACAATGCTGAAATTTCCAAACGTGTATCTTTAAAGACTGCAGAGTTATGTTCAGTCCTTTTGGATCCAGGGTATACCTTATCACTACATTTCACTTTTTGGTAGCTGTGAATGTTCAAAGAAATCGATATCGGCGTAAAAGACAATGAGAAATACCTATATCAACATAATATGATGTATTGTATTTTCGCGAAATGTCGCGAATTTGAAAGAAGTTAGTAAAGAATTTTGACAAGTAAATCTAGTTTGAACTGGTTGTATTGGAAAGGGAATGTAACATCCCCTGTCCTCTCCTTCAAGAGGAGGGAAGGAGAGAGGATGTTGCACACTTACTCTCCGAACACCGTAAGGTACAGACGTGCCGGTGGTAAGGCGTTACCTCGGTAAGTGATTGATATTTCCACTTTATATACAGACCACAATATAACCACCAGTAATTTATGCAGCTGTGTATAAGTTTGTATGGTGATTTAAGATTAGAGTACCAACTTACTAGACACAGGCAAAAAGGTCATTAGGACCGAGGAATAGGCACTAGGACCGATGAATAGGTCACTAGGACCGATGAATAGGTCATTAGGATCGATGACATTTGGTTGGAGTAAAGGCAAGGCTGTCAGGGGTGGTTTGGAGGCCTTACCGGGGATCCCCGGTGGGTCGTGGAAGTAGAACTGACTACTCCGACCAGAGAGAGGAACAAACCTCGCTCCCACCCTCTTGAGGGAATGAGTGACCATGCTTTATAATAATAATTGTGGTCTGTGGATTATATTGTAATTGTAGTAGTTATATCTATTATCTAATGTATTATACACTGTTAGCTGCCTTCGTGGCCCAGTGGTTAAGAGCTTGGCTCTCGACCTCCGGTCGTGAGTTCGGTTTCCACGTTGGAACAACAAAAAATGTTGTTTCCAAGTTTGGTTAGGATAATGCAGTCTGATCATCTGATTGTCTGACAAGATCCTGCGCCTGACCTCTCGACTGTCGTGTCGGTCAGCTGTCCGACTGGGTTTCGAGAGCAAAGGAAGAGAGAGTGCTTTTGTGTACTGCGCACACACTTTGGCATTATAAAATATCTCCTGCGTAGCTGGCATGGTTTCAATGGAACCGGGCACCGTCACCGAAAACGGTGTGGATAGCTTATATAATATTACACTGTTATATTATGTTGTTATCATATAAAATTGTTTTCGCTTTCTATTACATATCGTCGGATGCTCATGATGATGATGATCGTGTATCATTCTGCGACATTAATAGTGACATATGCTTGCAGTTTTATAAACAACTAGTTGTTGCCCGCGGCTCCGCCCGCGTAAATATAGTTTTTTCGCGGTCGCGGATATGTGACTGATTCAAAAATAGATAAAAAGAATCCTTGATGCGGATCATATATCATGCTAAAATTTCAGCTCGATCGGTGCAGAACTTTTTGAGTTTTTGAAGCGTACACAAACCAACAACATTTTTATATATATAGACTAGCTGCTATTTTTTAATCCAGGGCCTAAAGTACTATCATACCAAATTTCATCGTAATCCGTTCAGTAGTTTTTGCGTGAAAGAGAAACAAACATCCATCCATACATCCTCACAAACTTTCACATTTATAATATTAGTAGGATGCTGGATATTTCCAAATATGTATATTTTAAGACTGAAGAGTTCTGTTCAATCTTTTTGAATCCAGGGTATACCTTAGCACAACATTTCACTTTTTGGTAGCTGTGAATGTTCAAAGAAATCGATATCGATGTAAAAGACTATGAGAATTTCGCAAGTAGCGTAAAAACGCTCCATACTAAAGTCGTATCCACGTGGGCGAATCAACTTTTACGAGGCCAATTTGAAAGAGGTTTCAAAAAAGTTTTTTAAAAATTATTATTTTGTCAAATTACTGATTATTAATAACAGTGGCGTACGGATAATTGATTAAATTAATTTATTCTAATATCAACAGCAATATCAAAATGCAATTTATGTGTGTTTTAAGCACATTTTGTTGGTCATAGTCGGAAATTCTCTTGCGTTACGTTGTCTAGATTTTATCATAACATAGGAATAAAAATTTGAAAGCCCACGAAATCGATATAGATATTTTCCGCAATTAAGGAGCTCATTATGAGAGGTTTTTTTAAACAAAATCCACATTATTACGGTAATAACTGGACTTTGCAAGTCCCCTGCGTTACTATAGTAATTTAAGGAGTCGTATTTTTCAAATATTTCTTCTTTTGTTAGGATTTGGCTTAAACATTAAATATCTATAACAGGGGAAAGTTAGTACGATTATAACTCACCATGGCATATCCATCAAAAACGATCCTGGTTAACAAAAAAACTAAAGTAAAGTAGAATTTTTTTCTATCGGGGACAAGAAAATTGGCCTCGTAAAAGTTGATTCGCCCACGTGTGACGTCACTCGTGGGTTAAATATATGAAGTATTCGGCCGCAGGAACATTTGTAAATATCTCTGATATTTGTGCGTTTCAGTTCATACTTATCATAATGAATGTTTTTGTATATAATGTGATGTAAGTAAACTAATGATGTAGGTTTTGTTTACTAATTTAGCAAAAAAAAAATATTGCAGCTGTGTATAACGTATAAGTTTGTATAAATATATAAGATTAGGCTCTAGTTTTATGCGTCTGCGCGACCGAGCGGCTTGGCCGCTACACCGCGAAATTACAAGCAAATGTATGCAAAAATGCTACGCTACTCAAATAAATCGTTGCATACAGTTGCTAGATCACAGGCAAATAGGTCATTAGGACCGATGAATAGGTCACTAGGACCGATGAATAGGTCATTAGGACCGATGACATTTGGTTGGCGTATGTAGGATGTAGTCCGATCCCCTATTGTCGCGAATGTGAAAGAAGGTAGGAACAAATATTGATAGGTTAATCTAGTTTGAACTGGTTGTATTGGAAGGGGAATGTAAAATTCCATCTCCTCCCCTTCAAGAGATGAGCGAGGTGTGGTGCGGTAGACGCATACTTGCTCTCCGAATAGCGTAAGGTACAGACGTGCCGGTGGTAAGGCGCTACCTCGGTAAGTGATTGATATTTCACTTTAGATATATGTAGACCATAAGATAACCACCAGTAATGTATGCAGCTGTGTATAAGTTTGTATAGTGATTTTAAATTAGAGTACCAATTTGCCAGACCACAGGCAAATAGGTCATTAGGACCGATGAATAGGTCACTAGGACTGATGTATAGGCCACTAGGACCGATGACATTTGGTTGCCGTAAAGGCAAGGCTGTGAGGGGTGGTTTGGAGGCCTTAGTGATCCATTATCACTAAAACCGATGAATAGGTCAATAGGACCGATGAATAGGTCACTAGGACCGATGAATAGGTCACTAGGACCGATGAATAGGTCACTAGGACCGATGAATAGGTCAATAGGACCGATGAATAGGTCACTAGGACCGAAGAATAGGTCACTAGGACCGATGACATTTGGTTGGCGTAAAGGCAAGGCTGTCAGGGGTGGGTTTGAGGTCTTACCGGGGATCCCCGAGGGGTCGTGTAAGTAGAACTGACTACTCCGACCGGAGACGAGGAACAACAAACCTCGCTCCTACCCTCTTGAGGGAATGAGTAACCACGCTTGTATAATAATTGTGGAGTATGTGGATTATTAGTTTTGTAGTACTTATGCTTATGTAATTACACTGTTAGCCGCCTTCGTGGTTCAGTGGTTAAGAGCTTGGCTCTGACTCGGAGGTCGTGGGTTCGATTTCCGAGTTGGAACAACAAAACATTTTTCCAAGTTTGGTTAGGACAATGCAGATGGGAGTGTAAAAAGTCAGTCCTGCGCCTGACCTCTCGCCAGTCGTGTCGGTCAGCCGTCCCATCGGGTGTTGAGAGTAAAGGAAGAGAGAATTCTCATGTGTACTGCGCACCAAGTGTGAGCGCACAAAGTGTGGCACTATAAAATAACTCCTGCGTAGCTGGTCTGGTTTCAATGGAACCGGGCACCGTCACCGAAATCGGTGTGGGGAGCTATTATATTACACTGTTATGTTATTATCATTTAAAATTGTTTTCACTTCCGATTACATTGTCGGATGCTCATGATGATGGTGATCATTGTATCATTCTGCGACATTAATAGTGACATATGCTTGCAGTTTTATATTATATACAATGCTGAAATGAGATGTTTGATTTTGGACCAGCTCTATGTACACCACATAGGTAAATAGGAAAAAATATGGGATTTTCATAAAAATATAAAAATAAATAATTTGACGAATGGAAAATGCGTACAAAAATGATTATTTGAAAAGTTTTTTAATGCGATAACCCTATTTTTAGGTGGGCCATGGCAGTTGCTTTGATATGACGTAGTTGACAATTTTAGGAGGAGACGTCTTCTTGAACGTCATACGTCTTTCTTTGCCAAAAATCATGTCATTGTCAAAATGATATTCTTTGGATAATAATTCTGATCTGATCCGCCATGTTTTATGTTGTGTTGCTCGCCTTGGCGAAGTTAATTTAAATGTACATTGAAACGAAGTGAATTTAAACAAAAATCAAGAATAGGAAACGTTTACTATATTATGTATCTACATTTACTTATCTACACTAATATTAGAGGAAAACTTTGTTTGTATGTTTGTTTGTTTGTTTGTAATGAATAGGCTCAAAAAGTACTGGACCGATTTTAAAAAATTCTTTCACCATTCGAAAGCTACATTATCCACGAGAAACATAGGCTAAATTTTATTTTGGAAAAAAATAGGGTTCCGTAAGATATTTGGATTTTTCGGACACAATGTGTATAAAAACAACCAGAAAAGTTACTTATTTTGCGTACGCTGCCTAAACTATAAAATATAGAACCATATAATGTTCTAATTCATTGTAGATCTTTTAAATATCTACAAAAAAGTCCGCGACACACTATACCTATCTATGTCGAGTGAGGCACAACAACCATTTTTTTGTTTAGAAATCTTGATTTTTTTTTGGACTACATTTAAACGCGTTTATTTTACTCATGCTATTAATCCTTATCAAAATAAATTATTTCATCACTAAGTACAGTTTATGTAGATAATATTTGGTCTTTGAATAATTAAAATTGGACGTTTGGTTTTGAAGTTATGGCGAAATTAAAATATTACGATTTCTGCTGCACGGCCCGTTGCGAAGTGGGCGACATTCTGTAGTATTAGTATCAGTATTGTACCCGTGCGAAGCCGGGGCGGGTCGCTAGTATTGTACATAGTGCTGGTCCACGACTCATACATTCCTAAACATCTCCTTACCTAACGTGTATCTTCAAACACTGAGGAGTTCTGTTCAGTCCTTTTGAATCCAGGGTATACCTTGGCACATTTCACTTTTTGGTAGCTGTGAATGTTCAAAGAAATCGATATCGGTGTAAAAGACTATGAGAAATACATATATCAACATAATATCATGATGTATGGAGCGATGATGATGATGGTGGTGGTGGTGGTGATGATGATGATGATGATGATAATGATGATGATTATGATGATTATTTAATAGTGACATATGCTTGCAGTTTTTATAAACAACGCTGAAATTTCTTAATGTGTATATACAAAGACGAGGTGCCGTTCAGTGTTTTTGGATCCGGGGTATAAGTACCTACCTTCGCACAACAACTCAATTTTTGATAACATATACTCGAGTTACTTTAAAAAAACAAAATCACTATAGGTGTCACTATAAACTTTGAGTACTTCTTTCGATTCCTCATGGATCCCATCACCAGGTCTACCATTTGGTGATAATGAGGCCAATTTAATGTCCGCCATCTTGGAATTTCAAAATGAATGTCATTTTTGTATTCAGCACCCACAAAAACCTTGAAAACGACACCCATACGAAAGGAATTAACCAACCCCAAGTTTCCGAAATGGCGATTTTTCGTAGCCTATTAATAGAATTTTTTGCAGCCAAAATGTATCAACCATTGCCTACTTATAACGGTCGTTAACTCTGAAATCGCGAAAGTCGCCAACTTATAAACTGTGCCACTTTGGATTAATAAAATTGCCACCAAAATATCTGTCGATTTTTGAATTTTTTTCGTCTGAGTGCTTTCGCTAGTTTAGTAATTTAGACGTCAACATATTAATTCGCTGCCACGTTCAGTAATACAGTACCTATTCGACGTGCAGTCGCTGACTTATCTTTTATTAGCACGATTAATTATATCCCTAATATTAAGAGCTCTCGTTTTACAGGCTTCTTTTTTTTGACTAGGAAGATATTTCATTGCGGGTTTTTGAGAAAAAAAAAACGATATTCTAATGTTCCATTCCAACTGTAGCGCTTAAACTACTAGTAGTTTTAATAAATGAGGTGTCACTAAATTCGTAATAATTACCAGGTTACGTAGTCGAGTGATAGTTATTTGAGGGTTATTATTATAACGATGCGTGCGCACACCTACAATCTTAAGCGTCTCCACAAAGTCAGCTGAGTGCTAAGTTTGGACTTTTTCTTTTCGCATTCGATCGTGAGCGCGTTTTTCGTTTACTAGGAATTTGTGATTTGTACAGTGTCCCGTAGTTGTCACGTTTACAAACCAAGTTTAATCACAAACAAGTTCCTAGTAAACGTCAAACGCGGTCACGATCGAATGCGAAATGAAAAACTCACACTTAGTACTCTGTTAACTGTCACTAAAGGTTCTGTGAAAATTTTTAACTAAGCAGTGTATAACTTCTTATGCGCGTACAATGTACATACATGCATTTTCTTCTGTATTTTATATAGTATGTAGATTGTAGGTACTACTTTAAAAAAAAATGAAACTAAAAAGTGTAATTCTTGTCTGTGTAGGCATATGGCGCTGGCAATCAACAATCAAGACTAAACCAATGGAAGTTGCCGTCTTTGGATAAGGACGGTGATGGCACCGACTTCAGCCGTGCTCCGGGCACAGCTAAATCCACCACCAGTCCACCGCTCAACCAGATCGGTCTGCAGCCTGACTCGTAAGTGTACTCCAACCCCTCCTTGTAATGTAAACTAAACCATTCTTGTCTTCTAGCACACAGAATACAGAACATCCAGAATGAGTGTTCGACAATCATGTGTTCGATTTTCAACTCTATTGTATAATATTAACGCAGAGTTCTATTTTCTATGCTCTGAATATTCCCCGGCCTTACGGATTCCGGACGATATAGTTCCAGCCTAACACTCGTATCTCTCCCGCAGCACATGGGGCGTGGGTCGCAGCGAGGGGTGGGGCGAGGGTGGTGCGGACGTGGCGGACGGCAAGGACGCGTGGCCCGCGCACCCCGCGCACCAGCCCGTCTACGACCTCGTGCCCGAGTTCGAGCCCGGCAAACCGTGGAAGGTGAGATATTGTATACAATAAAACAACGGGTTGCGGGTTGCACTCCGGGAGTGCCGGCAGAAGTGAAAACTTGAACATTATCGTTTACGTTTACCTATTATAACTCATTATAACTAAGTGTCGCACGGACTAAATATTTAGCTGGATACAAAAGCACATATTATTGCGACTATTTCCGTGATATATCTAGTCGATTGACTAATGTTTTTAGTTATGAAATTAAATATTATTCTATTCATAATGAAGTTTCAATGTTCATTGTACAATCCTTACATAAAAAATACAGTTCCTATAAGATATGTATGTAAAGGAAATTGTTAATCCAATGACAAATATTAAACTAGGGTAACCAAATGAAGAACGTGGAAGACGACCCGGCTATGACTCCCGGGTCGGTCGGCCGTTCTCCCCTCTCGCTGACCGCTATCAAGGACTCTGACATGCTCGGCGGGAAAACCTCCCCACCGGGTGGGGAGCGCAGCCTCTCCTCGTCCACTTGGAGCTACGCCCCGCCAGCCACCAGCGCCAGTGGACTCAAGCCAGTGGACGCGTGGGGCTCCAAGCCGCGTCCCGCACCGCCCGGCCTCAACAAGTGGCCGCAGCACCACGGCAACGCGCGCGCCGTGCCTTCATGGCAGGCATCCACTTGGCTCCTACTAAAGAACCTCACTGCTCAGGTAAGAACACACACATACACCGTTTAATCCGGTAGGCGAATACTAATTATAGTAGAGACTAATTGTCATTATTCACCTTAATTGCGTAATTGGCTAGATGACAACATTTTTTTAATTGTATAAATGAAAAATACTCCTAATTATTTGTAACTTCTCAAAGAAACCATATATCAAAAGTCAATATTTTCAAAGGTACAGTGATTTGTATAGAAAATTTCCATACTTCATATGGCAATTAAAGAAAAATTTGACCGTGTATATGCCTCATTTTTAATTCTATCTGTTTATTAGGACCTAAAAAAAAATATTTTAACATTATTATATTAATTTTCTATTTGTATATTCTTTGAGTTTGTTGCTTAAATCTACATTATATATATTTTCATAGATTGATGGATCGACACTGAAGACGCTCTGTTTGCAACATGGACCACTGCAGAACTTCCATCTCTACTTGAACCAGGGCCTGGCTTTGGCTCGCTACTCTACTCGCGAGGAAGCCGCTAAGGTAAGTTTAAACAAGTAATGTAACTTAATTACTCTACGACGAGTTTTATCCAAATTTTAATATAACTGCATGCATTCTGCTCATATTATAAACCGCGCGATGGAGTGTGCCAAAGTCCATATTTTATTGTCTAGTGTGTAAATGATTTAGTTAATAAAATTTCTATCTTATCGTTGATAAGATATACCATACTTGGTGGACGGTGGGTCATATGTTTATCAATATAAGGTTTAATAAAATAACAACATTATTTTGAGGTAAAAATTTGGGATATTGGGAGCGACAAAAGATAATGGCAATGAGAAACTAAAACCTCTAAAAATATAATATGGGTTTTAAATGATGTAAATACATTCAGACTCGTACCCGATTCCAAGGTGACAAGTGGCAAATTGTTGCTTACAGGCTCAGATGGCGCTCAACAACTGCGTGTTGAGCAACACGACGATCTTCGCGGAGTCGCCTGCCGAGTCCGAGGTGCAGATGATCCTGCAGCATCTTGGCTCCGGCGGCGGTGGCGCCTGGCGCGGTGGTGGCGGATCTAAGGTACGATTTTTTCGTGGTTCTTTTTTGGTCAACGATCGAGCCACATTCTCACTGAGAGTGAAAAGCCCCAAGTGGGAGAAGCAGTCGAGCAGCAATAGCAATTTTTCTGTTTGTTTCTAGGACGGCTGGGGCAGCGGTTTCCCGAGCCTGTGGCCGGAGCAGCACGAGCAGCGCGGCACGCCGTCGTCGCTCAACTCCTTCCTGCCGCCCGACCTGCTCGGCGGCGAGGCCATCTAAGCCCCCGGGCCCCGCGCCCCGCGCCAGCCCCGCCGGTGTCTAGTGTAATTACGCTTTACCGGTCCCCGTACGGGGCCGGACTAATTTTATTCGCCTAGTCACGTGGTACCGGCCGCGTCACGTCGCCGCGCGACGCGCCGCGGCCGCCGTAGCCGACTGTCCACAATACTATTATCTACTGTGTCGTAAGTGTTCATGTAGATTACTTAGTGTAAATAAGAATTATATACAACGGCAGACATATAATGTATGGAGGTTATAGCTGGAGAGGGCGGGCGGGCGGCGGGCGCGGGTGTGACGCGCGCGCGCCGCCCGCCCGCCCTGTATCTTACCAAATAACGTAAGCTATCGGATGTAGAGTAGTTGCGTCGCGGGCTACCTCAGTCACTCGCCCCGTGGCCCTATTTTAGTCTGTATTTATTTTGTTGCGCCCGGCGGATGTTGCTGTTTCGCGCCGGGCGATTACGTTCCGAGTTTCTTTCGTGTTTTTTTTTTATTATTTGTCGTTTTATTGTACCGTCTCGTATTTTAATTATTTATTCTGTTTAAAATTCTCATACGCGATGAGCTTTCGTTTTTTCCAGTAGTGATATTTTTATTCAGCAATAAAAGTGTAAGTGCATTTCGCCCTATTAACAAAGATTTTATAGTTAGTTTGTAATTTTTTATAAAAATAAACAAAAAAATTGTAATCGATGAGATTCGAAGTGCATTCTTGTAGAGATAAATTCCTTTAAGCCGCATAGTCTGAGATGGGAACCGGCGGCCGAGGGGCGGGCGGGGGGCGGGCGCCGCGCGGGTCCTGTGATGTAAAATATCTTGCCTAATGTAAGGATATAATCTATTTTATTGGAGAAGAGACGCGGCCGCCCTCGCCGTAGCCGAGTTTTCCCTAAATTTTTTCCAGTATTTGTGATTCAAGTGCCACTTTATGTTTAATATATGAAACGATTATTAACTAGATTATACGACTAATGTAAGGGTAATCTAATATATTAAATTGAAAATTGTTTTATCATTTTATATTACATACATTTGTGAGAAGTGTTATAAAGTACTATAATTGACGGTAATTTAAATATTACACTTTTGTGTATAGTTAAGGATAAAGTTCTAACTTAAATTTAGCCATATCAATATCTATTTAATAAAAGATTTGTGGTATTTTCTATAGGCTCAATTTGAACGTTATTCAAAGTGACATATGCTTTAGATATTCTGTTAATAATATACTTGTAGTCGTAGGTCTCTCGGTATTACATCAACCTAGCATAAGCGTACACCTAAGTCCTATGATAGTTCTCTTAAGCGTACTACTGATATTTAACGGCAACGATCGCACTTGTAAATGTTCGTTACGATGAAAAAAATTTATTTACAATTTTATTTACTCTTTAATTTATTGATGGTGTGCCACAGACATACTCTGCCAAAATATATCATTACCGTATACGGGGTCGGGCCCCGGACCCACCCGTCGCGCGGCCGAGTCCGCGGGAGGCGACTAGTGATAGTCGTACGTGTGGTATTGTGAGCATCTTCCAGTGATCTTGATAACGATTGTAGTGCTAAGTTAGCTGTAAGTTATTGCTGTACCTTATCGGGTCTCGCGCTCGAGGACTCTTCACAAATTTATATCTAGTAAGTTAGTCGATTGCGAGGTTGGGATACTCGTGCGTTTGGACTGTTCGACCGCTTCGGACCTGTAGTTCTAGTGTTAAATGTTTCTCTGTATGTGTTCAAATAGAAAATATTTAGCATTTTGTCTTAATATTTTATCACTCATCATGACCGACCGACGGTTAATGTCATCTCATCGTTTGCATATTCCGTTGCCTGTGCCCGTGTCGCACGACAGGAGGTACTAGTGTTATGCGAAAGAAAATTATTTGCCTAGACGAGAACCCACGTGTCGACCAACGCGACGTAAACGTTAGGTGCCAAAGAATGTGTATCAAAGATATTATGTTTGGAATGTGACCGATCGCATCTCTGCTGAGACATATCTTCCAAATTAATTTGAAATTAGATTTCGGTACGGGTTATTGATCTGATGTTCCTAAAACATTCGTGTTACATCTATGCAACAGAGCACGCGTTACTACATGCCTATTGTCAATTCTATTGTTGTCGAGCTCAATTCGTGTGAGGGTCTTTGTTTTGTATCGTTTTTTGATATACATAGTAAAATTTATAAAGTATAATTTGTAAAACTGCGTTTAGTCCAAATTAATGCAAGATGCCTCATGCCGTAAGTCCGGTCGTAACGTGAATTTAGTACAGCAATAAAATAGATAATTAAAAAGAAGTTAATTTTTATAAAAGTTTTCGTATTTTCAAAAAAAAATAAATGAAAAAGACATGAGTAACGAAAGTATAAGTATCCAGTGCCCCGTAGAGTATGTTGTCCATAGATTAAAGACGAAAGAAGTCATGCCTTGAAGTTAGTCAGTTAATGTAATCAGTACTTAATGAGTATAATAAAGAGACATAATATAAGCGTTGTGGTGTAGCGGTGTTAGGTTTGTGTGCGTGCGCCCGCACCGCGCCCGCACCGCGCACGCAGCGTGCGGCGCGCCCGCACTTAGGTTGTGAGAGTGGCGCTAGCGCCGCAAACGGAATCTCCTCTCGGTTCAAGGACTGCATTATTTCCTGCACACAATTGCGCCACGTGCAATTTAGTCTGTATTATTATTATGTTGTTGTATATTTATACCTTACACCTAAATGTAATATGTATATAATGTGAAATTATATTCTTAAAAGATTTTAATACGCTTTTCGCTTTCACTTTCTAACATTTTTTCGTGATTCGTTTCTGTTATTTAGTATAAATTTACGTACCTAAAAGTAATTATATATAACGATTATCATAGATGTAAAATGTAAGAGTATAAATAATTAAATTAATAAAACTTAAAAAATAAAAAAAAAATATTAAAAAAAAAAACTTAAAAATAAAAAATCTTAAAAAAATAGAAAAGCAATGAATAAAAACCAATGATTGTGCCTCAATGTACTGTGGTACGGTTACCCTAAACAACGGCAGGTGTAGGTGTAGGCGTTTCGTCGGGAATTGTACATGTAATGAACTGTGCGCTAGGCACCGCTCGCCTTGTGTAAACATATATGAGCTTAGCTATTTTACTTTTTATTATAAGTGTTATGACATCAATCGACATTTTATATATTATAATTATATATATTATATTATATAAACCGTGTAAATATTATTATCTATTTATTTCGGTTTTTATTTTCATGAAGTTTTACTATTGAGCGTATCGTTAACGGCATCGGCCCGTCGGGAGCCGCAACACGAGCCAAAGCCGCCGACATCACAAATGTATTCGATCGTACAAATGAGCCATTTATCACTTTTCCAAGCTGCTCCGGTATTGTTTTAGTTCGAGCTTTCGAGTTGTTCGCTCATAATAATCTCGTTGTTTTTTTTTAATTTGTTCCTTATCGAGTAATCGTCCTCGGCATGAGGTTACTCAGTTTCCTGATCGGACCATCGAGCACCGAAGCACAAAACCCCTAGAGATATCACCTCGTCCTCGTTCTTTTGAGCTGAATGTCAAATTTTATGTGATAAATAGATTAATTTTATATGGAAACGAATTTTTGACAGCGGACGGTGGTGTGTGGTATCGGAGCGATCGGCACTCGCAGGCGACCTCGGTTGCCCTCCAGCAGACTCGTAGGGACCAATATGTACGAGTCTGTCGATCCGGACCGGTGTCGGTGTTACGTTGATTCAGGGCCTTTTAATTTGATAAGGTTAAATTTGTTGTTTGTTCGTAATATTTTTGTACGTTAGCGTTGACGTCCCGGTACAACAGAAGCAGTTTAGGTGATAATCTACAAGAAACTAGTCTTCCTAGCGGCGGGGTCGGTCGCGGAGGCAATCCCTCTAGTCTTGTTTCGTGGTGCGATAGTGAATACCAAATAGGGCTCAGGCGGTCCGCGGTAGCGCCCGAGCAGCTTGGACCCCGCGAGCGAACGGTCGGGTAGTATTATAATATTGCATTTATTTCAACTTTCGTCGTAGTCACTCGAGAATATATTTGAGCTAATGCCTAAAATTGTAATATCAGAGTTTATTTAGGATGTTTCATATTATACATTTCTAGTGTTTAAATATCTAAAATTTACCTTAATTATAGCGAATGGATTTTTGTATTATCGGTATATAGTAGCCGTAAGACAAAGCGTGTTCTCGTAGACACACCCAACTTAAAATAATAATTGTACTGAGTGACTTTACGTGTAAACAGAGGGCCATCGATTAATACGTCGTAGTAAGCTAAATTCTCTATTTGGTAATATTAAATGTGATCGCTGAGAATATTTTTAGCCGCCGTATATGTAATGTTATCGTAGGTCAGTGGCGACACTGTAGATTAGTCGGTTATCTCGCATTTGTCTCGTCCGAGAGGCGAGAACGTGTGTGACCCACCCCAGCGAAGTAATTGATGCAGTAGACTCCTGCTGCGTATCACAGCGCACCGCTTCTCTAGTCTCTCTCGCATTCGTACATCGCTTTAACGACTTTATATTTGTTATCGAGCATAATTTTATTCATATCCTAATATTCAAGTCCTAGTTGTATTATCCTTTCGTTAGATCTCTTTTGTACCTGTGGAGTTTATTTACCGTTCGCGCGAGCCCGCGTCGACGTCTCGCTGCGTGCGGGACGCGACGACCCAGACGGACGCGTGTACAGCGGGTTGCGGCCCGCCGTATTGTATGATGGCACTCTCATTTCCGAGGGTAGATGCTAAACGCTGCAGGACAATATTAATACATGTTTGTGTTTATTTACCCATGTTGATTTGCGTTTGGTCCGTCCTCGGGAAACGATAGTGCCGCAAAATTACAACGATCTCGACATCCATTCTGTATCTCGAGCGTCGGTTGTCCCTCTTCACTCGAACGTTTGAACGGGAGGGAAAGAGAGAGGCGATAGTCGAGCGTGCGGCCCGCTCTACACGTAGCTCCGCCACCTCAAAGCGCACCAACGACCAATTCACAAGAAGCACAGAGTAGGATCGGCGTCCGAACGACACTCTGTGGTGTTACGTTAGTCACTATTGTACCTTGTTTGTACTTGAATAAAAAAAAATAAAATATAAACCCTATGTAAGTGAAAAAGGGAGCGTTTGATCCAATTCTGAAAATATACTTAATTTAAATTTTAACAGACTGATATCTGTGATTAAGAAAATATTTTTAATATTATCCAGGGAGTCAGATGAATAAAATATTTATTTTATTAGATGTTTCGCGGTGCCGTGCGCCGCCGCCGAGACGTAACTGCTTCGCATATTTTTTTACTTTAGCGCGTACGGCGATATCGTACGCGAGTCATTTTTCGCTCAAACTCTTTGATTTATGAACAAGTGTTTTATTGATTTGTGTCTTAATGTGTTTTAGTGAACACTAATATTTCTCGGGTAGGGTTGACGCCACTAACTCCTATGTCGATTGTAAATAAGCATAACTTTGCTTTGCCTTACTACAGATTTATTTCTGTTATTTTTACATAGCTTTTTCATTTTTATTGCAATAAAATGTATACCAATTAAATATAATAGCATAATATACTCGTTACACAAATATTATTTTTGTAAAAAAAAGAATAAAAATAAAAAATAAAAAAATCTACTTAATTCTGACTGATATTGTGAAAATGTTTATGCTTCCATGCTTGTAATACTTTTTAAAATCATGTAATCATATTGTGCAATTAGCTTGGTGTTATATTTTGCGCTTTAATGAGTGATTAAGAGTATATTGGTGTTAACCCTACTATATGTTCCATTTCACGAAGTCAGATTGGCTAAAAATTAGCCATCACGACTACAAATAATTAGCCGTCATGACTTTGTGCGGTAGAATGTTGTGACATCGCTTTCCCACAAACAACAGACTGAGCGTTTGCTGAATACCACCGATGTCAGTTGAATTTCGTTTGTAATATTGATCTTAACGTTGCATATCGTCTAACATTTCTTAATTCGTATCGTTTTGTTGTATTCCATATCCTCCATCCCTCGTGTTAGGTTTTTATGAAGTCCCTAAGATAACATAATAATGGAGAAATAACTTAATCGCATATAGTATTCGTAGTTCGTATGACATCTCTCTAAATATTAACGATTGGCGTTGTTTTTTATAATAAAATATATTTTTGGTACCACCTTTGAGTTAAAGTACAACGTAGTTTAGAAGTATTTCAGTGACGTTGAATTACTATCAATAATAAAAAGGTAATCAATAGTTTTATACGTCGATAAGTGATAGATTTAAGCTGTTTTGTCTCTAAATATTGATAATTCTCAGTAACAATATGAAAAAAAAAACTTTTTATCAATAGACTTCGCAAATCTCTGCAGGAGATTTTATTTCTTAATGTAGTATTAATGTCGAAACAGGTACTGTATGGTGTAATATTGTGTAACAATTTTTAGGGAGAATTTAAGCTTTCTCTATTATTGTCACCTGTTTCAGAAGGCCTAATGCGGTATTTACACGCATTTTCCTGTCGCTGTTCTGCGTGTAAACTGTTTTACCGAATCAGCACATTAAAATGACGTTCGCGTTTGTTGTCACTAGATGGCGCTTTCACATTATCGCAACGGCCATGAGGTAAAACAGTTTTACGCTTGATAACGAGAGGGAAATGTTGTCGAGTAGAAATTTGCATTGTAGGGAGGATTTTTATTTATTGTAATAATTTGAGAGTCTGAATGACAAAAGGCAGGCTGTCAAATTATCCAGTGAGTCAAAAATCCGACTGCGGGCCCTGAGCCTTAATTCATTTCGCGCAAAAGGTTGTGTATTAATTTTTATGTAGTACAAATGTATTTGCAATATGATTGCTGTCGTGTTCCTTGATTTTCCTGTGTGTAATTTATTTTTAATTATTTTAACTCTTCATAATGTCTAGTAGTGTCGTCAGTTGCGTCTCAGTTTACTGTAGGAAGCACGAGTCGCTCGTTTGTATTATAAATTAAATAGTTTTAAGGATTGGTATTGTTCCGTAACTTACGTGTAAGCGAAATGAACTGTTCACATATTCCTACATAGCCAATTGATATAATCAAATGTACTACATTTTCCAGTTATTGGGTAATATCGCGTAACCGAGTTACGGAGGAGCCATATTTGTATTGATATACAACCAAAGTTTACTATTTCGGAATACTTAAGATTTATTTACACGAACGCTATTTTGACGCCAACAAACACCAGTGAAATTTCACAGCGATTCTACTGCAGGCTTCAGATACGTTCGTGTGAGTAGAGGAAAAGTTTTGGATCGACTCGTTGTCCCTATCTTCACGTACCAAATAAGAGAAGCAGATATCGACCGGCCGCAATGGTCGTCGGTGTTCCCCTATGTCTATATACCTCGTCAATAACCTCACGACTCAAGACTTTATTCGTCTCCCCTCGTACTTATCGCACTGCACTGTTATTTGGTACTACACCGTATTAACTTTCTCTTAAGTTAAGCTACAAGTATGTCGGCGTATAATAGTAGTTGATATATATTTTTATTGTTATTTTTTTTCTTAATCAACATTAAAGCAATGTATTTTACAAACAAACAAAACAGAACAATAATTATTATGTAAGTGTAACTGTTAGTGAATTTAAGTGTGCTATTTTCCATTCCAGAACTCAACGATATCAATGTTCTTATAACACTTATGTTCGGGTTTTAAAAAGATGTTATTATTGTATAATTATACTAAACCTTATGTGATTGAAATGCAATGTTTAGAAGTATTTTATTCTTTATTTTTTACCATTAATAATAGTTAGTAGAGATCTATTTGAGAGTCTAATGTATCAATTATTTGTAAAGTTGGCTGTAACTAATTAGAAGTTACAATAAGTAGATATTTTAATATAAAAACATTTGGAGAAAGTTTTATGTAGATGACATATAGTTGTTTTGATCATTATGTGAAGTGTTGTATGGTAAGTGCGTGCCGTACGCCCGGAGGCCGGTGTGCGGCGCCGCGCACGCTCGCACCCGCACGCCCGCTTGCCCGCACGCGGCGTACGGCACAGCAGCGCAAGTGTACGCAACGTGTACGCACAACGGTGCACCCGACTACTGCACAGCACTGCTAGGCTAATTCAGTTATTGAGTAAGGATATTTTTCTTACATTTCATAAGAGTAATGTTTATAGTATAGGCAATAATGTTTAACAAAAGTCCCTATGTAATCGAACTGACGACAGAAACGTATGTTATATTTGTGGCCTCTTTATAAATAAGATCTAAGTTACATGTTAAAGAAAATTAATTTTGCTATGCACAGAAATGATACTCAATTAATTGCCAAAAAGTTATATGTATATTCATAGTTCAACAATATTTCTTTTGGGCATATTTACTTTGAATTTATGCAAACTTAGATTATGATAAGAGTAGCTTGTAGATTATATGTAGAGTGGATGCATATATAATAATATATCTATATATTTAATTGTAAGGCGAATTTGAGATTTATCAATTTCTTGTATTGTTCGTAAGTTTAGATAATAAATGGGTTTAGCCATACTTCGGCTGGTTTGATATGTATGTTATCTGATTAATTGTAAAAAAAATAAAAAAATATATAAAAATTGTGTGTTTTATTTATATATAAAGCACCAGAGCCGTGCCGCCCCTGTGTGCGATGTGTGCGGCGCACACAGGCGCCAAGACGATGAGGGCGCCGCGGGCCGCCACCGAAAAGTTAAAACATGAAGATTCGTAAAACTATGAGGCGCTTCATGGGTTTCGCACACAGGCGCTACCAGGGGTCGGCGCGGTCCTGTAAAGCACCCTTTACTCTTTTAGTTTAGACTTGTAAAGTCATTAGTTTTTAAATGTATTATAATGATTAGCCAGTATTGCGCCAGATTTTTTGCTGTTTATATTAAGGCAAACTGGTTGGTACACGTGGAAGCTTCAAGCTACAAGTTTTTATTGATTTTTCCGTATGGATAAAGTTGATGTTTGCTATTTTTTGCTTGCTCATAAGTTTGTTATGGTTTGTTATAGCTAAATATTAGGTAGTTTTGTGAAATGTTTAATTTGAGCAATTAGTTTTGAGCATTGCATGGGTCCATTGGTCGGTAAAAATTGGAACTATTGCTAATGGGATCGCAAATAAAACTTAACATACATACTACACTAATATTTTTATTTACAACAATATCTCCGATGGTTAACATTGCAAAAGCAAATATTTACACTTATTGTATTATTATTTTAATATTAAATTTGTATAAATTGAATCAATTATTCGTTTAACATTAAAATAAAATATTGTTAAAATAATCTTTGGGAATATTAATCGTAAAAACCTTACTTATCTATGAAATGAACATAACTCGTACAATTTTATATAATAATGATGTAGCTTAAAAGCTAATTAACATATTTCAATGTAAATAAAGTACCTACCTACGGCCACTAAATAGAGAAGAAACTCGCACTTTATAAAACATTCCTGTATTGATATAACGATAGTGTTTGAAATATTTTAACGTCAAAAGATACCCGTGGTGGTCAATACTTGAAGCGTTTTAAGTACGACTATCCACATTTAGCGACCGAACATTAGATCTTATTCAGGTTGCGGTCAAGTTATGGGTTATCTAGCCGCTTCGTCGTTGAGAGTTTGGAATATATGTTTGTACCAGAAGTCCACTGTCTTGCCCCAGGAGCCGAGGGTCGATTCGTCCAGGTGTAGAACTTCGATGAACATCTTCACGATCACGTTCTTGAGACCCTGTAACGTAATGTTTAGATTTTATTAGGAAGAGCTGAGCTTTTTGTGATGATTGACTCAGTTTCATTCAGTGCTTGCCACAGAAGTAAACCTCTTCTCTGAGAGCATGCAAATTGCATCATTTATTTTGTTCCTACAACTGAATAATAACTGGCGCATGTCTACATTTAAAGTACGCCTGTTACTCTTTATTCTTTTATTCGTGGAGTAGGTAACAACTTTATTCTCTATTCTCTTAGTTGAACATTTTATTAAGAGCATTGATCGGCGCGAGACTCAGATTTCACGAAAAACGCTACTTTTCAAATGCGTCTATATCTAACAAAAACTGGTTATTCTGATTTTTACATGTAAAAAAACACTAGAAAATATTGTATTCTAATTTTTCACTTATCATTTATTTTAAAATAATTTCAAACTTTTGAATAAAACTGACAAAACTAACCAGAAGTTTTTACAACTTTAGGTTCAGGGGCAATTTCAAAACGTAGGCCGAGGATGTGCTCCGCGAAGTAACCCGAAGTATGAAAAGGCGAAGCGAAGTGCGTGTCCACACTGTCTTATACGGCCAACCTCGGCCTACTTCTCGAGCAGTTTGGACGGGGTATTAGGAATACCTTATAGGCTCTTTTACAACAATTACAACTTACATTGAAGTGCTCCTCCTTGATTTTCCGTCGGCTGTGCGACTCTCCGAGCTTGTTCATCATGGCAGCCACCACCTCGGGCTGGTGAAGGCTGCGGACGGCCAGGTTTATTGACGTCATCAGGTTCATGACATGTGCACGGAATTGCGGGTTGCCCACCCACTCCGACTCAGGTTGCTTGCGTACCATTTTGAAGAATTCTCGGGTTTCGGGGTATGTTGAGAACAGTCTGAAATGGCGAGGAAGTTATTATTTAAAGCCTTGTTGATGTGTAGGAAATTGTAGAAACTATTAAAGCGCCCGTCATTCATATGGTAAGAAGAATACCTATAAATTCTATTTTGCCGCCATTCACATTGAGAGAATAACGTTATGTATCTATGTACCTATTACCTCTCTTAAAGTTTAGACTTGAACTTTTATGCTTTTTGTATTGCAATGTTTCGGTGGCATTTAGTAACGTTGCGGCGTGCCCGGTTTCTTCGTCGTCATGTCGTAATTTCCTTTGTTACTTCGTACACGTTCTTAGGCTGACCCCACATTAGGCGTGCGAATTCCTCGGGCGTGTGAGTGGCCCGAGCAGCGCCCGCATCGCTGACACGGCCGAGGAACGCGCATGTCTAATGTGGGGGAGGTCTTAGACCTGGCCTCACCTCCTCAGCAGTTCCGTGCCGTTGCCCAGTGGGTCCTTGAATACGGGTGCCCACGATGACTGCACGGCGTGTATATCGCGCCGCGTGAGTCCAGAGACGGGGTTCACCGCGTCAGGGTCGCCGCCCCACCAGATGTAGCTCAGCCAGCCGCCCATCGCAGTCTGTAGAGGTCAGTTAAGCTATAAGTTATAATATAAAAAAAAAAGCTTTTCATCCGTTATTGGATGATTTAAATACAGTATTCTCCGAGCGAAGTAACCACTCTTCAAATACTGTGTGGCTAGTGACTGACAGGCGGTTTTAATGTCGTATGGTTGTCCAACCACATACGGCATTCTCACAACACGGTCAGCCTAGGCCAGAGGAATGACTATTCAGTAGGTCTGAGGTCATCACCGTTAGAGGCTCCGTATAATGTACCTACTTGAGATCTGAAAAAGTCTCATTGGTACACGCCACAATCTGGAATCGAACCTTTCGAGTTTCGAGTGCGAATCAACGGTCCACCTACCCATTAAGCCGTGGAGGATATGGTAACCTATTACTGATTCCGAATAATAATTGTTCGGGATCAGTTGTCGAAGACACCATGCGACGGAAGATATACTGAGAGCCAAGTCTTTCTCAGGGATGTGACGGACCAATAATATTCGCAGATTCGCGCGTTGTACAGATGAAGTTAAGATTACGCTTTTTAAAGCATTCTGTCAGAATCTGTACACCGGTGGCCTGTGGATTAGCTATACTAAAGGATCATTAAACACCCTTCGCATCCAATATAATAATATCTTCAGGATGTTGTTGAAACTTCCCCGTTTCCGTAGTGCGTCTGAAATGTTTGCGCAGGCAACAACGGATGGATTTCGGGCACTCATACGCAAAAAAGTAGCGTCACTGATAAACCGCGAGCGGGAGAGCGACAACAGCAGATGATCTGCATGCACCTATACTGCGGAACTACGTGAGGATAATGAACGAATATGAGAACAGTACCTCCTCTAGGTTTCGTCCGCGCGTAGTTCTAATTTAGGTGAATGACATAATTATATAATAATAAGAATTTATTTTTGATGTGTTTAGATAAATGACTAACCCTTTAGATTTAAGTACTATATAATACTAACACAGGGACCATTGAGTATGTAGTCTGAAATAAAGAAATTTGAATTTGAATTTTGAATAAGCGTCACGATTAAATAGCATACTAAATTGGATGGGGTTGAAGGGCCGGTCATAGCCACCTGTGACTAGGGTTACCAGATGAAAAAATCAAAAGTCCGGAGAAAAGGCCTGATTTCCGTGGAAAAGTCCTGAGATTTTCTACAGCTTGAGAATTTTCTCTCAAAAACATATTATTATCTTGCGCACGCGTTTTACGCGACTTTTTTGATTTTAACTGCAATTGTTACCAAAAGAAGATTATTATTTAGTAGTTTAATAAGAGAGATCTTTAAAATGTAACCTGTGTTTTATTGAAAATCCTGAGCTATCACTAGATTTGCTAAATCCGGCCGGAATCCTGAGAAGAGTCGAAAAATCCTGAAATCTCAGGACAAATCCTGACATATGGTAACCCTACCTGTGACCGCTATATGACGGGTGATGAGCCGGTGTGACATAAAAAGCAACTGCGTTAAAATTATCGAATCGCAAAACGAAGTACTGACCTACTCATATGAGTTTATGTTACGTCATTACGGAACTATCACAGTAGCCTACGATAGAGGTAACTCTTGTAGCTAACCTTAAGTAGGTAAGGTAGAGTTTCGGAGTTTACCTATTATGGGTTACTCAAATAGGTACAGCTTGACAAAAAAGAGTGTGACAGCAAAAATTAAAACATTTTCGATTGTATCTAATCAGGAACTAAAAACATTCGATTGATGGGCTCTCAAACAAAACCGCGACGCAATACGATGCGACACCGATCTCTCGCTGCTAACTAATAAACACCTACGCTAATTCGCGCGAATTCACAGTTGTGTGTGGGAAAATGTATGTATTACATTATTTTAATACATTTAAATTAAATATGTCATTCTTATCTATTAAGGAATAAATATGAATGATGATACAATCGAAAATGTTAATTAGTTCCTGCTGTCACCGCGTCGAATACTCTTTTTTGCCAAGCCGTAAATACCTAGGTAGTAGGTACTGCATACCTATATAGGCAACGACAAACATCTAAAATTCTAACGATTATAGCATGCAATAGCATGACTCTTCCAATTGTCCATGTCCGTAAAAAAGTCCAAATGTCACATAAAGGACAGGAAACGAAACCTGTTATGACCTCCGGCCGTGACCTCTGACCTCGGCCGTAAAGCCTTATGGGGCAATTAAGTACATTATGAATTGCCAAAACTTTGCGCATTATTGCCGCTGTAATACAGCGGCTGTATCCCATATTCAGAGCTTATTATTGTTTAAATGCTTACTTAAATATAAGCTTCCGTATCATCACTACATAGTATAAAACAAAGTCGCTTTTTTGTCTGTCTCTATGTAGGCATGTTTAGATTTTTAAAACTAAGCAATATATTTTGATGCGGATTTTTTAATAGATAGTCACTCGATTCAATAGGAAGGTTTAGATGTACATAACATGCATAATATAGTAGAGAAACACTGATAATTTTAGAGGTTTCTAATCGATATTGAAAATAAAAAGATATCGTAAAGTTTCTATTCAAGCGCGAAAAATATAATATTATATCAAGCGGTCGCGCACGTCGCGTCGAGGTGATAGGGTCCCGTTATTACCCATTGGGTACTAAACTCTAAAGTAAGTAGAGAGAAAGTAAGTAGAGTTATTTGCTGAAGAAGTTTATTTTCCAAGAACTCTATTTAAGCCGCAGGCAAAAGCTAGTATTGGAATAATATCTATGGACGCTTCGGTGTGAAGATCGTTAATCTGGCCCCGTGCTAAGTATCCGAAGAACTTGTGTAACAGGTACCAGGTACATGATCACAGAAAACAAAGAAACACAGAACACAGAAAAACGTTTTGTTCCTTCGGCGGGATTCGAACCCGCGACCCCCGGCTTGAGCACTAACGCGCTGAACCACTGAGCCACAGAGGTCGTCATTTGTACATTACATTGTTAGTAGTAATCTAGCTACTAGCTAGTATAATATCTTAATTCAAAACTTTATGGAGTTGATTTAATTTTAATCTAAGTGACTATGGATTTTCGATTACGTAGAAGTTTCAATATTGGCCATATTAAGTAAGTAAGTAAGTCTACGAAAATATTAAACTTGGCATTTTAGTTAATCACCTAGTTTACATGTAAAGTTAGGTAAATATGTAAGAATAATAGGTAGGTACACCTAGTACCAACCTAGTAAACCTCAAAACAATATTGTACCGTACAATAATACCTTCTAAAAGCAGACATAATTTTTAAATTTATACTTTAAAGGAGACAATCTTGTATATATAAATATAATCAGATTTTCGAAAACGGCTGCAAGTATTACCATGATATTTAGTACTTATGCAGGGAGTTTTGCGAGAGAAAAATCGATATAGCCAGGTCTTATTTTATCCCTGGAAAACTGCGCATTTTTAAGATATATATTATGGTTTTCTATCAATAATTTCGACTATTATGTTAACTCGATTGGCAGTTTGGTATGCGTATATATAATGATTTTTGCTTTGTTCGAAAATTCGGAATGTGGTGGGTTGGTCAGATAAATATTGTTGTGATTATTTTTATTTTTTTAAATTTATTAGTACTCCGAGCAACGCCCAGCCCAGGCACTAATTGTAATTAGTTTTGGGTAAAAAAAAATTAAACTTGATAGTGAGTTGATACAGCAAACTTTGCCTTCAAACCTTTATGATGAAAGCACTTTGCGATATTAAAGCCTACCTTGTGTCCCGTTTTTATTCTTTTCAAAACCACGAAAGCCGTGAGCAACACAAAACTGGAGCACAGGTAAAAGTATAACATGGTATGAAAACAACACTTTACTACGCGATTTCACGGATTCTGTCGCTTTTGTAACTCTTCACTCTTATCATGACAGGAGAGTAAATAGAAGTCTTTGATTCTACACGTTATATTTGTATATATTGTCATTTTCAGTAATGGTGTGAATGGTACAGACACACGAATTTGGTACGTAGCGTACAGCGGATCTGGTACGCTCCGTACCAGATCCGAGCGTGTGTAGGGCAGTCCGGCGAACATAAGAAGAAGGCGAAGAGTTCACCTTTGTCCGCATCGGATCTGGTTCGCTCCGTACCATATCAATCATCGTCGTCGTTTAAAAACCGCACTGTAAATAGAACTCTGTGCTAATGTAATCTATACTAATATTATAAAGCTGAAGAGTTTGTTTGTTTGTTTGTTTGTTTGAACGCGCTAATCTCAGGAACTACTGGTTCGAATTGAAAAATTCTTTTTGTGTTGGATAGTCCATTTATCGAGGAAGGCTTTAGGCTATATATCATCATGCTAAGCTCAATACGAGCGGAGCTCCAATCAATAATGTTTCAAAATCGGGGTGTTTTTTTCCCTTTTGAGAGCTTTCGCTGCGTACGCTGCGGAAACGGTTAAAGTTTCGCTAAAATTATGTATGACAGAATTGTTCCCCTTTAAAAGTTCTAAAAAAAAGTCTGCGACAGTATATGTCTATCTTTTAAGGTTGGCTCACAATAACCTTTTTAAGCTAACCAAATTTGTTCTAAAATTAAGCATTATTTGTGAGGGTGTTTTCATAAAGATGATATTAATCCTTATCCAAATAAATACGTTATTCATTACAAGCATTTAATTTAGAAGAAATTTGCCATGTACATCATTTGATTTCAATATGTATTTTAGAAGATATCGCAGTAATAAAATAATCAGCGTGCAATAATGATGTGCGGCGCGCTGCGGGCAGTCGTGAGTCGCGGGCAAGCGTTCTTCTACGTAAATGAAGTCGCGGGTAAATTTTAGCGATATTCCAAAGTAACTACTCCACGCGGACGAAGTCGCGGGCAAAAGCTAGTAGAGCATAAAATCGAACACACGAGTGTCGAGCGTTTCGCTTCACTGCACCGTACCAAATCCGTGCGTGTGTAGCGACACCGAATTTGGTCTCCGGATATGGTTCGCTGTACGCTCCGTACCAAATTCGTGTGTCTGTAGATAGCATTACACATATCATGTGACATAGTTGTAAACCTACATTATATTTATGTGAGTAATTAAATAAATATTATGTTATTGATAATAATTAAGTAATACTCGTTCAGTGTGGACTGACCTAGGCCTCTATTAATATATAATATAACTCCCCAAACTGATTTCAGTGACCGTGGCCGGTTTCAGACAAATGACTCGTATAGTTTTAATTGCTTAAATTATTCGATTAAATTGATTTTTAAGTTAAAGTTTTTCTTTAAACATGACCTGCTTACCTACTATGTAAAAAAAATACACGTGATCTTAGGTGGGGGAGGGGGGGGGGGGTAGTATAAAACCTCACCACGTATCACCAGGGGAGGGGAGGGGTCTAAAAAGTTGTAAAAAACATCACGTGATTAATGCACGGCCCCTAACCCAGTGGGAACCGACACGACTGGCGAGAGATCAGGCGCAGGTCCGACTTTTTACATGTCCATCCGACGCATGGATCATCTTTCTTGTCAGACAATCAGATGATCAGCCTGCATTGTTTTAACCAAATTAGGAAACATCATTTTTTGTTGTTCCAATGCGGCAATCGAACCCACCACCTCCGAGTCGAGAGCCAAGCTCTAACCACTAGATACCGGAGGCTGCAGGCCTCTAATTACTGCTGAACTAAAAATGTAAAAGCTTTTTAACACACGTACCGATTTGGTTTGGAGCAGACTATTATGATAGCACGACACTCGTGTGCTTGATTTTCAGCTCTTTTGTTTTGGCATAGAGTACCATTTACAGTGAATTCCGATTTTTGTGCAGTGTTCAAACATAAATAAAGTGATAAATAAATAATAAAAAAATAATGTTTATTCTGTCCTTTTTACATAAAATTATATTCATTACATTAACTTAATTAAAAACAAGAAAATAAAAACTTAAGACCAAATCTGTAGGTGTGTTAAAGCTTTTACAAAGTTATCTAAGCCGTTATAATTTTCCCTCTAAGCTCATCTCACTACCATCACGAATATTTTTCAGATTTACGAACCAGTCGTTTAACTTTTAGAGGAAGGACCTTTACCGCTTTACGTGTAGGGGACGTACTAAAAATTTTTTTGTTAGTATGTCTCAAACGAGTGGCCGGTCTTTTAAAACGAAATTCTCTACCTTATTTAAAAGAAAGAAAAATTTTGTTTATAAGGAATTAAACAAAATTTTTGATTTCACCATGAAATCGTTTTGTGTTGTTTACGGAATAGACTCTATATGATATAAACAAGTTTACCTTTTTCGTTATCCACTTAGCACTTGTTACGAAAACATTTTCACACAGGTACTACTACGTTACACTTGCACTCCTACCTACGTATTGTGCCATATGGCCCGTAAGGCTGTTATTTCATCATTAGATTCATTAGATAATGGACCATGGAGAGCCGCTTTGCTACGTTGAATGTAAGAGGAGGAATGGATGGTAAGAATGAAAGTGAACAAGTATGTAAGGATCGTAGCAAGTGGAAAGAAGTGGTCTCTGCCTACTAGGGAATGGAAGAACCGGCCTGATTTTGAGAACCGGGAATTTCGGGACTGGGCAATTTCGGAACCGGGATTTCCCGGGAAATTCGGGAATTTCGAGACTGGTGTTAAGGCATGAAATCCAAGTGTGATTACTGTCTAAAAAGTAATTCAAAATATAAGAATAACATTATATAGTACAATTTCAAATTATATAAGGTTTTAATGGCAACTCGACACATCAGCCAACATGTCACCGCCATATTAATGACAATATTATTGGCGATAGTAAAGAGCCGTAGGTCATTTTAGTTTATTAGCATTTATTGGTGGTTTTTAAATATGTTACTTTGAGTTATTTGATTTTTGCAAAACATCAAATAGTTGGGGTGCCCAGAATGCTATTAGTGTACATGCTCGAACGTCTAGGTAACCTTTTAGAAGTGACACACTGACAAAAGCTGACACAATATAGGAATAGTGTGTCAGCTTTTAGCAGTCGTCGTCCTCCGTGGTTACAAAGTTGTAAAAAAGACCATGACATGAATATGCTGAACGCGTCAGATTATAACTAGTGTTGTTCATGCGCAAATAAGTCTATGATATGAAGTATATATTATTATTCTGACTATTTGCGTGAAAGGTGGGGAGGGGGAAAAAAGTTAAAAAAATCTCGAGTGTCAGTGAATCCTACAGATGCTCCAATTTGAAATTAAAATTTGAAATTAATATAATGTGTAGCTATTTTATAAGGACAATAATGATTATTTAAAGGACAACAGGTAATATCCATCTAAACTGCTCATCAACCCCAAAAGCAACCAATATGATGCATATTAGTAGGTATACAAATATTTACGTATATATTTATCAAATAATAAATCAGACGCCACACAGACCTTGTAGGCCAAGTCCCAAGATGTTCTATTTAGTCGTCAATACCATTGGCTCCAGTATTGGCTACTATGTCGGTCGATGTGTGGTGCTATCATACTATTAATATTAATACGGCATATTATTATGGTTATTATTTCCTCGCACCGCTCACAGAAAACTTTTATTGTACAGAATCTATTATCTAATATGAACTACTCATTCTATCCTTTTGTTGTGTAATATTTTTCATTTTTGTATTTAATTCGCTTTCGGAAATGATTAAAAATTATTTTTTAGCTAATATTTACAATTACCGATGATAGATTACTTAAATACGTGTAAATTTTAATAAAATTTGTTCGGTACCGAAAGTACCGAAATTCCCGGTTCTCAATTTTTGATTCCCAGTTCTCAGAGCGATTCAAAATTTCGGGAATTCCCGGGAATTTCAGGACCGGGATTTCCCGGTTCCATACCCTACTGCCTACCCCTTACGGGAAAAAGGCGTGATTACTTATATGTATGTATGTATTTAGATAATAAATAATTCATTAAACTTATTTTAGTAGACAAAAAAACTCATAGTTTTTATATAGGTACTTAGGTAGTGCTTAAAAACCGGCCAAGTCGGACTTGCGCACGAAGGGCTCTCTCCAAAAAAAAACGCGTTTGTTGTATAGTAGCCCCTTGTTTATTTAATCTGGGGGTAATCCTCAATTTCAAAACTTTTGTTGTTATAGCGACAAGTGAGACAACAGAAATTTATCATCTGTGAAAATTTCAACTGTCTAGTTATCACGGGTCATGAGATAACGCCTGGTGACAGACACATACACGGACAGCAAAGTCTTTATAATATGGTCCCGTTGTTACCCTTTGGGTACCGAATCCTAAAAAGCTCTTTATAAAGTGAAGTATTAGTCATTACTCCGGGCCCGTTTCACAATGTTCTAACAAGACGTGTGATAGCTTATTCGGATGTTTTGTCGCTGTTTACTGTATATTGTGTGACAGCCTCCGTGGTCTAGTGGTTCGAGCATTGGCTCTCGACTCGGGAGGTCGTGGGTTCGATTCCCGCATTGGAACAACAAAAAATGTTGTTTCCAAGTTTGGTTAGGACAATGCAGGCTGATCACCTGATTGTCTGACAAGAAAGATGATCCATGCGTCGGATGGGCATGTAAAAAGTCGGTCCTGCGCCTGATCTCTCGCCAGTCGTGTCGGTCATCCGTCCCACTGGGTTATGAGAGTAAAGGAAGAGAGAGTGCTCTTGTGTACTGCGCACACACTTGGGCACTATAAAATTACTCCTGCGTAACTGGCCTGGTTTCAATGAAACCGGCCACCGTCACCGAAATCGGTGTGGGGAGTTATTATTATTGTGTGACAGAGACGAAGCATGTACCTAAATAAGCTTTATGATATCAATTATCAGAAGATTGTAAAACAGGCCCTATGATATGACAAGCGAGTAGGTAATTAGGTATATTGGACTTTATTATTTCAATTTAATGTTAGCGACATCAAATTCTAATAGCATGTCGTAATAGGAACGGCGATGTGTTATTGGAACGAATTGATTTATTGATTGGACAATGGACAGACATACATAGCTTACATACATAGTGCATACCTACTAAGTACTTACATACACTCGCACTATTTCTAACTGTACAATGATAATGTAAATTTTATATAGTGCATACCTACTAAGTACTTACATACACTAGCACTATTTCTAACTGTACAATGATAATGTAAATTTTATATAGTGCATACCTATATAGTGCATACCTACTAAGTACTTACATACACTCGCTCTATTTCTAACTGTACAATGATAATGTAAATTTTGAAAGATATGTTTAGTGCTCTTTCAATGAAAATTATTTAAAGAAAAGCCTTATGTATCTTCACTCACACGCGGAAATACAAAACGTTATTTCACGCCAGTTCTCAGAGAGACCGTATTGCCGGCAAGATGTACGTTTTCCGTGGACTAAATAGATAAGTCGCAATCTACGATGATTTTATTTAAATTGAAAATATTCCTTCAAGTTCTGGTGTTGTCTCTTGTGAGACGTACTTATGTGAAAAACGTATTTAAACGCACACGAAGCAAATACTTGAGTGAAGGTTATCATAAACTAAAAAGGATACTACATTGTATTATTGATTAATAATACAATGTAGTATCCTACTTATATTATAAATGGGAAAGTTTGAGAGCATGTATGGATGGATGGATGGATGTTTGTTACTCTTTCACGCACTACTGAACGTATTTTGATGAAATTTGGTATCTTAGTAGTTTAGGCTCTGGATTAAAATATAGGTTACTTTTTATCCCAAAAAAATACAGTGTTCCCGAGGGATACTGTATTTATGCGGGCGGAGCCGCGGGCAACAGCTAGTTTATCATTAAATTATGAAACCGTAGATAATTTATGCCATGCAATTTAGAATTCATCATAAAACGTAAGATTTCATCTAATTTCGCCTAAATATGTTTAGAAACATTATAAAAATTTCGAATTCGTCAGAAAATTTCAGAGTTAATCGAATATCGCCTAATTTAACCCTGTAAAAGAAACATTTTTGTGCGACTGTGTTTAATATGTCGCGACTGGCAACAGCTGTTGTTTAGAGGGTAACTTATTACACGGTAGGTAAGACTAACTTTTTCACAATAAGTAACATAAGAGTACCTACACATTACACATAGAAAATTAAATATTGAAATTTAAAACTAGCTTCTTAATCTCTCTTTATGTTTTCCAACGCGCGCTTTTAGACCTCTGCACGGGGAGCGTAACCACCGTAGAAATGCGTTTTGTCTACACAAGGATAGAATAACTGACAAATTGTGTGGAAGATTATTTCTGCGGAAAAATGACAAGTCCACACAATTTGTCAGTTATTCTATCCTTGTTAGTTATTTTTCCGCAGAAATAATCTATTTCTACGGCGGTAAAACTAACCCTTAAGTTTCAGTAGCCCAAGCAAGAACAATCTTTGACTAACCTTATGAATACGTAGTAGAAAATTGTTAGTGGGTTAGCATATAGTTTCAACGAAGGCTCTGGTAACGCGCTTTTTGAGAACGGGGCCTAGTAGGAACATTTGGCAGCGGCCTAAACGTAACTTAACGAATGTTTGTATGGGCGCTGTCATGTTTTGACAGATTTTCATTTAATTCTCATTCGATAACGTTGTAGGCCGCTACAAATGAACCTGCTAGGCCCCTAGTTCTCAAAAGGCACGTTAACAGGGCCTCTTGTCAAGATGCATTCCATGAATTCGATGGCGAAGTTCGAAAACAAAATGTATGGGATCCCATACATTTTTGATTTCGAAGTTCGCCGTCGAAATTATCGAATGCACCTTGACTAGAGGCCCAGAGCCTTCGTGGAAAAAGCTAACTGTGGACCAAATGTAACTGTCCACAGGCTGATACTGATGCTATAGCCCACTCTTGTGAGTCTTGACACACCAGTACACATATTTGCGCGATTAATATTTGTCCACATAGAATCACATGAGCTCGGCTGTGTACAGAGATACTTTGCATAGGCATTGTCTGTCTATTTGTTTTGTACAATATTTTGTTTTTTTTCCTTCAGATCAAATAAAAAAGTGAGGACATTAAAATGTTAGGAGCATTGTCATTTGTCGAACAAAAACTGAGACCGGTTTCTTTAAGTTTTAAGTTACGCACCACATACATAAAAACATATCGTGACAGCTCGCCTTACAAGGAAAGGCGTAGTTTCGTTACATGTGTGTACGTGACACAGTGTAATTACACGTCGAGGCGTAGCTTAGACCGGCCGCGGCCTCACGCATCTTCACTATTTAGGGGTCCGTACCTCGGAAGGAAAAAACGGAACCCTTATAGGATCACTTTGTTGTCCGTCCGTCTGTCTGTCAAGACACTCGCAAGGGAATCAAAACCTACAGAGTAGGTACTTCCCGTGGACTCAGAATCTTGAAATTTGGTACGGAGCAACGTCTTATAGCACAGATAAAGGAAAAATTGCGAAAACCGTAAATTTTTAATAATTTTAAACTAACTAATGTTATGGATTTCATTTTGCAATAATACCATAAGTATGACTCGATTGTCGTGATGGGTGAACTTTTACTTATATACCTACAGGTTTGTACGGAACCCCCGGTGCGCGAGTCTGACTCGCACTTGGCCGGTTTTTTATATTTCGGTCTGAGATATTTTCCTCCTATATTTTGCTAAATCCTGAATCCTTATTAATTTATGTATAGGTTCCGCCGGTGGAGACTGAATTTCTTTCTTATTGATAATTTCTACAAAACAAACTTTGATCATGTTTACTTTTTTGTAGAATTAAACTCGAACCACAGAATAAATAATAGTACCTAGAGGTACAGAAGAACCACTCCGACAAATGGTTTGAAGAAATAGGAACTCTTACTGCGATACGATAAGGTTCAATTCAGCTAACGCAGCGCTTGATTACCTACGATTATATTTACCTAGAAGTTGCGTCTCTTTCTATCGCGTAATTCTTATCCATTCTAATGACATTAGGGTTGACTCATTTTAGAAAATAATTAACCGACTTCCAAAAAAGGAGGCGGTTATACGTATGTATATATTTTTTCTTAATATTTAATTACAACATTTTTTTACATACTTTTTAGTACCTACCTACTGTACTTTACTGAAAAATTGCTTTCCAAATAAACCTAAGGTAGGTGTTAATAGTACTTTAATAATTGTAATAAATTCGCGCATACCTATAAGTATTATACATACTTATGCGTAAACGTAACCGTTTTCGATACCTTCACGGCGATATTACTCAAAGAAGTTAAATCACGCCACCTTACTATTTCTAGGTACTTTTGTCAACAAATAACTCTTCAAATCGTATCACATCGGAATAACATAAGACGCGAACAGATAGTTCAGGTGGAGCCAACACCTAAACACTAAATATTGGTTAATTGCAGTAGTTCAAACTATATTATTAAATATTATGTTATGGTATTATAGTTATAGCTGGCCGGGTGATTTTTACCTAACTTAAACACAGTATTGTAATATTATGTGCACCGATTATAAGGTATTAAATCAAATCCATAAAACATTGCGACGAACAAATCACGCATACGTCGCTCACTGCTCGCGTGCGAGTCCCTTTTAATTGGCCCGTTTAGGTCGGCCGCCGCACGTACCTACTTATATTTTTGATACCTACACGGGGAGTGGGACAGGCCTGCTCGAACTCCACATTCATAAAAATCATAATATTCAGGCAAGCGATTTTGACCTAGTATGTACTGAACGCATACGAACAAAAACTATTTGGTACGCTTTACCTCATTAGAAATAACCCCAAACTAAACTTACATACATACAAATATACATACAATCATACATACAATCACACATAGCAAGCCTCGTTGTTTGACTCTGGTAATAAACTGTTCGAGTGGCCTTGATATAATGTCAATAGACTCAGTCAATTAAGTGTTGAATGCGGTTGAATGAGTTTGAATGGGGCTCGGCTGCGTTTTGTGTTGTCAATTGGGCGAACAAGGCTATCAATAGTCCACACTCCACTTTGCTCCACAAAAAAAATCCTCGAATGACAATCATTTCAGAAATTGGGAATCATAAAATTTAATTGAAATGTGAAGTATCAAAATAAACTGAAAAAAGTTACGATCAGTAACGTGCTTATTTTAAATGGTACTTTAGTTTCACAATAATTAACATGTTTGTGATGGGCTTAAAGGTGCGAGCGTGCTTCCGATCTTAGATGCGATCGCGACGCGAGACCTCGCCAGCGAATCAGGGCCTTTAGTCAAGATGCATTCGATAATTTTGACGGCGAAGTTCGAAAACAAAGGCCCTGGATCTCTGGCTACGCCCACCGGTCGCGCGACGTGGGTGGCGGGCATTGTATAGTGCCCCATATGAATTATTTCTAAACAGTGGCTCTGCGACCATATTTCGGTCTCGGGTCGCGGGCTCGCGTCGAGCGTCGCGTGCATCGGAAGACTACCTTAAGCAGAGTTCGACGGATAAAGCTAGGACTATATGCTCCGGAATCCGTAAGAACGGGGAAAATTCAGAGCACTGAAAATAGAACTTTGCGGTAATACAATAGAGTTGAAAATCGAACACATAAGTGTCAAGCCAAATGTCAATGTCATTTGTGATAGCTTGACACTTTTGACTCTACACTTCGATTTTCAGCTCTATTGTATTAGCGTAAGGTTCTATTTTTAGTGCTCTGACTTATTCTGGGACCACCGGATTACGGTCCCAGCCTTAGGCAACGTTCGCGTTATTGAGCTATGATAATATTGTAGAGTTAACAAGATTCGAATCTTACTTTACAACACTGTAGCAAATAAGGTATACCAGTCCGAAACCCAGTAATAATACTCATGAAACTGAACAACTTTCCCCAAGAAACATAGGTCGAAATATGAAAAAAAAAAATCGGACCTTCTATACTTACTAATTTTATTTGCTGGTCGTGCGGTTTGTATGGGAAGTCCAATTTTTTTAATATATTTCGACCTATGTTCCTTGGAGAAAGATGTTCAGTTTCATGAGTATTATTACTGGGTTTCGGATTGGTATACCTTATTTATTTATTTTATTTATTATACCTTATTTATTTTTATTACTCTGAGAAATCGAACATATTATCGTAAGTTACAAATACTATGTAGCCAGGTTGCGGACATAACATGGAATTAGTATTGTGAAATAGAGTACAATCCGTTTATTGCGAAAGCCGGCCAAAACAAACATAATATAACAATGTCGCCCATACTTACGGCGAGGGGTGATGAT
This sequence comes from Glaucopsyche alexis, assembly GCA_905404095.1. NCBI lineage: Eukaryota > Metazoa > Arthropoda > Insecta > Lepidoptera > Lycaenidae > Glaucopsyche > Glaucopsyche alexis. The sequence goes on along the minus strand of FR990054.1, from coordinate 18,381,060 downwards.
TCATTCAAATAGATGCAACATAAATTTTTGCTTGAAGTGTAATAATAATTATATAATAATATCTATGAACGCTTAACACCACGTCACTCTGGCCCCGTGGTAAGTTCTCTTATAGTGCAGTGTGTGCACAGTATACAAGAGCACTCTCTCTTACTTCAGTCTCATAATCCAGTGGGACGGATAACCGACTCGAGTTGTATTATTGATCGAAGGACACAACTGGCGAGAAATCAGGCGCAGGTCCGACTTTTTACATGCCCATCCGACGCATGGATCATCTTTCTTGTCAGACAGTCAGGTGGTCAGCCTGCATTGTCCTAACCAAACTTGGAAATAACATTTTTTGTTGTTCCAATGCGGGAATCGAACCCACGACCTCCGAGTCGAGAGCCAAGCTCTAACCACTAGATCACATAGGCTGTTATGAATCTGAATCTATACTAGTATTATAAAGAGAAAAGGTTTGTTTGCACTGAATAGGCTCCGAAACTACTGGACCGATTTTAACGAAATTTCGTACAGATATGGATCCACGGGAGGAGTATATAGGCTAATTTTTATCGCGGCAAAATGTAGGGTCCCTGCTGGATTTCCTTAGCGCGTGTGAAGTCGCGGGTAACATCTAGTAACTAGGTATTATTCTTTCAAGGTATTGCCACGTTCGTTCGGTTAAATGACAAATCCTGTTTTATTTACATGACCGCACGCGGTGAAGCCAAAAGGAACTAGGAAGGGTAATGATTTTAGCAGTCTATATGTATCTATGAATCCGTAAAAAGATAGACGCTTTTGAGATGTGGTGCTGGAGAAGAATGCTCCGCATACCAAGCTGTCTGGCTGTCCAAGCCAAGAGGACCAACAAATCTATTCTCGATGAACTCGATATTAAAGTCAGATTATCAACAATCTGTTATAGAAGAATTCTCTCCTATTTTGGTCACATCGCTCGCCGACAATCAGACAATCTGGAAAAATTAATTGTGACGGGCGAAATTGAAGGCAAGCGACCCAGAGGCCGATCACCTACCCGCTGGTTTGACCAAATTACGGCACTTACTGGACTATCAATAACAAATGCCCTCAGGGAAGCAGAAAGCCGGACGAAATGGAAGGAATTAACAACCGAAGTGAAGGAGAACTTTTCCAGGCGCGACCTTCAGTCATGAAGATAACGACCAAGAAGAGATGTATGTAAGTTTGTTCCACCGTAGCGCCTAATCTACTGATACGATTTTAATGAATCAGGTGTCAATAGATTCGTAAAGAGCCGTTCGCTTGTTCGTCCCACAACGTTTCGCCCTAATGGGAAAAAGCGAATTTAATTTTTTGTGATCATTTCATTCGTCAGTTCGTCCCATTTTTATTTTCTATAGTTTTCTAACAAAAATATATGAGGTAATATCAGCAAAAAAGTATAATCAGTGGTAACTTGTAGTTCAATAACTAATATATTATATAGTCCAGGTAACATAGGCTATTTAATTTTAAATGTAGTCGAGTTATAGTTTCTTATAAAAATTGTAATTAATATGAAATAAGTTCTGCAAACAATTATAGCAGAAGGATTGCTTGCTGACATAATATTCGAGCCGCGAATCTTATTTTTGTCCCGGGGCATAGATTTCCCGGTACTTTTACTAAAAAAACGGCGAATCTAGTATTCACCATCTAACCCCCGCTATAACTTCCTATTTGATATTGAAATGTTGGAAGGTATCCAAGCAATCAGCGCGGGGCGCTAACGCGTTCATTACCCCCGCCCCTCGTTCGCCCCCCGATCGTCCCCCGTTCGTCACTCGCGGGAAACTTCACAACAAATTGCCGACGGCTTATTGAATTAAAACAGAGCGACCTTGAAAAGAAAGTGCTTCTTGTGAAGAAACGCGAAGTATATAGGAAAACTGAGATCCGTGTGAAGAAAAAATATCTCGACAAAACAGTCTGTAGTTCTGTACTCTATACAAATAAATAAAATTGAAGTGTTTGTTTGTAATTTCTAATTAATAGCTTTGCACTAAATGCAAATGATACTATATAATTATGATATCTACCGACACCGGAAAATCAAATTTTAAATTTTTTCTCTTTCCGTCCGTACCTGTCGGTCTGTCTGTTTGTGCCGGATAATTTCTGAAACGACTTGACCAATTTTGATTGGACTTTCACTGACTTATGGTATAAGGATTAAGGAGTAACATTAGGCTACTTTTATCTTTCCGTTTGAAAAAAAAAAGGTTTCCATTTCCACATTAGTTCCACGCAAACAAAGTTGCTGGCCACCAACGAGCTAGTAATATTATTTGTACGCCAAACAACAAAGTTCACTAAAATATAACTATGTAGCTCATTTTATACTAGCTTTTGCCCGCAGCTCTGCCAGCGTAAATACATTATCCCGCGGGAACATTGTACTTTTTCGGGATAAAAAATATCCTATGTAAGGACATAGGAAAAGGTCCCGGGACTCAAAGTATGTATCGGATCAGCGGCAAAGAATATATATTACTAACGTATCAGCGGTTAAAGCGTGAAGAGGTAACAGACAGACAGACACACTTTCGCATTTATAATACTCGTATTAGTATAGATCTTTTAGTCTTTACAAGTAGTTGCAAACTATTTATTCATTTTAGTTTTCCCGGCCAACAACCGTGAAAATATAAAACACAAAAAAGTCCTTCCCTGCAGTATAGTTCTCGGAAAATCTCTTTTTTTTGCGTTATTCTGGTATGTAGAATCTACTTTTAATTTAATTGGGCAAAATAATATTTTGTAAAGATAAAAATAATACCAGTGTACTATTTATCTATGATATAATTTCTGTAAAATACAAAGTATTAATTCTTCTTATAAATATTTTTATATATAATATATATTTTTTCATAGGTCATATGACTCAACAGTGTGCACTCTGCAGTGTTATGAAATGCTAATGGATGTAAAATAACATAGCGGAAGTGTGACAGCGTCTAGACGCAAACGGAGACGCGCGCCGGAAGCAGTTAAAATTAAAGTCGTTTTATGATTTGTCTTAAAAAAACGTTCGGTTTACCACATTACAATCTTAACACAAAACTGAACCGCAAATATGAGATTTTGACCGTTTTTTACTGACTTCGTCTACTTTGCTCAAATACTCCGAGTACCACATAACAAAATTTTATTTCAACACAAAAAGGGACCGCAAATATAATGTATTTGACTATCTATAGTTTTTTCGTAACTTTTAGGTACAATAATTATTAATATGTTAATAAATACTTGTAAGTTGTAGTAGTTGTTTGGGGCCATTTTGACATTTGAGGTATAGAGAAATCAAGATGGCGGAATTTTTCTTGAAAGAAATTGTTCTGTTAGATGTAGATCAAAGCCACAGAATACAGAACATGCAGAATGAGTGTTCGATCATATTTGTATACATTGTGTCTAAAAGAATGGCGAAATACCGCCCGGCCCCCGCCCGCTCTTTTTAATCTTTACTCTTTACACTTACTAAACAAATCGCGTTCTTACAACAATTAGGTATTCAATAAAAATTAATTGAAAAAAAGTTGGGTAAAATATTCCGTTATTCTGTGGCAACATATTATGTGTGGATAATCATTCCAATTTGGAGTAGGGATATCGAAAATGAAAGAAAATATCGATATATCGATGCATCGATATTTGAAAAAATATCAATATCGGTCTCGATATATCGCGAAAAAAATATCGATATATCGGTATATCGGTCAAATTTTTCGACCAATTTGCAACAGATTTTTATGTAATTCTCTGCCTTATATTTACACACCACACTATTGAGCCATTTTTGTCGCATTTCTTCATTGTTGAGAAATCTATAAAAACTGTACCTATAATATTATCATACTCGACTACACACGTTTTTTTCTCAGTACTTACTACGATTCTAGGCGAGTCGCTACTGACTAGTTTATAACAAAACGTAGTACAGCTGTTATAACTCTTAATAACGTCAGTTGCTTTAATGTTAACACTTTTATACTATTTAACTTACTAATGTTACTAATAAACGAAATATTGCAACCAGCATAACTTTCACTTCGACAAGAATATATACAACATTTTTTCACCATTTTGACTGTTAAATCAACAAATAAATAATAAAAACATAGTTACGGAGATACATAAAGTAAGAAATAAAATTATTTTCAATTTTAATATTACCCGGACTGAGCATAAAATATGGCGTATCTATTGTCTTGCGAATGATACCATCTAATTAAAAAGAAGGAAAAGGATTTAATGTAAATTGCATTTTTATTTAGTATTAAATGACTATTTCTATCTTTTTTAATTAGAATTTAATATAGTTATAAATATTTGTTAAAATAACAATAAAGTACACTTGTTTTATCTAAGATTTTCAAGTTACTTTTTATAAATACAAACATTTTTCTGGTTGGCAACATGCAAGAACGAGACACACGGCCTCCCTTCTGGCTATCACGTTCGGCTCGGATTTGCCTCTATGATACGTGCATTGTGAAATACACTCTATTACTATATAATAATAATACAATTATATTACCTATAATACAATTATAGGTAATACAGTTCTTTTTAGCAATTACAAAATTCGGAGTCTTCTATCCATAGTTACTAGATCCATTCAGCCGACAGGGCAGTTAGTTACGCACTCACTATCACAGATTAGATTAATGGAATTCTGCACAACAATAACTTTTTTTTCAATATTTTACGGCTTTGAATTCTAGCGAATTTAGTTAGATCGTCATGAGATGATAAATAAAAAAAATACGAATTTCGATATTTGTTTTTTTTTTTGTATCGATGTATCGGATCAAAAAATATCGGCTAAAAATATCGATATATCGAACACAAAATATCGATATATCGATATTTTTTCAACAACCCTAATTTGGAGTAGTTGTGACGGCCTCAATTTCAAGTGTGTTGACGGCTTCTGGATGATTTCTGTATTCTGTGATCAAAGCCTACCTTTAGTTTTGAAATCTTTGATAAAAGTTCGTCGTATATTTACGTTCGTACTTAGTACATATACCTACAATACACGCACGTGGACATTTTATTTCCCCTCAACTCGTTCTTGACCTAAATTTGAACAACATAAATAATTTATCGTCCTTATCGTAAACTTCAGAAGAACCAGCGCCACTTTGGGGTTAACGTTTCTAGTTTCTCATTTCTATCCAACTGTTGAAAGTTGGTTGCAATTATTCGGGTTAAGTGGCCATTTATAAATTAGATTTTATAAGATCAGCTAACGAGCTGTTGAATCACGTGATGGTAAGCGAATACCGCCGTAGCCAAGAATGTACAGTGGCAAAAAAACGGAAGATTTAAAGATTACTGGTTCATTAGATTTGTATTAGGAATCTGCTTTTTAACAGGAAATTTTAAATATTTAATTTACTTTTCAAATTGCTTGTATGTTAGTTTTTATTATAAGTTTTTATATTTGTGTTTATTACAAGTTTTTATATTGGTTATAAATCAAAACATGTTTTTGTTACGTAGAAAATTAAATAAAAAAATCATAGAGGTTTCCGCAGAGCGGATCGCAAAAAACTAGAAGACGGGTTAGGTACAGGCAGTTTTTGTATTGAATCGAATTTTGTTTCTAAATTAAGTACAGACGCGTTAGATTTTATTAATATCTTTTACATATACACGGACGTAACTATAGATAAGCTTGTATGTTGTTCAAGATATTTAATTTTATACGAGTAGAATAGACGGATGGACAGCGGAACCTAAGTAGTAGGTTCCGTTTATACTCTATACGATACGGAACCCGAAAAACGAACACTACTTTATAAAGTACTCGAAGTTTCTCGCACACGCAAAAGAAAATCCCACGGCAACCGTGGACAAATCTATATCTGTGCCAAATTTCATCAAAATTGATCCAGTCATTTCGGAGCTTATTCGATAAAAACAAACAAACCTTTTCTCTTAATAATATTTGTACAGAAGATCAAATAAAACACTGTAAGTTAATAAGTAATTTATAGTTTTTTTAATTAATAGTTGATAGAGAATATAGAAATATTCTCTATCAACTATTAATTACCGCTTCAAGTACGAGTAAATGCATAAAAATGCTCAAAAGAGAATGAAAATGAAGAAAAAAAAAAACTTACACAGTTTTCTGTCCGGTTTGAACCGGTTAGAAAAAGTTAAACAATGTTTTTTCGCCAAACTTATTTTTATGCGGACGAGCGTGCGACATTTATGGGAGCACCTGTGTTCGACTGTTGGTTCAGTTTTACATAAAACATTCACAGCATCTGTAGCTTACATAATGCGGACCTCAAAATGTTTTGCAAGACTTTTCATATTATTTTTTTACATAATGTGGACCTCAAAATGTTTTGCAGGACTCTTCATATTATTTTTTCTGGATCTTCTTATCCTACTAGGTATCCTACCACTATTCTAAATGTGAAAGTTTGTGAGGATAGATGGATGGATGTTTGTTACTTTTTCACGGAAAAACTAATCGGATTTTGATGAATTCGGTATGGTGTAAGCTTGAGCTCCAGGGATTAACACATAGTCTACTTTTTATTCCGAAAAAGTATAGTGTTCCCGTGAGCTACTGTATCCAATATATCCTACTAATATTATAAATGTGAAAGTTTGTGAGGATGTATGGATGGATAGATGGATACGGTTCCCTCAAGATTTCTTTTTGGGCGATCGAAGTCGCGGGCAACGTCTGTAATTTATATATTTATTCCAGTTCATAGTTAAGACAGAACATAGTGAGTCAGAAGTCGGAACAGCTAGTAAGTTGTAACTATAGCTCAGGAAAATAAACCATTTGTACCATCCAACCTATTTAGCAACATTGTCATGTCAAAAACAAATAACCTAATCCTAGACGTCATTTTTTTGGCCGTTTTGTACGGAACCCTTCGTGGGCGTGTCCGACTCGCACTTGGCCGGATTTTTAAGTCACAGCGTTATATTAATAAATACAGTAATAGGTTGGCAGGTTAGTAAGCTTATCTTGAGTTAGTGTAAAGTTAAGTATTGAAATTATTAATGACTAGATGTTGCCATGACATGATGTAAAGTTAATATCGCAGTAAAAGTACATTTTTCCGTGATAAAAAGTAGCTTATATCCTTCCTCATGGTCTAATCTACATCTGTGTCAAATTTCATCAAAATCAGTCCAATAGTTTCGGAGCCTATTCAATGCAAACAAACAATCTTTTCCTTTTTTACCCGACTGCGCGACGCAAAGGAGTGGTAATGTGTTTATTAGCCTATGTATGTATGTATGTATGTATGTATGTATGTATGTATGTTCCTTTGAAGCACTATACAGACCAAACGCCTGGGCCGATTTTTATGATTCACACGTCAATCGATTCCTCTTAGTCCGGCGAGTGTCACTAAAGACATGACGTTAGTGAAAATTCAATATGGCGACTACTGGACGCCATATTGTGAAAATGAAAAAAATGAAAGTCAACAAACTATATCAAGTGGGGTATCGTTGAATAGGTATTTAAAAATCATTGTAAGTTTTCTCTCAACATTTTTCGATTCGACTGACCGTTTAGGATCTATATCGATTTAAAGTTGCGTAATAACTATTCTCACATTCCAGCGCAATTGTGATGTAGGACTGATAGGAAATCCAGTCTGGTAAATAGCTAGCTAGGTACTCATAACTAAAAAGTATAAAATAAAAAATAATAATTTAAAAAATTTAAAAACCGACTGCGTAAAAAGTGAACCAAACTAAGTAGGTACATAATTATAACTGAAAAGAAAAAAACAAGCACTTAGATATCCGGTGGTCTAGAATTCTATAATATATTATTGAATTAATACTATTGGAACATAACAACTGAACAGTCGGGATCCATTGAAAAATTAGATTGGCTGTCGAATAATGGATCCCGACTGTTCAGTTGTTATGTTCCAATAGTATTAATTCAATAATATATTATAGAATTCTAGACCACCGGATATCTAAGTGCTTGTTTTTTTCTTTTCAGTTATAATTATGTACCTACTTAGTTTGGTTCACTTTTTACGCAGTCGGTTTTTAAATTTTTTAAATTATTATTTTTTATATTATATTAGTATAGATAAGTTTTTGATTACGAAACAATTTTTAATTTAGGTACCCTCGATATAATATTTATGATACAATCAAGATTAAGTGTTATTATTAAAAATATTTAATGTCTACACTCTACTGTGCTTAAATGTCAAAAGCAATGACGTAAAAAGAATAAAAGACGCACAAAAATTATAATTAGTTTCTGATACTTGACATATTATGGTGTTAAAGGTCGGGATGACGTCACTCGTGACAAACACCATGAAACAGGTGGGGCATGCTGTTGACCTAATATCCCATGACATTTGAACACCATAATATCTAGTATATGGGTCGCTTTAGGACAAGTGTTTTTATGGGGACATTATTAAAATTAGATTAAATAGCAATGTCAAAATTAATTGTAATTAGAAGGCCTTTACGAGTATAACGTTTAAAGCATTTTTTCTGTAGTTTTGTCAATGTACGAATTTCTTGGTTAAACGAAATAATTTTTCCTAAAAGAAAATTGAGTATTAGAGATACGCACGAACTAAGTTAGCTATAAGTGTCAAATTTGAGTTAAATGAGAATTATCAAGTAACTATTAACTGAATACCAAAGAATAAGATGAAAAATAAAAACTTTGAATAACTTGTCGCAAGCGTAAGAAACATAATAGGCTACTTATATTCTGCTGTATAAGTTTTTACGTATCCATATTCCATACTAATATTATAAATGGGAAAGTGTGTGTGTCTGTCTGTTTGTCCGTCTTTCACGCCAAAACTACTGAACTGATTTAAATAAAATTTAGTATACAGATAGTCTAGAGCCTGAGAAAGAACATAGGCTACTTTTTATCGCGGAAAAATGTACGGTTCCCGTGGGATAATTTATTTACAGTTTCACATAAAAACTACTAAGCCGATTATCATGAAATTTGGCACAGATATATAGTAGACCACGGGAAAGGACGTAGGCTACTTTTTATTGCGGGACATAATATAAGGTTCCCGTGGGTTACTGTACTTACGTAGGCGGCGCCGCGGGCATCAGCTAGTAGACTATAATGCATTTCGCCTACATTCGAATTCTTAGGGCTTAGTTGACAATAAATATTTTAAATACATAATACTATGCATACCTAAACTCAAGTCACAATACTAGTATTTTCTGATTGTGTAAATCTGACCAAATAGAATAAGGTCTTAAGTTTGTTTAGACGCGATGTACGAAAATAGAATTCGAGTTTCTTAATAAAAATCATAATGATGCGCCCGTTACCGGCAACATAAAAGATAAAGATTAAAGTTGAAGATAAACATGTTTTATGAATCTTAAGATACCTGGATTTTTGTACAAAAAGTCGAAATTTTGTGTGACTTAATATGTGGATATAATTATAATGTCCCCGAAAATCAATTACGGATACTTCGGGACATGATCCACTGCTTATGTAAAGATGTTTAGGCAAAAAAATAATTGTCATACTTGAAGTAAATATCATCTCGTTATGGGTGAAACTCCGCAAAACGCAAACTCGCCATATAAAGATTTTTTTTTCTAGTATGGGTTCGTCCATTAATCACGTGATGCCAAAAGGGGGAGGGGGGGGGTCCGAAAAAAAATCACCAAGTATCACCAAGGGGAGGAGGGGGTATAAGGAGACATCACGTGTATTAATTTTCGAATCTAGTCTATGCATACCAAAATTATTATCGGTTGTAGATTCGTAGTGTTGTTTAAATACTTACAAGACAAATGACTCGATAGTTTTAAATTGCTTAAATTTTTCGATTAAGTAGTTTTTTAAGTTTAAATTTTTCTTAAAACATCACCTGCTTACTATGTAAAAAAAATACACGTGATCTTAGGTGGGGGAGTAGGTGGGGGGGTATTATAAAACCTCACCAAGTATCACCAGGGGGTGGGGAGGGGTCTAAAAAGTTGTTAAAAACATCACGTGATTAATGGACGGCCCCTATGACAATTATTTTTCTGCTTAAACGTCTTTACATAAGTAAAGATCATATGCCCAAAATATCCGTAATTGATTTTACCTAACCATCATCACACAAGCATCTGACTTTCTGAAACTCTGCCCCAAAACCCTGAAACTACTCTAAAAGGGAGTGAAAAAGGTTGACAAAATTTATATCGGACAACGTGATTCCTTAGTTAGTCCATTCTACTCAAAGTTTTGCATAAGCATTCTTTAATAGAATTGATGGAAGAAGTGTTTTGTATTTTATTGAAAATCATAAAATCATTACCGGACTTAAGCCAGTCAGTTACTTGATGCAATTTTGTTACTTTTGAAAGATTTTTTTCTAGATTACCCTGAAGGATTGCTCACGCGAATTATTAATAATGTATTTTATTTTTTTATGATACCTAGAATCTAGATATACATTTAATCTTCCTAGATCAGGAATAAAGACCTTAATGCGTATTCTATTCAGGCATTTGCATCAAATTCTAAAGAGAGAACTAAAACTAAAGTGAGAAAAAGTTTTTTTTCCATTACCATGATTATTAAAAGTTCTTCTGATAATAACATCTTCACATTTTTTAAATGAAAACAAACTTATTTTATAATAGGTAGATGCAATTCGAATACAATTTAATACGATAGTAAAATCAAATATGTTTATGACCTACTATAATAAACAGGAGTTTATTTATTTGTGCATTAGTAATTCCATTTCATTAACAAACAAACAATGTAAACATTTCAATTAATGCATAAACATAATATAAAAACAAACACGTCTAGTTACAAAAAACATAAATGTACACAAACATACCTGTACATGCGTTAATCCAATACAAAAACTGTGTAAACTTTACTTTATATAACTCTACTCTATATTACTCGATTGTATATTTCTCGACTGTGTATTACTCGTGTGTAATATTAGTGGCGTGCGTGGTGGCGTACGTCTGCGGAACGACTACAGTTTAGTGTTTACTACGCCGCCGCCCGCCCTACGCGCTACGGGCTACGATCACGATTTTAATTATGTACCAGGTTCCATGCTGCTTCATGTGTCTTCTGATGTTTTATTTACAGGTTTTGTTTCTTTGTTTTTTGATGTTCTCTTTATGAGTTTGAAAAACTCTTTTAGATTGGTAGTTCCGAGTTTGGAATTAGTAGAGTTTTATGTTGAAAATGTAGAGTATAGTTTAGTTGTATAAAAAGTGGTGAAAAACAATGCAAGCTTTATTTCATACCGGTTTTCTACAAGGCTGTAGTATTTATCTAGTCCAGCCAGCTCATTCAGTGCAACTAAAAGTGGTACTATAATAATTTTTAGGTCCCAATGAACAAATTGGCACGGATCCATACAAAATCCCTCTAAGTCAAATGCCAGGATATTTTGAAGTCTATGTAATACCAAAATAAAAAATACCTGCATGCTTATTAAAATCTGTTTAGTTGTTTTAAGTGTAATATTAACAAAGTGCGTAATTCAATATATAATAATAAAAATATTTAAGTTAAAAAAATACATACATGTTTAGCTTCAAGTGCGTTCAAAGTCCAAGATGTAATCAGTATGAACTTGTATGTTGCGTATTATATAATATGTCTGAGCCCACCCACAGTACAAACGCTATTGTAAGGCTGGTCAATAATTATTTAAAGTTCTATTTTTATACGTCGATAAACGAAAAATAACAAGGAAAATGCTCAAGGAAAATACAAGCGCTTGATTATCGAGTATTGTATAATCAATATCGTATATAAACAAAAGTGATAATTAATATAAAAAAGGCGATGTTTACTGCTGTGTCATATCAGACACGTGTAATGGTATCTACAGACACACGAATTTGGTACCAAGCGTACAGCGGATTTGGTCCGCTCCGTACCAAATCCGAGCGTGTGTAGAGCGGTACGGCGAACATAACCTGATGATCAGTAACACAGGCTGCTGCCTAATTCAGACACCAGCTCCTCACATTAATATAAGATACTCTAATATTTTTGTACATTAGCCCGTAAGTAAACATTGTGAGGAGAAATAAATGAATATTATTATTATTATTATTAATTGAGTTCGCCGCTGTCCGCATCGGATTTGGTCCGCTCCGTAACAAATCCGTGCGTGTGTAGAGCAGTCCGGCGACTAGGCCGTACAACGGTGTCAGTGTTGCCAACTTAGAGATTTTCCCCCCAAAATTAGGGAAAATATCTTATTATCTACTAGCTTTTGCGCGCGGCTCCGTGCGCGTAAATACACTATCCCGCGGGAACACTACTTTTTCAGGATAAAAAATATCGTATGTCCTTTCATGGGACCCAATTTCATAAAAATCGGTTCAGCGGTTAAAGCGTAAAGAGGTAACAGACATACAGACACACTTTCGCATTTATAATATTAGTATAGAAAGTATAGATTAGACCTGTCAATGGTATAACTAATCAGAGGTAAAGTTTGAGAAGAAATATTTTTGAGAGTTGGTATCACTGCACGTTATCAATGAATTGCGGGAATTATCGTCGTCGTTAAAAAATAGCACTGTGAATAGAACTCTGTGCTGATACAATAGAGCTGAAAATCGAACACACGAGTGTCGAGCTTTCAATTCGGTCCGCCGCGCTCACGCCGTACCAAATCCGTGCGTGTGTAGCGACACCGGATTCGGTTCGCCGATATGGTCTGCGGACCAAGTTCGAGTGTCTGTAGACACCATAAGTGGTACAAGTACAAAAAGTTTTTGGCTAGCCGCACACGTACAATATTATTGACAGAATAAATTTGTCAATACTAGTCAACATAATTATACAAAAAAATGGCAATATGGCCCGCATACAGTGAATATTATTGTGAATGAGCTCTATTGTCAATAATGTGTGTGTGAGCGGCTAGCCATAAGGTCGAAAAAATCTATGTGCGATTTTGTAGCATGTACTACTACTACTAATAAAAAGTCGTGACGATTCCAGTCTAATATTTTCTATACAATTAAATAAACTTATTATACAATTACATTACTTTTTTCTTATGTGCTAGAATTTGCAATTTTAATAATCTGGCTGCGTTATGGTGAATTATGCGTCGCTATTTTTTTGCACAGTGACTAAAATTGCAAGAGTCCTATGGATTTTGATGAAATTCGATATGGTAGTAGTAGGGCCCTGGATAGGCTACTTTTTATCCCGAAAAAGTACAGTGTTCCTGAGGGATACTATATTTACGCGGGCGGAGCCGCGGGCAACAGCTAGTTAACAATATTATTGTTCGACTACAATATTATCATGAATCTCTCTGGACAGAAAAAAAACGTGCTTATCTACTTTATTTTAACGTAGTACTCGTAGGTACTTTAGTTGATACTTGACTAGACTTAGCTGCTACTTATTTACAATAATTAATAGCGACTGTTACTGTACTTCTTGTACTGTGTACAACTTCATTAAGATTGAACTGACAGTCGTATGTGTGTACAATATTATTTATATGAAGGTTAGGTCTCAGGGGTTAATGTGTTATTATTGTTTTTTTACTAATAATGTGAGCAATGAAAATTATATAAGGTTTGGTAAAATTAACTACGGATATGTTGGGCATATGATCTACTGCTTATATAAAGACATTTTAGCAGAAAAATAATTGTCATACTCAAAAAAAATTTTTTTCTTTATATGGGCGAGTTTGCGTTTTGCGGAGAGTCACTCATACATTAGATGATTTTTTACTTTGGGTATGAAAAATATTTTTTTGCCTAAACGTCTTTACACAAGCAGTGAATCACGTGCGCGAAGTATCCGTAATTGATTTTCGAAGACGTTATATAATAATATAACTACGTCAACGTCTTCAGCGCACTTAGGAACAACAATACCCTACCAGTGGCGAAGGCTGGTTCTCCTTTATAGGGAAGCCCTAGCCTGTATTATGTAGGGATTCGGATGAGAGCCTTCAAAAGGTAAGCGGTAAGGGAAGCCAATATAGCCAATGGAGTTATAGGAACCCCTCGCCACTGTACCCTACTTCTTATACTGGGACTATATTATGATCCGGAAATCGGAAGGCCGTATAAAATTATGAACATTGAAAATAGAGTACAATAGAGATAATCGAAAATACAAGTGTCGATATCCTACTTCGTCGACACTTGGATTTTTAACTCTATTGTAATAACGAAGGTTCAGAACCTCAATTTAAAGTAGACTTTCATTTTACTTTGATTGTATTATAAGTGAAGCGAAATGTTATCATGAACTGATTTTATGAAGTTTCGACCAATCAGAGCGCGTTTCATGTTTAACGTTTACGAGAATACCGGTTTGACAGTTTTTGCCTATCGGGACTTGATTGTAGTTGTATTAATGCAGGTTTTATTTAGCAGAATTGACCCTCAGATTTCTGACGTTGAAAATATTACAAGAATTGTCTCCCAATAAACCAAATAAACGGAAACACAAAACGATAAAATTCGATAAAATTAATTGATGATTGAATAAAAACAGTTACACAGTTAACTGTGTAACTGTTTTTATTTATTGCACTGTAAATTTAATTTGGTAGCATTATAGAGCGCTATTGTTTCTATGTTTAAATTTATATTCAATTGAAACTTAATGGAGTATAGTCAGTTGTTAAAACCAAAATTAATTTGTATGTAATTAATAATAATATAATATGTAAAATAATGCGAACATTTATAAGGATGTGCGGATGTGTGTATGTGAATCTTTAAAATCCCAGGACATTTCGGAAAAATGAAAGAAATCTAACAAACTTTTTATACAGATACATTTTTCAGGACATTTTGGAAAAACCTTAGATTTTCCTCAAGTACATTTAAAATTTTGTTAATTCACTGCATTGAGGTGATTAGATAATAACGCGTCAAAATACACAACTAACATGAAAATTACTTTGGCTATTTGCATGTCATGAACTCATGACTAGCATTTTGTTTTTAGAGATCCTTATTATTAGTCAATATCCACTTTACAGTTCTAATCTAAGCTATAGTAAAGCTACTTTAAGAGCTTCTTACAGCAAAATAATTGTAATATGTAAATATTCAATAGCATCGAAACCTTAATAAGCAATCAGCTCTATGGCTAGGAGATATTTGACGACCTCTGTGGCGCAGTGCTTGAACGTGTTGGTGCTCAAGCCGGGGGTCTCGGGTTCGAATCCCGCCGAGGGAACAAAAAGTTTTTCCGTGTTTCTGGGTCATGGATGTGTATTAAATATGTGTATAATATATAAAAGTATTAAATATATTTCCGTTATCTAGTACCCGTAACACAAGTTCTTCGAGAACTTACCATGAGACTAGATTAATTTAGACGTGGTGTGAAGCGTCCATAATAGAAATAGTAAAATTCTAGACGGAAATCCGTCGGAGTTCATTTGTAATTATTTTTTATACCTACTTATAACGCGCTGACTCTACGAGACGATCGCTTAAGCTTTGTACTCGCAGATCTTCTTTTTAATTTTTACCCGACTGTCAAATTAAATAACTTTAAAACTTTATGTTTGTTAGCAGGCGTGACCGATTTGCAAATTAAAAATTGTACGAGAAATGGCGAGATCCATTTATTCTCGTACGATTTATAATTTGCAAATCGGTCCCGACTGCTACCAAACATATAACGTCAATTTTTAAAGGCTTTCAGCTCATAGTGTAGTCTGTTTTCTCAATTAGTGTTTCGGTCTTTTTAGTGCGTTGCTTAGGTATCTGTCTTTTTTAGCAGTCGAGTTTTCACATTAACATAATATAATGTGAATGATATTTTTAAATTTTTAGAACCCATCTCTATTTTATAGTGTAGACGCGCGCTTGACCGATTTGATAGTCGCAGTAGTCATAATAATAACCAGTACGATATCACATATTTAGATAGTATATTGTCTAATCATGAATTTTAAGTTTATTGATTACTTTATCCTTATTTTTAAGTCTTTTCAGACTTCAGTCACGAGGGCAGACATGTATGATGTAATAGGGAATATGCATAAAATATAAAAATAGCTTAAAATATAATAATATGTTACTAGACAGAAAAATAAAGAAAATGGCGAGAAAATTTTCAATATCTGTTGATAAATGAGCAAGATATGAGCGGTCAAAGTTTGTAATCTATCTCTTTCTAGCAAAACGAAATTTAGTATGAACTTTCTATGAAAGTCGTGTTATGTGACGTCACGATACACGTCGGATCTCTCTGTCTAATAGACCACTTTAAACGTTCATATCTTCATTATTTTTAATGATATCAAAAAACTGATTTTACCATACGGTTTACTAAACAAGATATATTTATATAAATAAATAAAAAAAATACGTGCATATTCCCTATTTGGATGTTATATTATTTAACTAGCTGGTGCCCGCGACTTCGTTTGCGTGGAACTATTAACAGGAACAGGACCCTATTTTTTTAAACGCAACCCTTAGATCACTTACTTAGGCTGGGATTATATGATCCGGAAAAAAATCAGAGCACATAGAACTCTGTGCTAGTGAAAAAGAGTGTCGAGTCCCGAGCAGTCATATATGACACTAGCTGTCCCGGCGAACTTCGTACCGCCTTAGAATTAAATAAGTTGACGGACTGACAGCAGCGCCACCTACCGGGTCCAATTGCAAATCTAAACCATTATCGAATCTACTTGAACACACACAAGAAAAATCATTAAAATCTGTCCAATATGAATAATTTTCCCCGTTTTTGCAACATTTTTCACTGATGCTTCGCTCCTATTGGTCACAGCATGTTATATAGCTTAAATCCTTTCTAAACAAATGGACTATCCAACACAAAAATATTTTTTCAATTCGATCAAGCAGTTCCTGAGATCAGCGCGTTCAAACAAACAACAGAAGCCCTCAAAGATGAATAATTAGCCTAATGCCTTCCTCGATAAATGGACTATCCAATACAAAAATAATTTTTCAATTCGAACCATTAGTTCCTGAGTTTTAGCGCGTTCTAACAAACAAACAAAGAAACAAACTCTTCGGCTTTATAATATTAGTATAGATTGACATTTCATTCATCATGTGTGTTCGATTTTAAGCTCTATTGTATTAACGCAGAGTTCTATTTTCAATGCTTTATATTTTCCGGTTTCCGGATTAAATAGTCCCAGCCTTACTCCTTGCCCTTATATAATCATCTGCTATCTACCTTTGTATCTCCGGTCAAAATAGGTCCGGCCGTTTCAGAGATTAGACAACAAACAGACAGCAGACAGGCAGACGGACATACAAAAAAAGGTATATATTATTATCATCGTCTAGTGCAAAGCTGTTTATTTGGTGTTACAGACAGACACTTCACTTTTATTTATTTGTGTGTTCAAGGAATGTTCACGACACAATACGTCATACATATTTATCTAATATCTACACATTATTACTTCGTTTTGTGATAAGTAAATTAGGCTGGGCGGGTGCTATTTGCTGCTGCGACATGACTGAGTTAAAAAGAGCAAAGGACAAAGGTATCATCAGATTGGGTACTGTTACGGCGTGGTTCAGGTTTTGGTTTAAAAAAAAACTATTTATTTGACACACGAAATATATTATATATAAAAGAGAACTTAGAAAGAGACCTGCACCCGACGGAAGTCCAATTCAATCTGATGAAAAACACTATGTTTTAATTAAACGGAATAATAATGGTTTCCTATTGCATTAGCAATAATGCAATGGGAAACTCAGCAACTGTACTATACATAATACATATGCACTCAGGCTACTTGCGATATAACAGTACCCGAAGAATGAAGATGGACGAAGAGATAAAGATGGCGAGACCATCTGGATACTCTATATCAGCCAGGCTGGCCAACGGTGACACAGCAGCGACATAAATGGAAGACCTTGCGGGAGGCCTTTGCCCAGCTGTGAGACACTATAGGTTAAGAAAAAAAATGGTGATATTATATTTTCACTATCTGTTGACCGCAAGTTCGTTTACGTAGAAATAACGCAAACGAAATTCTATTTTTTTACAGGAACCCAAATGATAAATAAATAATAAGAATAGCCGATGTTATACCTACCTTATAATATAATATCGGCTATTCGCCAGTGAAGGTCCCGTGAAAAGCGGTCCAGCCGTTTCAGAGTTTAGCCGGAACAATCAGACAGACAGACAGACCGACAGAGGGACAGACAAATATTGTGAAAATTAACTTTTTTGTAAACCTACCTACCGTATATATTTTCAAATGCATTTAGTTTTACGCTGTTAATTTAAAATTACAATAGACACTTTAATTTTATTTATTGAATACCTACATGTCATAGAAGTAAACCTCCAGTCGTAAAAAGTGATGAGATAAAAATTCAGTTTATACAAATAATATTATTTTTCTTGATTAGTGTTGAATAGTGATTGATATCACTTGGTCTGCTGATCCTCTCGTTACTAGTACCTACTATTGCGCCTTTAACTGATGCTCGGCTTCTGAAGATTATACATAAACTCTAGGTAACCTAAGTTTAGCTGGCGCAGATCCATCTAGATTACTGTTTTTCAAATCTATGATAAAGTTATTTTGTTTTGTTATAATTTGGCAATGTTTCATGAAATTGACCTTAAAAAAATTGAGTAAGAAAAAGAATAATTTTCAGTAAAGTTTTTAATTCATTAGAAATATATCTGAGGGCACTATGTAGCCCCCGCCGAGACGAACTAAGCGAAGCGCAAGGGAAGACCACCTTTTCTCGAAGTGTTTCGTCGATTTTTTGACCCTAATAACTTGGGTATGGATTGTACCAGATAAACGAAATTTTCAGAATATGTTTCTAGTAGCAGACTTATTAAACATGTAAAGTTTTGATAGCATAGACCTTATACTTTAGATTTTAATGATATCTAAAAACCCCTGATTTCGCCACTGACTCAATGATGATCAACAAAATTAATGGGTACTTCCGGATGTCCTAGAAAGCTAAAATATGGTATATAAGCTAGTAATTATTATTCATCAGTATAACATTCTCAAAATTGGAACATTTATCCTTCAACCCCTTAAAATAGATGATGAACATTTCTAAGAAATGTCATAGAAAGCTGAAATGTGGCATGTATGTAAGCTAGTAATTATTGTTTCTCAATATAAAATTCTCAAACTTGGAACTTTTATCCTTCAACCCCATAAAATAGGGGATGAACATTTCTAAGAGACTTACCTATACCTACTTACACAATTTTTTTCTCTAGAGGTCTGAAAATTGTTGTAGGGATCCGTGGTTTAAATAGAAAAAAAAAGAAAATAAAAATATTGTCTTAACAACATTAATAAAGAAATTTAAATCCCACCAATGAAAATGTTTTTGTTGAGTTCAGTATAACGCGAAGGAGTCACAATAGATCCATTAGGGTTGTCGTGACGTCAGGCCTGGATTATGACCTGCCTTCGTTTGAACAAAAAAAAATGCTTGTGGTGCATAGTGTAGGCTAGTTTAGTGTAGGTACGTCTAATAAATATAGCGTGATAAATTAGTATTTAATAGCTACCATGCTCTTTAAGGGGAGTATTAAGGCGGGTTGTATTTGGCTAAACGGTGATAACGAACTACACCAGCTATTTATGTGCGATTGTGTGTTAAATACTACGAGTATGAAGCCTGAATATACTATTAGCTTTAGGGTTGCCAGTTTCTTAGGCAACGCTTTTATAACTCAAGCCCTCTTATTAATAAAAATATTTACACCACGGATGTCGGATACGCCACGTTGCTGTCTACGATACGTTGGAATACCCGTTTGTTCGACAAAGACAGAAACATGGATTAGAGTATCCATGATGTCAATATTTTTATAAATGGATCGTCCGCTAAACGGGCGAATAAAATATATTAATGGTCCAATAAACGGAGGAATAAAATAAAAAAAATATTAATACACACTACATAGGTCGCACGCAAGAGTCATTTAGGTAATAATAATTGTAGTGTCTGCCTCAGTTTAGAAATCTAAGATTACGAACCTTTAAGCTTAGAAACTGGGCCTCTAGTCAAGATGCATTCGTATAATTTCGACAGCGAAGTTTGATAACAAAGTGTATAGGATCTGACGTATTGTATCGCAAGCGACATGTCACATAACGATGACTTATGTCAAATACCATACATTTTGATTTCGAAGTCCGCCGTCGAAATTATACGAATGTATCTTGACTAGAGGGCCTGTTGTCTATAAAAATGTCTTTAGTATTAGTGCAGTCAATTAGGCGAATTTTCCATTTTCCGGGAGTTTTGAAAATTGGTGGTTTTGTACTTTTCCATGTTGTCTATTTGCATCTTAACTTTGCAATACAAAATTAATGGGGTATAGGTATATGAAAAGTTACATTTGTTTTGTAAAAAAATAATTTGTTGAAAATTTATACAATTGCATAGAGTAATTGTACCAATTTTTTCACGCTTCAGCATCACGCTTCCAGCGTCCTGAGAGGTTTAGTCCGTGGACTAACCTCCGATGATCCGATAAGCTCGTCGTGACACTAACCCAGGGCTGGCATGTTGTAGTAATATTCCACTTCCAGTCCACAGGGAAGGTTAACACCTTTTTTTTTTAACTAAAAAACTTGAAGGTGCCAACCCAAATCGCTTATAAATATTCAATGAGTGCTGCTGCAAAGCATCTGCATTGACTGATGGCGTTGTGGCTTACTGACCGACGACTCACGACAGTAACTGACCTCTTACTGCAATGGACTAACATACTAGTATATATCTGTATAATCTATGGACTAACATTTGCATGGCATGAAATCACCAATTTAAGAAAGTGTCGGTGCGCCGTTATTTGTGTGTGTGTTTTTTTTTATTATAAATTATCTATGATGATTGATTATAGTCTATGCGTGAAAGTGACAATTGACAGATGTCAAACTAGTGACTGGTCTTCTACCCCCCTTGCTTTTGCATCGTCATTCCATTGTATCTCACACAACATAATTTCTTTTGTAAACCATGTAAAACCGAGAATAAAGAAAGTCAACTTGAAATTCGTACAAATTATTGGGAACGAACCTGCACCTCCAAACATTTGGTCTTCGAGCTACGGATTTGCAGACAGCAGAATCAGCACTACGTTAAGGCCGCTACGAGTTACGACGCCTCGCCGCCGGTATCAACTAACAACAGTTAGGACCGGAACAAGCAGCAGTGGCACTTCAATCTTCATTCAAAGGGCAACGGTCAGGTCTTTGTTCCCGTCTTTTCCTCTCCTTAAAATACGATTCACGCTAAAGCTGTGTAATTTTACATTTTCAGTGCGCACGCGCCATTTTGTTTCGTATCAACTATCAACGCAGATTTCACGTGAGTACACCCTTTCTTAATCCACCATGTCCACCTCTGACAAATTAGGGGATAAATTATCAGACTTGAAAAAACAAAGGGGAATACTTAGAGGTCGGCTCACTCAATTCAAAAAATATATTGACTCTCTAACAGAAGTTAACCTTTCTCACAGCCAAACAATTGAAATACAGCTAAGAATTAACTTAGCTAAGGAGATTTTTCAAAAATTTAATACAATAGAGAGTGAGTTGGAGATGGAGTTACCAGACTCTGAAATAACCAATAACTCTGAATATGTTGAACAATTTGAGACTTTATATTTTAGCGCTATGTCAGTAGCTAATTGCTTAATTGAGACTTGTAACAACACAGGATTAGGTCAATTATCTACTCAGAAACCGGCAAATGTCAAGTTACCAGATATAAAATTACCTACCTTTGAGGGATCATATGACTTCTGGCTAGAATTCAAAAACTCATTCCAAACTATAATACATAACCGGCCAGATTTGGATGAAATACAAAAGTTTCATTACTTGCGTTCTGCGCTCGGTGGCAGTGCCTTACAAGTGATCAGTGCCTTGGAGTTTACTCCGTCTAACTACATTCATGCTTGGGAGCTTTTAGAAAACCGTTTTCATAATGTTAGATTGTTAGTTAATAACCATGTGAAATCTTTGTTTAATATACCAACTTTGAAATATGAATCCGCTACTCAAATTAGGAAATTAATTGATTCTGTTCTGCGCAACCTGCGGGCTCTTGAGACATTAGATGAACCAACAAAGTTTTGGGACACTTTAATAATTTATTTAATTGTATCAAAACTTGATATAATCACAGAGAGGGAGTGGGAGAATTATAAAGGTACACTGTCAAATAAAAATACAAATACAAAATTTAAATTGGATGACTTACTCTCATTTCTTAGGAACCGTGCAGATACTTTAGATATGATTATCGCTAACAACAATACCCATGTCCAACGTGTGTGGCATAAGGATAAGCCTCAAACTAATTACAAACAAAATGAAAATAATAGTAAATCTACTCATAACACAAGGGTTTGTCATTCACAAAGTTATGTCATGTCGAATAAAGTTGAAAACTTAAAGGCTAAACCATTTAAGAAAAGTTATTCAATTAGTTGTATTTTGTGTAACCAAAACCATGCTCTCTACACTTGTATTGGTTTTCTCAATTTGTCGGTAAAGGATAGGTCTAAGTTTGTAGATGAGAAAAAGTTATGTCGCAACTGTTTGAGAGCCGGACATACCATAAATGAATGTGTACTTGGGCCATGTAAACAGTGCCAACATAAACATAATAGCTTATTGCATTTTGACAACAATATTCAAAGTGATTCTAATGTATGTGTTCCTAATAATTCATCCATGGAGTCAAGTGTGATGCACTCTTCGACATCTTATTATAATAAGAGTAATAATAAAAATAACTTACTTAATTCTGAATTTAAATCATTACAAACTGTATTACTTTCAACTGCGGTTGTGGAAATATCTGATAATAACAATTGTTTTCATACTGCTCGGGCTCTTTTAGATAATGGAAGCCAGAACTGTTTCATTACAGAAAAGATGTCTAAACGTTTAAATGCAAGTTACTTACAGTCCACTATTCATATCTCGGGTGTGGGACAAACGGTCACACAATCGAATCACATATGTGATATTTCTATGAGGTCAATGTCAAACAATTATCATACTAAAATAAGATGCATTATTTTACCTACAATTACATCTTGTTTACCCACAATAAACATAGATTCTAGTGTTATACAAATACCTAAAAATATAAAATTAGCGGATCCTAACTTTGATATTCCGTCTGAAATAATAGGTTGGGGAAAAAGTCTTTTCGCATTATAGTATGTATGAACTTGTCATAAAATATCTTGGGCTATACCAATTGTATCTGGCTGATTTTGATATCATTAAAAAGTTTTAATTTTACAGAAGACAATTCCAAATTCAAATTAGGTAAATTTGAGATTTTCATTTGTTTTTCTTATTGTTAAGATGAGTGAGTCTTATGAAGAATTTCGATACATTTTAAAATTTTATTACAAAAAAGGTAAAAATGCAACACAAGCCGCGAAAAAAAATTGTGATGTTTATGGACCTAATGCAGTCTGTGAGAGTAGCGCAAATTTGGTTTAAGCGTTTTCAATCCGAAAATTTTGATATCAAAGATGCACGTCGCTCTGGTCGCCCTGTTACGGACAAAACTGTTGCCATTTTTGAAAAAGTGGAGCAAGATCGGCATATTAGTAGTTACGATGTAGCTGAAGAACTGGGGATTGACCACAAAACGGTTTTAGCGCATTTGAAAAAAGCTGGGTACACAAAAAAGCTCGATATTTGGGTGCCTCATGAGCTCACTGAAAGAAACCTAATGAACCGTGTACTCATTTGTGATTCTTTATTACAACGTAATGAAACCGAACCATTTTTGAAGAAGCTGATAACTGGTGATGAAAAGTGGATCACGTACGACAAGAACGTGCGAAAAAGATCGTGGTCAAAGGCCGGTCAGGCTTCACAGACTGTGGCGAAACCCGGGTTAACTCGCAACAAGGTGATGCTGTGTGTGTGGTGGGATTGGAAGGGCATTATTCATTATGAGCTGTTACCGCCAGGCAGGACCATCAATTCTGAACTGTACTGCGAACAACTGATGAGATTAAAGCAAGAAGTTGAGAGAAAGCGGCCGGAATTAATCAACAGAAGGGGTGTGGTATTTCACCATGATAACGCTAGACCTCACACATCTTTAGCCACTCAGAAAAAATTACGGGAGTTTGGCTGGGAGGTGTTAATGCATCCGCCGTATAGTCCTGACCTTGCACCTTCAGATTTCCACCTGTTTCGGTCGCTGCAGAATTCCTTAGGCAGTGTCAGGCTGACATCACAAGAGGACTGCCAAAACCACTTGTCGCAGTTTTTTCATCAGAAGCCCCAAAAATTTTATAGCAATGGGATCATGTACCTACCAACATGATGGCAAAAAGTTATCGAATAAAATGGCACCTATATACTTTAGTCACTTGTAAATAAACTTTATAAAAAAACCTTTTGAATTTTTATATAAAATGCGAAGAAACTTTTTCCCCAACCTAATAGATTTATTGATAGGGGCGGACAAATTTTGGGATCTTTTGGATTCAGATAAAATTCGTTTATCATGTGGGCCATTCCTACAAAATTCGAAATTAGGGTGGTTGTTAACTGGCCCAATTTTTAACACTTGTAAAATTATTAGTTCTCATGTTCAGTGCAACTTAGTCCAGAATATTGAAAAACAACTTAGATTATTTTGGGAACTTGAAGATATACCTACAACTAGTACGTTGACTAGTGAAGAACAATTTTGTGAAAATTTATTTACATCCACAACTAAACGCGAACCAGATGGGCGATTCTCAGTTCGGATACCATTAAGGGAAACAGCTGACGTGTTGGGCGATTCTTACACATTAGCTAAAAAACGGTTTATTTCTTTAGAGCGTAAATTGGAACGCTTACCCGAGTTTAAACGTGAATATGTTAAATTTATGCGTGAATATTATGAATTGGGACACATGTCTAAAGTGACTTCTTGTATTTCGCCTAACTATTATCTTCCACATCATGGAGTCATAAGGGAAAGTAGTTCTACGACGAAATTACGAGTCGTATTTGATGCTAGTGCGGTGACTAGTTCGAATAAATCGTTAAACGATATTCAATATCCCGGTCCCGCGTTACAGAATGACATTTTTTCGATATTATTACGATTTCGACAATACAAATACGTGGCAATTGCGGATGTTGCGAAAATGTTCCGTCAGGTGGCAGTAGCACCTGATCAGCGCTGGCTGCAATTAATACTGTGGCGGGAGAATTCTTCCGACCCGTTAGACACGTATCAACTCAATACAGTAACTTATGGAACTTCCTCAGCTCCTTTCTTAAGTATGAGGTGTATACGACAGCTTGCGCTTGAGTGTAATGATGACGTCATAGCACGCGTCATCAAAGAAGATATTTTCGTGGATGACCTCATAACTGGTGATGATGATCATCAAACTCTGTTAGACATCTGCGAGAGAACTTCCCACGTACTGCAGTCTGGTTGCTTCCCATTACGTAAATGGAGTTTTAACTTAGACATAACTAAAGAAAACAGGTTTAAATCTTTTACTTGTGATCATTCTCAATCCAAGACTCTAGGCTTGGGATATTTCAATATTAGCGATGAGTTATATTTTACGAGTATCGATAATTTTGATCAGTCCAATAATATCACTAAACGTAATATGTTATCGGTTATTGCCCAAATATACGATCCCTTGGGATTACTCGCACCGGTAGTAATAAGTGCAAAAATCTTGTTACAAAAACTTTGGCTATGTAAAATAGATTGGGATACACCTGTTCCATGCGACGTATCTCAGTCGTGGAACCATTTTTTATCTACTCTAAGTCACCTAAAGGATTTAAGAATTTCCCGTCACATAAAGGGCGATAACGCTCATTTTATTGAGCTGCACATTTTCACAGATGCTTCCCTAAGCGCGTACGGTGCATGCGCGTATATTCGAACCTACAGTGATAATTCTGAATTAACTGTTCGTTTGTTATGTGCAAAGAGTAAAGTTGCACCACTAAAAACAATTAGCATTCCACGTTTAGAACTTTGCGGTGCATTAATTGGAGCTAGACTATATAAGAAAATTATTGATTCACTCAGATTAAAATTTTTTAAGGTTTACTTTTGGACAGACTCGACGATTGTTATAGGCTGGGTTAAGATGTCACCCCACCTATTAAAAACGTTTGTACAGAATAGAGTGTCAGAAATAAACGAACTCACGGGTGATTCTATTTGGCTCCATGTAGGTACTAAAGATAATCCAGCAGATTTATTGTCAAGGGGTTACGGTCTAGATTTGTTAAAGGATTCTGAGCTATGGTGGTATGGTCCGTCATTCCTACGAAAATCTTTGAAATTTTCTAATGATAATAATTGTGAACCTACTGAACCAGAAGTGTTGCCTGAATTGAAGCCAAATAAAATAACCTTAACGTCTTCTCTGCGCGTTGATAATAATATTATAATTAAATTAATCGAACGTTGTGCTTCATTTACTAAACTGAAACGAGTGGGTGCATATATACTCAGATTTATAAACAACACACGTATAAATCTCAATGATAATGATAATAAACAATATCGTCAAACCGGTTCTTTGTCAGTTAACGAATTGAACGCATCTTTGCAAATGCTCATTAAATGTGTACAGTTGAATTCATTTCCTGATATTTATGAATGTCTCATTAAGAAAGTACCTATTCGTACAAATTGTAAACAGTATAACCAGATATCTAGCCTTAATGTGTTTTTGGATGAACATGAAATCATACGAGTCGGTGGTAGATTGTGTAATGCTATGAATTTCACGTACAATAAAAAACATCCAGTTTTGCTGTGTAGTAAACATCCATTTACTATTAGTTTATTTAGATCTGAACATAAACGCTTGTTACATGCAGGTCCTCAGTTAATGATAGCTACCTTGCGTGAATGTTGGTGGCCATTAAAGGCTAAAAACCTAGCAAAAAAGGTTATACGCGAGTGTGTGACATGTACACGTATGAAGGGTAAGACTCTTACTCCCATTATGGGCAATTTACCATCCGAGCGCTTAGAACCTGGTTTTCCATTCATACGATCAGGCGTGGATTATGCTGGCCCTGTGTACATTTTGAACCGCAAAGGTAGAGGATCACGTTTAGTCAAAGCTTACATCTGTTTATTTATTTGTTTTGTCACTAGGGCCATCCATTTAGAGCTTGTTACGAGTCTCTCTTCAGCAGATTACATTTTAACATTGAAACGTTTTATTAGTCGACGAGGTAAGCCATTTGTCATATTTCCTGACAATGGCAAGAATTTTGTGGGTGCTGAAAAGGAATTCCCTTTGTCTCTTAAAAATAATTCAGGGGCTATCACTAATTTTGCAGTTGATAATGGAATTGAATTCAAATTTATTCCTCCGTACTCTCCACATTTTGGTGGTCTATGGGAAAGGGGTGTACAATCGTGCAAATATCATTTGAAACGTATAGTAGGTAATGCAAAATTAACGTATGAAGAGTTTAGCACAGCTTTAGCGGAGATCGAAGCCATCCTAAACTCCCGTCCCCTTTCGCCTCTATCCACTAGTCCTACTGACCTTACTCCACTAACCCCTGCTCATTTCTTACTTGGCCGACCGTTGACCTCTCCTGCTTCTGAAGACTTGACAACCAAACTGCCGTCAAGGCTCAATCGTTACGGCAGAATCGAGCAACTTCGCCAGCATTTTTGGCGACGTTGGTCTGCAGAATACGTCTCTGAACTGCAGCAACGAACAAAGTGGAAGACAAGGAAGGACGAGATTGCCGTGGACAGCTTAGTCCTAATCAAAGATGATAACCTACCACCCTTAAACTGGCGATTAGGCCGCATCATACGACTGTACCCTGGACATGATGGCGTGTCTCGAGTTGCGGACGTTCGCACCAGTACTGGAACCATTCGACGACCCTTCTCGAAGATCTGCCCGTTGCCGATGCGTCCAGATGAGGGCCACGCTGATGAAACTGTGGCTTCGGAGACGTCCTGAGCTTTGGAACCGAAGATTCCAAGGCCGGGAGTATGTCGGTGCGCCGTTATTTGTGTGTGTGTTTTTTTTTATTATAAATTATCTATGATGATTGATTATAGTCTATGCGTGAAAGTGACAATTGACAGATGTCAAACTAGTGACTGGTCTTCTACCCCCCTTGCTTTTGCATCGTCATTCCATTGTATCTCACACAACATAATTTCTTTTGTAAACCATGTAAAACCGAGAATAAAGAAAGTCAACTTGAAATTCGTACAAATTATTGGGAACGAACCTGCACCTCCAAACAGAAAGAGTGGATAATTCTGTAGACACTAGCTGATCCAACAGACGTTGTTCTTTCCTAAATATGAACGGGTATAAATAAATAACTACTTACGTCGTACAGTTTCTACTTTCTATATCAACAAAAACTCTACCTACTCCTACGCCTATTACCTACATCTACAAACTACTTATTATACTTCCCATATCTACAACTACCTACCTGCATCAATCTACACCTACTACCTAGTACCTACACCTATAACTAACCCTACAACCTAGAGGGTTAAAGATTATTACAGAACTTACAAAACAATTTTGATGTTTGAAGGTAACCCTCTATAATATGACGTATTTTAATGCCAAATATAATAAGATTATAGAAAAAAGGGGGTGAGCCACTCTAATGACTTAGCTCTGACTTCACCAAATTTCTTTAAACGCGCTTATTGCTAAACTCAAATTTGATCTCTGTCTCTCTCATTAGATGTTAGAACGGGAAAGACAGGCCTAAAACCGAAACAGTGTTAAACGTCGTTTTAATATGTCGGTGAAATTGGAACTTGGGGGTATAAAAAGTAGCTTACAATCTTATTCTCATACCTACCGAATAAAAACAAAAAGTAATAAAAATATTCAACGAATCGTCGATCATCCATAATTTAAAAAAATCTAAATTTATCAATCCTATGTTTACTATTTACGTTCAATAAAATGTAGAGTTTCTATCCTAAAATTTGCAAACAAAATATAAAAGGGGGAGGAAGGTTAAAAATAACTTCGTATTTATCTTATTATTTTCACATAATAAAAATGAAAAAATATGTTGTTGCTCAGTTTTGAATTAATTTAAAAATTATAAAACATACTTTTAATAAAATAATGAGTACTTAATATGATAATTAACAGTATGTTTGTTTGGTTAAATGACTTAATAGCTATTTGTTATCTATATTACTATGATATATTGATGTCTGGTAACCTTTGGTTATCAGTTGATTAAATTATTGGCTAAGATACTGAGTATCCCTAGTCACGCCATCTGATAGATAGAAGGAAACTCCGCCATTTTTTAAATAAAAATAAGACTGTTAATTTAACTTGTGTGGGTTTTAGGTGTGTGTATCAGATGTAATATGGTGTATAGTTTAACTATATACCAATGTACCATATAGATATATATGCCTACTAGGGATGTTGCGGATGCATTTCTATTTCACATCCGTACATAAAACTTAAGTGTTGGTTTGGAAGGGTAAAAAAACACAGTAATATTAATCCTTTCTTTATCTATACTTATATAATATTATAAAGCTGAAGAATTTGTTTGTTTGTTTGTTTGAACTCAGGAATTACTGGTTAGAATAAAAAAATCTTTTTGTTGGATAGTCCATTTATCGAGGAAGACTTTAGGCTATATTATAGCATCATGCTAAGCGCAATACGAGCGGAGCACCAATCAAGAACGTTTCAAAATCGTTTTTTTTTCTTCCTTTTTATGAGTATGAGTATTTTAGAAGATATAGCAGTAATAAAATAATCAAACGCGCAATAATGTACGGCGCGCGGCGAGCAGTCGTGAGGGGGAAGCGCTTCTCCTTCTACGTAAATGAAGTCGCGGGTAAATTTTAACGACATCCCAAAGTAAATGTTCCACGCGGACGAAGTCGCGAGCAAAAGCTAGTTTAATAATAAAGTAGTGAGTTATTCTAATAATTAAATTTGAGTATTGGAGCATTATATTTAATTAAAAGTAGAATGGCCGCCTTTTCGGACCCCAGTTTGTTTCGCAAGGGTTCGTATATTAATCCTACGCTACTAAATAACTGTTTCCCTTTCTTTCTCGTCGCTTCCTGCTACACATCAGCATCCGCATTAGATCCGCATCGATTTATGCGGATGCGGATGTCTAAATCTATGCGGATGCTCCGCATATGCGCAACATCTCTGATGCCTACTAACGACAAGTTGTTACACACCATCCATGAACGTAAAAAAAGGCGGACACCGCTTCAGTAATATGAATAGTGAAGCAATCAAAGTAAGACGGCCGTATCGTAGCGACACGTGCCGCACACACACATTCACAGCAAAGTAAGACGATCGGCCACCAGTACGCCAATGGGAATTATCCGTAAATCTACACAAACGTAAGTCGCCGCCATTGTTGGGCTTCACTCAATGCTTAGCTCACCTTCCGTCCCCTTTTTTACGTCCATGACACCATCACAATATTTTGTTATCTTACATCCACTCAGAATAAGTGTTCGATCACATTTGTATGCAGCGCACTGTGTCCAAAACCATGGCGAAATACCGCACCGCCCGCTTTTTTTATATTTACTCTTTACATTTACAAAACAAAACGCGTTGTTATATTACGACAATTAGGTATTCAATAAATAATTAATAGAAAAAAAGTTGGGGTATAACATTCCGTTATTCTGGGGCAACATATTATGTGTAGATAACCATTCCAATTTGGAGTAGTTGTGAAGGCCTCACTTTCAAGCGTGTTGACGGCTTCTGGATGATTTCTGTATTCTGTACTTAGATCATAATATACTACGTTATATTCAGACGTGCACGAAGGGGTTCCGTACCTCCACTAAAATATTTATTTTATTCTGTTTTCAGTATTTCTTGTCACAGCGGCAACAGAAGTACATCATCTGTGAAAATTTTTAACTCTACTAGCTATCACAGTGCGTAAGATCTGGTGATAGACAGACGGATGTACAGACTGGCAGATGGACGTACAGTGAAGTCTATTGGCTAGCCGCACACACACCATATTATTGGCAATAATGCTCATATTGACAATATTATTCCTTGTTTGCGGACCATATTGAC
The DNA here is from genome assembly GCA_905404095.1 of Glaucopsyche alexis. NCBI lineage: Eukaryota > Metazoa > Arthropoda > Insecta > Lepidoptera > Lycaenidae > Glaucopsyche > Glaucopsyche alexis. Next base: position 18,349,898 of record FR990054.1, on the reverse strand, counting down.
GTTTTTTTTGTATGTGTTGACTAGTATTGACAAATTTATGCCCTCAATAATATTGCACGTGTGCGGCTAGCCATTGTCCGAGCTGACTGCGACTATATTGTCCGGAATCTGTAAGGCCGGGGAAAATTCAGTGCAATGAAAATAGAACTCCGCGCTAATACAATAGAGCTGAAATCGAACATACAAGTGCCGGGTCAAATATCAATACTATGCTTCTTTTTTGTTCTTCGATTTTCTTCTATATATTCCGGGTCGTAATATAGTCCAAGCCTAAGAAATATGGTCCGCTTTTTTACCCTTTGGGTAAGGAACCCTAAAAAACATTATATTGTAAGAGCACTCTTCATTTTATTGTTACTATAATTGCAGTGGTTGATAATAAGTTAGACGTTTTCAGTTTAGTATAACCTCTTAACCTACCTACCACCTACTATCTAGTGTGCAGAATTTTACAATGACAAAGTCAAATATTTAATTCAGAGTTGATATAATACATACATACATATCATCACGCCTCTTTCCCGTAGGGGTAGGCAGATACCGCCTCTTTCCCATAGGGGTAGGCAGAGACCACTTCTTTCCACTTGCTACGATCCTTACACACTTGTTTCGCTTCATCCACTTTCATTCTTACCATCCATTCCTTCTCTTACATTCAACGTAGCGAAGCGGCTCTCCATGGGCCACTTTTCGCCTCCGCGAGAACGAGACGTGATGGGTGGCGAGCCACATCGCCGCCATTTTGGATAATGAATTATTTTTATGATTATCCATTGCGTTCCCACGGATTGGCGGAGAGGGTAGGAATAGGGAAAGGGAAGGATAGGTATAGGTGTGGAAAGGAACATTGGTAAGTTAGAGTGGGAAATATCGGAGATATTTACAAATATATTCCTGCGGCCGTATACTTCATACACCTTAACCTACAAGTGACGTCACTTGTAGGTTAAGTTTAGTATGGAGCGTTTTTACGAGACTCGCGAAATTTTGTATACAAATCGCTGTACCTTTGAAAATATTGATTTTTGATATACGGTTTCTTCTGAGAAGTTACTCATATTTAAGAGTACTATTCATTTATAAGTCCGCTCGCTTATTCGGGAACTAGCCCATAATGATATTTTTTAGAGTTTGAAATAAAGCCCTAAATACCAACAGCAATAAGATTTCAATTTACCTTGGCTGAGCTAAAATAACACAGACAATTAGCCTGAAGTAACGTTGTATTTAGTTTCGTTTTTGTGCTGTGTTAATTACGATAGGCCCTTTAAACTTCATGTGTTTTTAACTACGAATAAGAATACTAGATTTTAATCAGTATTAAGTATGCTCCTTTTCCGGTTTAGTTTCAGAAAAAAAAAACATGAAGAAATTACTTAATTTTGAACCGAAGGGCGAATAGCCTGTAAAGAATACCTATGGATTCAGCCTTCGAAGATCCGACCGTCCAAAACCTTACCTTCCTATTAAATCCCGCGTCAATTCTGTTGGCGCGCGTAGAGCGTGTTTAGAGGAAATAAGACGTGACGAGCGGGGACGTGTTAAATATGCATCACGCTACACGTAGCAGGCTGGAAGAGACATGTTTGAATATAGAACGTGTGAAAAACTAAAAACAAGTTTGTTTTTTTTAATTACCAAAAATGTAAGAGACTGGCCAGTGTCTTTGCGTTTATTACATCTTTTATCGGCTGTTTCAGTGCAAGTTCTGTCTATATTAATTCTCTTGAGAGTTGAGTCTTGACAGTTTTGTAGATCTTTTAAACTAAAGAGCAACTGTCATAGTCGTCACACTTTTCTGGGCAAGGGCCATATAGGACAATAAAAAAATTGTAACTGCGGGCCGCACGCTTTGCATAGCTAGCAAAGCTTAGATCAAAATATATGATCAAAGTAGCAAAGCGATAGAGCAAAAATGTTGTCTACTTCACAGTTCGAAATCTAATAATTAAACTTCAAAGATTATTTTCAATTTAAAATAAAGATATTACAGCATAAACACTGATTAAAACAGCTGTAAACATAGGATACGCATTTTGTACGCTAGTAATATATATTCTTTGGTGACAATGCCAGTTCGGAAAATTACAATAAAATCGGCATGATGTCTATACGTCTACATTACATAATCTAATAATATTACGGTCTTTGAGTTGGATGCGAGCGAGTAAAAATTAAGGAATCGAGGTTGATCTTACCTTGCAGGAAAAGCCGCTTGACAGACAAAGACGTCATATGGATACACTAATCCATGTTGGATTAGCGTGTTCCGTGGTGTAAATATTTTTATTAGTAATGAGGCGGTGAAGTTCACTTCGGATTTGTCGTCGAAGCGCGATTTAATCTACAGCATAAACTAGAATATCAGTATTTAGTAATATTATAATAAGTTAAACACGAACGAGCGGAGCGAGCGAACTTTTCTGCGAAAAACTTTCTTATTTTACTGGCTAAAAACACTTTAAACTTTAAGTAATAAAATACTGTACGCGCTGTATATCAAAGAAAATATTTCGGTCCAAAGGTTTAGACTCAACAACACGAGGGCAAAGCGAGCGAGAAAATATTTGCTTGATAAATCATTCACTTTTTTGAGAAAATACTATCTGAATGTTTGTGTCATGTGCAAAAATTAACAATCAGTTAAAAAAAAACCTATAAAATTTTAGATTCAACGTCTTCATGTGGTTTTAATTTAAACGATAATAAAAATATATTGTTTATTATAATAAATAGCGCCCAGAGAAGTCCAGCAGAGAATGCCGCCCTTGGCTATGGGCCTTTTGGTCCTAGGGCCGTGATACGTCGCTATACGGGCCACCGGCACCGGCCACACCAATCACGGTCCCGGGCCGCAGTTTGACGGCCACTGCTATGGAGCATCAAACTGTTGAAAAATGTTTCCCAATGTTTTCCATAAAAAACTTACTTATCTAGCTTTATATAGGTCACCGTAAAATTGCAAAAACCGATAGACTGTAATATTACTAGAGATATTGTAATAAGTCGACAGATTGTCAAATAAAAATTTCTCCTTACAATTGTACGCAATATTTTTCGTTATAATTAGTAATATGAAAAAGAAAACAAATATGGCGGCGCGGGGCACTTGCCGTTTAACAAATCGGCACGGTAAATATTAACCAAATAACGTGTAAATTGTAAGAAGAAATTTTTATTTGACAATATTCTGTCGACTTATTACAATATCTCTAGTAATATCACAATCTATCGATTTTTGCAATTTTACGGTGACATAATATACAATACGTATAACGTAGTGGGCAGGTGTGAAGTATCATTAGTGTTTTTGCCCCAAGCGGCTGCACCTATCAGTTTTATAAACATTAATTACGAATAAGTTTTCCTGTTTATTTAATAACGTCATATAGGTACTATGAACAGTCACAGGCACTAAATTTGGATGTATAGCTATATTTCCGTGACTGTAGATTGTTTTTAAAAAAGTACCTATGTATAATGTAGGCATGTAAGAAACACTACTTAACAACCAATTAACAACCTTCAGTGAAACTGTTTTTTGAAAGACATTCAATCCAAAATTTTTGCTTCCAATAAAGCAATGAGACAGCGCGTACCTATAGTCAAATTTTCTATGGTTATTCTAAGTTAATATAATATTAACTATCAAATTTTCAATAATTTCATAATAAGGACTTAGGATTTTTCCTAGAGAGGACTAGAAACCGTCGAAAAGAAGTAGAGTACACACTCTACTTTTTTTAACGATGGTTAAGACCGTAGTCCGTATGCCAGAAGTGCAAACTTTATTGGCAATCGTAATAAATTTTAATATACGGTTCAGCCTCACTCACAGGCCACAGCCTACGAAGAAATGTGTGTGCGGTGCTTTCTCGCTCGGGTACATTCGGCGGTCCCGAGTTCACCCGATCGAGCCTTCCACATCAGAGCGTGACGGATCAGCCTCACTTACAGCCTACGTAAAAATGGCTGTGTTCCGTGAAAAATAGCACTTGTTAGCGCTTGCTAGCGCTAAAGAAAAAAAAACAGATTATCGGCCAGGACACGTTTGTTAACTTTAATACTGCCAATACTGCTAACATAATCTGCCATTTTGTTTACGTTTTTTTGTTAGCGCTATATTCCGCGGAACACAGACATTGTGTGTGCGGTGCGCCAATAGAAGTTTTCACTTTCGGAATTTTTCAACAAACATTCGGAATAATTCTTGATCGAATCCAGCAACGCCAGCACCTCTACATCGCTGTGTCGGCGTGAATAATGCAGACCGTGGCGGAGTCACGCGTCATTTGGACTTGTATTCCAGTGCCCCTTGCCCCGTGCCCCGCGCCTCCTAATTCTATTACACAATGGCCCATACACGCTGAATATGAGATGTGTGTCCATCATCAGGAGCCGTGTCGTCAGTTTTTGGCATTGCTGATTATTGTAGACAAACATACATAACTTATGTTCTATCGAACAAGTTGCCGCTCGACCAGGCATAAGATGAAAATCGGCGTTGGATCGTGCGCACGCACCCATACTCACATAAATACGTAGTTCAACCTCGTCTGCAGTCGTTGCAGTCACTTCTTTTATGTTTAAAATTTTTTAAGCATCATAGTACAAAGAGAAATGTTTCCAAACTAGTCGAAATGTTACTTAGGTAATATTATGTACTATCAGAGAATCAAACACAGCCTCCGTGGTCTAGTGGTTAGAGCATTGGCTCTCGACTTGGAGGTCGTCGGGTTCTATTCCCGCATTTGAACAACAAAAAATGTTGTTTCCAAGTTTGGTTAGGACAATGTAAGCTGATCACCTGATTGTCTGACAAGATACATGATGTAAAAAGTCGGACCTGCGCCTGATCTCTCGTCAGTCGTGTCGGTTATCCGTCCCACTGGATTATAAGAGTAAAGGAAGAGATAGTGCTCTTGTGTACTACGCATACACTTGGGCACTATAAAATTACTCCTGCGTAACTAGTCTGGTTTCAAATCGGCTACCGTCACCGAAATCGGTGTGGGGAGGTCATAGATATATAATATTATTAATCAAAGTTATCAATTGAATTTTCCGATTAATCTTTATTTCAAAATTTGTCAATAAAATGCGGACTGATTATACTGCGGAACATAGACAATTAACATACATATTATAGACGAAGCATGTTGAGGCAAAAAGTGTTTCCAGTTAAATGGCCCCACAAGATTTTTGGGATCATTTTGACATTTGAAGTATGGTGAAAACCAGATAGCTGACATTTGAAGTACGGTGAAAACCAAGATGGCGCGGGTGTAACTATGTATGAAGATTTGTTCTGTCAAATGTACGTCATAGCTTAACTTGAGTTTGGAAATCTTTGCTGCGAAAAGCAAACGTTTAAAGTAAGGCAGCTTAAGTGTGGACACGTTTTGCTTCGATATGCCTCTAATAAATGTGAAAGTTTGAGAGGATGGATGGATGTATGGATGGATGTTTGTTACTCTTTCACGCAAAAACTACTGAATGGATTTTCATTAAAGGAATGGTAGTAGGTAGTTGAGGCTCTAGATTAAAACATAGGCTACTTTTTATTCCGGAAAAGTATACTGTTTCCGCGGGATATTCGATATTATATTTATGCGGGTGGAGCCGCGGGAAACAGCTATTCTATAAATTATAATATTGTTAGCAGTTTGGTGGAGCTTTCAATACAGGTGGTGGGAGCGAGGCCCCACCCCCTCATCAGGATATAAAACAGAGCGTCTGCATGTAAGGGTCCTCTTTTGCGTCCGATCCTACTGCCGTGCGGAAGCTCTGCTGGTTTGACTGGCGGTGTGATTTGTAAGAATTGTGTTCTATTTTAATTTTGTTAATTACTGTGTAAATTGTGTTCCAAATTAAGTAAATGTTAAATGTAAAATTCAATGTAAATAAATGTTAATAATTTTTTGTTTTTTTTAAGTAAATCCGCTTCTGATTCCTAAAATCAGAATTGGGATAAGAATCTATTTGCCTAGACCGCTTTTCTTAAGGCTAAGGAACACACTGGACATAGTACTTGACTATTTTAATATTTTTTCTATCTACCCTCGATTCTGAGGCTTTTGTAATATTTTGTGGTTTCAAGTTGTGCGATTACAATGAAACCTCGTAGATCACGACACAAACCACGCCGGCATCGTCAAACGCGCCGTAGTCGTAATAACACGCGCCGTAGTCGTAATAACACGTCGCGTAGTGTATCCCGCGAGCGTTCCCACTCTAGCTCGGTTTTATCTTCGCGCACGCACGATAATTCTACCCGTTGTCACTCGCGTTGACATACACGTACGCCTCCTTTGTCTCAGCGGGAACCACGAATTGTTGATAATAATTGCTCGTATTCGCGAGACCGTTCACGTTTGCGTTCAAAAACGGATTTACAGTTGTGCTCACGTAATTCACGTTCGCGTTCGCAAGAAAGGCAGGTTTCGGAGTCGCACAGCAGACGTTCAAATATCGATAATACATTGGATACTATTTTGACACGACTAAACGTGATCGAAAATAATTCGGTTTCAACGTCCTCGAAGGGGCGACCTGAAAGCAGCGTCCCTGCACCGACTCCTACGCAAGTTATTGTCGACGCGTTACAATCTATAATTCCAGGACGCTCCCAAAATTATTATATTTCGAATTTCGACCCATCTATACATGATATCGATGCGTGGTGTGATGAGATCGATCGAGCACAATTAGCTAATCAATGGGGAGACGGTGAATGCTTGTCGCGAGTCGCAAATTGTCTTAAAGGCGACGCTAAGACGTGGCTGAACGAGTGGGTCACCTGTGATAGGACGTGGAGTAGCTTTAAGCGTGAGTTTAGACCGTTGTGTTCTAAAAAATTTGATTACGCAACAATTTTATTCGAAACAATGAATACGAATTCCGATAAGTACCCGTCTTATAGTGAATACGCCCGGCGAACAATTTTACGGCTGCGAATAGTGAGGGGATTGAGCGAAGAATTTATAACGCTTATCGTCATTCGAGGCATAAATGATGCACACGTATGCGCCTAATGCTAACTTGTCGCCCGATAGTATTGTTTCATTTTTGTCGATATATCAGAAATCGAAACAAGATAAAATGCAGGCTAAGGGACATCAATCGTTAAACGAAAAATCACGTTTTACCCAATCGTCGAATATAAGGACTAATCGTCAAGTTAAATGTTTTACTTGCAACCAAACGGGGCACAAGAGTTTTAACTGCCAGAATAACGATAAGCCAATCGGTGAATCATTTGATTCGAACAAAACTTGTACGTTTTGTAAGAAGACCGGTCATTTAGAAAATTCATGTTTTGCTAAAGCTAGATCGCAACCGCAGTAACGCAATCGCAATGTTAATCTTTGTAAGGAATACAGTTTGAATCAGTGCCATAACCGTGACATAACAACTGCAGTGGTATAGGGTATACCTATCGATGTTTTAATTGATAGCGGTGCTCTTGGCGTGTCCTCTCCTCGGACGTGTTAAAATATTTTTCCTATTGTTTAAAGCCAATCAAATGTACGCTGAAGGGATTGAGTGACCTCATAACTGGGCTTAGATAGCATAAAAAGCATCGATGAAACTCTGCAGCGTATCCTAAGGCTTAGTGAAGGTAGTCTCGACTCCGACATAGGTATATATTTTGCGAAATGATGTTTTGTATTACAAATACACACCAGTAGGTGAGTTGTCGCGGCTACTTTGCTTTATACCTAAAGGTCACAGACTAAGCCTACTGCGCGTCTTTCATGACGAACATAGTCACATTGATTTCGATAAAACTTTAGACCTTATTTTAAAATATTTCTGGTTTCCAGGTTTAAGACCTTTTGTAAAAAAAATATATTAGTCGCTGTCTTGTTTGCATTTCAAAGAAAAGGGTACCTAGAGCTCCCCTTCAAAACATAACTTCATGGCAAAAACCTGAAACACCTATTTCGACTATCCATTTAGATACTTTAGGACCCCTTCCCGAATCTCAGGGTTATAAATTTGTTCTTTTAATTGTAGACGCTTTTTCAATTTACCTTGCTTTACCCAATGTACAGACAGGATGTAGGAGAGTCGTTAAAAATTGTAACTAATTCCATTTCACTCTTAGGTGTACCTAAACTTCTTGTAACGGACAAAAGTAGAATGTTCGAATCATCAGAATTTACTAAATTTCCTAATGAGATAGCCTTCACGATTCATTACATTACACCCGAAATGCACCGCGCGAATGGGCAGATAGAAAGATACGGTCAGACCGTGCTTGATATGCTTCGTATAGAAGTCAATCACAAATCAGCTGCATGGTCAGAAACGTTGTGGAAGTTATAACTGACGCTTAATAACAAGACCACACAAAAGTCGGCGTTAAATCTTCTCATTGGAACTGATGCTACCACCCCCGTTATTCGATCCCTTGTCCGTGATGTGGCTATCGAAAACTCCACAAGTCGAAAAGCGCGCCGCGAGCTACATAGGCAGAGGGTGTCGTGAGTTACTGGAGCGGAACAGGGCTGCACAGGACACCTACGTTAACCGGCACCGGCGACTACCCAAGACTTTTAATATTAATGACTTGGTCTTCGTCGTCAAGTTTTCACAGGCAACCGGCAAACTAGACCCAGGAATGCGAGGGCCCTACCGGGTTGTTCGAATACTGTCAGGTGGACGGTACGAGCTGCGACTGCTGAGCGGCTCCTTTGGGAAAACTACTCAGGCGGCGGCGCAGCATATGGTGCCTTGGCATGGAGAGTGGTGTCCTGATACATGCGCCGCATTCTTTGAACGTGAGTACCTAGATATGCGAGGACGGACTGCGGGACGTTCCTCTTGGCAGCGGACTGCGGGACGCTTGCCACAGATGTTTAGACTCCAACGTGTGAGGACGGACTGCGGGACGTTCCTCTTGGCAGCGGACTGCGGGACGCTTGCCACAGATGTTTAGACTCCAACGTGTGAGGACGGACTGCGGGACGTTCCTCTTGGCAGCGGACTGCGGGACGCTTGCCACAGATGTTTAGACTCCAACGTGTGAGGACGGACTGCGGGACGTTCCTCTTGGCAGCGGACTGCGGGACGCTTGCCACAGATGTTTAGACTCCAACGTGTGAGGACGGACTGCGGGACGTTCCTCTTGGCAGCGGACTGCGGGACGCTTGCCACAGATGTTTAGACTCCAACGTGTGAGGACGGACTGCGGGACGTTCCTCTTGGCAGCGGACTGCGGGACGCTTGCCACAGATGTTTAGACTCCAACGTGTGAGGACGGACTGCGGGACGTTCCTCTTGGCAGCGGACTGCGGGACGCTTGCCACAGATGTTTAGACTCCAACGTGTGAGGACGGACTGCGGGACGTTCCTCTTGGCAGCGGACTGCGGGACGCTTGCCACAGATGTTTAGACTCCCAACGTGTGAGGACGGACTGCGGGACGTTCCTCTTAGCATCGGACTGCGGGACGATTGCTATGTTGGTACAGAACGAACTGCGGGGCGTTCTTTAGGGGCAACGGACTGCGGGACGTTTGCCAATTTTCGGTAAGAACGGTCATGACCAAAATAAGGAGAAGGCTGAATGACGATGTTATGAAATGTTGTGTTTATAGGAAATGTAAGATGATGTATGTAGGGGCCTTGTAAGAGATGTATGTGAGGATGTGTGACGCTTATTATGCTTGTGCTGCCCTACAGATTCAGAGAACGAGTGTTACGAGCCAGGACCATCGCACGCGGTTGGAGCGAACGAGGAGGTCGGCTCATCTCCACTCATCGATCCGGTGCCAGCTGCACCCTGTGGGGCCCGCCCGGGCATCCGGGACGCAGTCGTGGGCGACGCGTAGTCAGGAGAGGCCGTGTTAGCAGTTTGGTGGAGCTTTCAATACAGGTGGTGGGAGCGAGGCCCCACCCCCTCATCAGGATATAAAACAGAGCGTCTGCATGTAAGGGTCCTCTTTTGCGTCCGATCCTACTGCCGTGCGGAAGCTCTGCTGGTTTGACTGGCGGTGTGATTTGTAAGAATTGTGTTCTATTTTAATTTTGTTAATTACTGTGTAAATTGTGTTCCATATTAAGTAAATGTTAAATGTAAAATTCAATGTAAATAAATGTTAATAAATTTTTGTTTTTTTTAAGTAAATCCGCTTCTGATTCCTAAAAATATAATATAATATAATTATGTAGGTGTATGTTAGAAAGTAAAATACACAATTTCATAAAAAAATATGTATGTATGTCAATTTAATACTTAATTATTAATACATTAAATACTTAATACTTTTCCATATTTAAAATAACTTCTCGTTCATTGTTTTCCTCCTTAGAAAATGATTTCATTTTCCTTATAAGATTATATATTTTTTTAACTTAGATATACCTAGATAATAGATAACTGTCTAATCTTTTAATGCAAACTTGTTCATCTCTTCAAAGATGTGTTTGCACATAAAATCTACTGTCTTGCTCCACGCGTCTACAGCAGTTTCGTCAAGATGTAAATCGTCACGAAGGATGCCAGTTAGAACTATTTTCAAGTCCTGTAAAGTACAATACATAATATTGTAAGTTTCTTATTGGTATGGAGCATATTATATTAATGTCAACAGCCTCCGTGGTCTAGTGGTTCGAGCATTGGATCTCGACTCGGAGGTCGTGGGTTCGATTCCCACAAGGGAACAACAAAAAAAGTTGTTTCCAAGTTTGGTTAGGACAATGCAGGCTGATCACCTGATTGTCTGACAAGAAAGATGATCCATGCGTCGGATGGGCATGTAAAAAGTCGGTCCTGCGCCTGATCTCTCGCCAGTCGTGTCGGTCATCCGTCCCACTGGGTTACGAGAGTAAAAGGAAGAGAGAGTGCTCTTGTGTACTGCGCACACACTTGGGCACTATAAAATCACTCCTGCGTAACTGGCCTGGTTTCAATGAAACCGGCCACCGTCACCGAGATCGGGTGTGGAAGTTATTATTATATTAATGAAGCGGGTCAGACTTGTCTCTGAAGGTCTTTAAAGTGGTACGTTTGAAAAGTAACGCGTCGCTACTCGCTACGCTATTAACACTTCGTCTGCGACAACTAGGATTGCCAGATTTTTTTCAGCATTTAAAGGCCAAATGCTAACATAAACCAAAACATACGGGATTTCAGTTTTTTACCCGGGACAAAAAATTAATTCGTGATAAATTTTTTAAATATTTTTCTGAGCATCGCGCGAGTTTTTGCACATTTTTTAAGCCTATTTATGTGTATGGTATATTGTGGGCTCATGCTCGGCCTTGCTAAAAAATAAAATACGGAACGTTCCGGAAAATACGGGACGTCTGGCAACCCTAGCGACAACTGACGATGTGCAACGCACAAATGTGTACCAATTATGAAACTTATCGCCATAGCAATAAGCTCGAAAAGTTGTACATCGGCTTGTCGGCGACAGTACTTATAATATTTCTTAGAAAGGCTGCACCAAAATGTAGTTTACATTCCTTTGAGAACCACATTCAAGCGATCTTCCGTGCGATGTCAGTTCTAATGAGGGTGTTTGAAATCTTACTGCCGTTATAGGGGCAGATCCGGCGGTCCTTGTCGTGTCAAAAAGCTGTCAGATATACGTCTATAAAGCTAGCATAACAAAATGAGCAGAATCGCTTGTCATTTTGCTCAAAATTTTGTTTATTCTACTTGTATCGACAGCACTTATTGAGCACTTAATTCCTATGACCTGTCCTTGCATCGTTATGCTTTAAAGTACTCGATTTTGAACATATTACTTGCTGTTTCTGTCAAACTAGCAGTTTCCTAATTGAAAAAAAATTTTTTTTTGCATTTTCAAAATTATCTCCTCCATATATTAAGATCACTTAATTAGCGCTAAATACTACATCACTGATTATAAAGCTGTGTCATCTTGATGAGGCATTTACACATGTACACTGCTAGCTTGATCAAAAGGTAGCAGTTTTTGCATTTTCTGCAAATCTTATTTTGTTATGCTAGCTTAACAGACGTTAAGATATCACGTATTTAAAGAACCCTCATTGATACTTGCCTTAAAATGTCCCTCCTTTATTCTCCTCTTTGCGTGGCTTTCTCCTAGTTTATTCATTAATGCCGCGGAAATCTCCGGCTGGTTTAGATTGTTGATGAAGTTATTGAAGGAGGACATAAAGTTGAAGGCATGGGCCTTAAACTGGCCGTTCTTGGCCAAGTCATCTACATGCACGTGTCGAATCGTCCGGAAGAACTCCTTCGTCTCTGGATACGCTATGAACAGTCTGAAAAGAAAAAAATAACAGAGAATTTGAACATTGACATGGCCAAAGTTTTATGCGTGGTTTTATGCATGGAGAATAGAGGTAAGGAGAACCATCTTGTATAGGGGAAAACTTGAAAAATTATATGAAGTTAGCAATAAGAGATGGAGTGAAGTTATTTGAAAGTTAGTTATTGGTTAGTTACTCCATAGAGTTACTCTCATAATTTGCAGCCATTTTGTGGCGCTCTTTTTGAAATTCTTCCACCCTCTACTATAGCGCCATCTTATCTTGCTCCCTTTAAACGGACACTTTTTAATACACGAGATGGTTCTCCTTACCTCTATTCTCCATGGTTTTATGTAACGGAAAGTAGCGTAAAGCCTTCCGAACCTTCGCTCGACTAATTGCATTTATATAACGTCTTCGAAAATCAATTGCTGATACTTCGGGCACATGGTTTACTGCTTGTGTAAAGATATATAGGCAAACAAATAATTGTCATACTCAAAGTAAAAAATCATCTCATGTATGAGTGACTCTATGTATGGCTAAACGCGAACTCGCACATATAAAGAAATAATATTTTTTTCGAGTAGGATAATTATTTTTCTGCCTTAACGTCTTCACACAAGCAGTGAATCATGCGCCCGAAATATCCGTAATTGATTTTACCGAACCTTATAATATAAGGGTACACTAATAACTATAGCATAGAGAGGTAATGATTTTGTAAGAGAAGAAACATAACGTAAGGAACGTTACTCCACTTGCTAACACTATGACTGCCATAATGTAGTAATTCCAACGTGGTAAAAAATGACACCAAAAGTCCACCAAAGGCGAGACAACCTTAGAAAAGGTTGTCATGCTTTAGGTGGCCCAAAACGAAAGGACTTGCGAAGTCTCTACTCTCTTTCACTTTTATGGTTTTTGCCATTGATGTTTTGTGAGACAGATAGCTGCTTACACAACATCCATACATATATAGACTGCCAAAATCGTAACCCATCTTTTTGACTTCGCCGTATGTGGATAAAAATATTAAAATATAGAGTCGATTCCACAATCCACATTTTACATATTTCTTATACCGAAACTACATGCTCATAATGATTAAATATAATTATACTTTTTAAAAATTAGTGCACCGCCTTTCACAGGATCTGCATTTATGACACTCCACGATTTCTGCACGAGGTAAACTTCATACTTTGTCAGTCCAGTCATAGGATTTACTTCCTTCGAGTCATACCAATAAGGAGCTATGTAATTCCCCATTTTGTGAACCTGTAAATTGTAATTAAAACAAGAATTATGATTAACATAAACGAAGAAAACGTACGCGCGAAAGAAAACCCCGTTGGATTGGCACTTCCCTGTATCTGTGGAAAATTTAATGAAAATCGGTCCAGTAATTTCGGAGTTTATTGAATTCAAACAAAGAAAAAAATATTATAGGAAATATCTAATCCTGGTGTTAAATTAGTATCTATACTTATATTATAAATGCGAAAATGTGTCTGTCTGTCCGTTACTTCTTCACGCTTTAACCACTGAACCGATTGCGTTGTGAAAGGGGGCTAGACGGAAAAAAATCTTACGAAAAGTTGTCACGACACTTTTTTAATTACCAAAAGATAATTTTATTTTTTATAAAAATTAAATATTTACGCGTATACATTTATTATATTGATGTATGTATGTATGTGTGTATGTATGTATGTATGTATGTATGTATGTATGTAATGTATGTATGGATAATATCGGTTCGGATATTGTATTATTATTTATTTTATATATACATGAACAATTGTCTGTCTGTATGTCTTTTTTTTTTTGCTATAGTAAGCTATTGTAAGCTGTGCGGCGTCGCATGTTTCTCTGTCTGTCTCTCTCTCTCTTATAGAAAGCAAGCCAGATATTTTCATCCGGAACTTCGTTCCATCCGGGTGTCCCTTGACACCTCTCAAGTTTTTTTATGAAATTTGGTATAAACATACTTTGGGTCCCGGGAAAGGACATAGGATATTTTTTAATCCCGAAAAAGTAGTGTTCCCGCGGGATAATGTATTTACGCGGGCGGAGCCGCGCGCAAAAGCTAGTAGATAATAAAAATATATAAGTAACTATGTCAAAATTATTTAATGCATGGACTATGGACCTTATTGTTCGTAAAGTGTTTTCAAGTTAAAAACAAAAGTTTCTGACTTTTGTAAGCGAAAGTTTTATAGAAGTGTCTAGTAAGTTAAGCGGACGAATAATAAGCGTTATATTATATACCTACATTGAAATAAAAATATTGAGTTTGAGTTTGAATATTGTCCGGAATCCGTGAGGCCGGGAAAATTTAGAGCATTGTAAATAGAACTCTGCGCTAACTTGGTACAATAGAGCTGAATATCGAACACAAGAGCGTTGTATTTTTAAATCGTAGCCGTTGAACGTGAGTTCAACAAAATATTGTTTTATCACGATATTCGGGCTGGTACTGACTTAAAAACTAAGTATGAAGAATATAATATGAAGATTGAGTAAAGAAATAGTTAAAATTTTAGCCGAATTTAAAAGGGGAATTATTTAGAAAATGAGTTTTATTTCAAACGTTTTTGTGCATTTTTACTATGAAAGTCGGTTTTTATTTTTTGTTTAATTCGTTTTATTAGCAAATTTTAAAAAAATGACTCAATTAACGATTGCAATCTCGGTCTAGAACGAAAAGCAATCATATTAAAAATAGAATTACCAACAAGCTATAAAGAGCGTAGTTGAGTGTTCTCAAGTTTTTAGTTTGAAATTCAAACAGTACCTAACGTTTTTACGATATTGCTGCAAGATCGTAAAATATAACAATGTTAAAATTTACTTTGTTAGTGTTATATTAGTTTAATAGTCTATTAAAACACTCCAAACGTTTTTAATGATTTTTAATTTGAACACTTTTTTATTTAGCATCATCAAAAAATATATATTACTAACATATTTGAATCATTGTTCGACCTCTGTGGCTCAGTTGGTTGAGCGTGTTGGTGCTCTAGCCGGGGGTCGCGGGTTCAAATCCCGCCGAAGGAACATAAAGTTTTTCTGTGTTCCTGGGTCATGGATGTGTATTAAATATATTATTATGTATAATATAATAAAAATCTTAAATATGTGTATTGTGTATAGTATAAAAGTATTAAATATATTTCCGTTGTCTGGCGCCCGTAACACAAGTTCTTCGGATACTTAGCACGGGGCCAGATTGGCGTGGTGTGAAGCGTCCATAGATATTATTATTATTATTATTGTGATTAAAGACAAGGATAGTAAGTAAAAATAATTGGTTCAACAACACGCAACGTGCAGGTATTCGTTAAACATACTTACAAAAAATATAATTAAATGTAAAGTGTAACCTAATATAATAAAGAGGCAAAGTTTGTTTATTTGTTTGTTTGCATTGAATAGGCTCCGAAACTACTGGACCAATTTTGATGAAATTTGGCACAGATGTAAAATAGACCACGGAGAAGGACATATGCTACTTTTTATCGCGGAAAATTAACTTTTGCGCGCACGAAGACGCGGGTAACATCTAGTTTACATCTATATTTATACATCAATTTACGGCTAAATAAAATTGAAGCGTCTGTTTGCAATTTTAAATCACCAGCTTTTCGCTACATGCGTATGAAAGTAAATATGTATACGGTACTTACAGTTAAAAAAAAATGTCTGTCCGTCTGTAGGTATGTTTGTTTGTTCCGGATAATCTCTGAAATGGCTGGACCGATTTTCACAGGACTTTCAATAGCAGAATACCGTTCTGTTTAAAAAAAAATAGAGTTCCGTTTCCATTACTTCTATGCTAACGATGTTACGGGTACTAGCTATAGAATGTACCTAATATTATAAGGGGAGTTCTCGGTAGAAATTTTACGTTTAACTTATTATATTTTATATTAATTATATTACATTTAAAATATTAAATATCTATACAAACACACTTTACACTTTACCTGCTAATGTTGACTCACTACGTTTTCGTAAATATAAATCGCAAACATGAATGGAACGTCTGCTGCTACGGAAGATAATCAAATAACTGGTCACTATTCATAGATATAGGCATATATGTATAGCGATTGCCTGACTCCATATCTGCTATCAGTGATAGCACATATGGATAGGTAGGGGAGGTTGTTGTACCTCGACCAGTTTTTCACTTAATAGTTATTTGTTACTTGTTTCAATTTGACTTTCTGCACATAAGCCGTGTTTAAAAATTTGAAAAGGTCGGTTATTTGGGTATACTTCACCAAGCTATGAGAAATGTGTATAACATGCTTACATGTTTTTAAGATGTTTAAAAAAGTTCTAGAACTGATCAAGGTGCATAACTAGGTACATCACCTTGACTTGGTACCTTAAAATTCCGGACAAAAATAAAAATACTTCAAAGTTTCTTGACGATTTTTAGGGGAATTAGTATAAAGTGTTAACAAAATCAAAATTATAGCGTTTTACTTTGCATATTTAAACACAAACGCTTAACTTTTAATCTCTGCTTTATACTTATAAATATATAAAATAGTTACTAAAATTTTTGTCACCCACAAAAACTGTCTTAATAGCGGTAAACGACTAACTCTATAAAATATGGTCGGTACTCGCTAGAGACGTAGCGAACACCCAGGCGTAGTAATTCAAAAGCTCAGGAATACCTAAAAAAGGCTCACGGGCCAAGGTTCTTCTCCAAGTTGTTGTTCCCCTATACGAAAAACTGTGCAATATCTTCCTAAGTGCAAAGGTCTGTATGTAATAATTTTGACCTTGTATTAAATCGCTTGGACCGCACTCAAAAGGATGCAGGTTCGAACCGGGGTAGCTGTGGCATGTACCAAAGCATAGACAATAGTGTCAAGTAGGCAATTTGTGATCATATGACATCACGAGGAAACTTATGTGCTTTTTTTTATAAAACTAGGGAGTAAACGAGCAAACGGATTACCTGATGGAAAGTGATTATCGTCGCCCATGGACACCACCACCAAAGTGCGTTGCCGGCCTTTTAGGAGGAAATACGCTCCCTTCTTGAAGGTTTGTAAGTAGGTTTTTTTTTTAATGAAATATGGGGGCAAACGAGCAAACGGGTCACCTGATGGAAAGCAACTTCCGTCGCCCATGGACACTCGCAGCATCAGAAGAGCTGCAAGTGCGTTGCCGGCCTTTTAAGAGGGAATAGGGTAATAGGGGAGGGTAGGGAAGGGAATAGGGTAGGGGATTGGGCCTCCGGTAAACTCACTCACTCGGCGAAACACAGCGCAAACGCTGTTTCACGCCGGTTTTCTGTGAGCCCGTGGTATTTCTCCGGTCGAGCCGACCCATTCGTGCCGAAGCATGGCTCTACCACGTAAAAAATGGTCGTAATGATCCGGAAATACTGCTTTATATATAATAAATAGTGCTTACGAAAAGTAACAATTTAATAGGTAGGTACGTAAAGTCGACAGACGACAGACTATAACTTACTGCGGGATTTAAATCTCGTAGCAGGCTAGCCTGGTCAAAGAATATATATTACTAACGTAGCCTGGTGGACCTACGAAATACCAGCACCTAGCCACCTACATTTCACATGTTCCTCAAGCATATTCATCCGACTGTGTGTTATGCGAGAGAAGATAATCGCCTGCAGTGTTATATACTGTTACACACAGACTTTGATTAATTATTACATACGTTATATCCTTACAAAACTGACAATATTTCTGTGCCACGACACACATTGACATGGGACGCGTGTCAATGTGTCAACGTCGCATAGTAACACACAACCAAGGAATTTGTAAGTATTATATAATACTTACAAATTCCTTGCACACAACACGCTATTACTCGCGGAGCACACTAACCAAAATTGACCCGACTCGGGCCAATTCGAGTCTTCATTCTTACGCGTTTATAACATATCTACCTCTTTTTAATATTATATATCTATGCACACTGACATCCTTTGACTAGACCACCCCAGTATATGTACTTCGCGTGTAAAAGAGGAGTAAAAATTACTTCTTATAGCGCCATTTCCTCTCGAATATTGACGGTTTCAAACGTCAAACGAAAACTACAAAACTAAAAAACGTGGCGGTGTGGCGCGCGGTGACGGCCTTTGAATCGTTTACTCGGAGACGTGGAGTTATCATCATTAAATCGCTCTTGAGACGTCACAGCAGATAGAAAAATAATGGCACGCTTAGTTTCTACTTTCTATACAGACGATGAGACTTGCGTTGTCTAGTCAATAGATGTCTGTGCTTCTAATCTAAAGTTCGGCGATTCTGCATTAATATCCAGTAATGGTACAGAAAATATACATTAAGATAAATGGTCTGATATGTGAATTTCTATTTTTTAAACCTTATTGACCTAAAGGTCAAAAAGGTTAGCCTATTATTGGTCTAAAGACCAATAATAGGCTTTTGGGTAATTGGTCCGCAGATGAATTTTTATTTTGTCACAGTTCTTGTGCTAAAAATAAAAAAAAGTATCTGTCATAAAAATGTCAAATGTCTTGACAGCTTTTACGTCAAATGGAAACGTCACAATCACATTTTGTACCTATTCAGTAGGTATTCACCACATTTGTAACATTTGTAATACTTTTAAAGGATTATTTATAAAATATTATAATGAGTGTCAGTGATAATGTATTGGAAGGTATTGGTAAGGTTCTAAACGACCCACAAAGGCCCATGAAAGAACGTTTTCGGGCCTTGTTTACACTTCGTAACTTGGGTGGAGAAACCGCAATAAAATGTATAAGCGAATGTTTCAAAGATGAATCAGTGCTACTAAAACACGAGCTGGCTTATTGCTTAGGCCAGATGCAGGATAAGAGAGCGATCCCTATTCTGAGAAGTATCCTGGAAAATAAAAACCAGGACCCCATAATTCGACACGAAGCCGGTGAGTACGAGCTTCCAAGCACGTAATTGATAAACATTAGATTAGATATTCCTTAGTATACCATACCTCTGAAGACCAATTCTCTTACTACTTTGGATATAATATCGGTTCGGTCAACGCGCTGACATTCGCGTGTTGATCGAACTGTTAAACATGTACATGTACATATATAAAACTACGAAATTTTGCACAGATACAGAGTAGATCACAGGAAAGGATGTAGGCTACTTTTTATCCTGACTAAGTGCGATGTCCCCGTGGGTGTATTTTCGCAGGCAGAGCCGTGGGCAACATCTAGTTATAGTGATATTCCTTATGATTCAGTATATTATGTACTAAACAACATATTTCTAACCGAACAACATATTTTCGACGACCTCTGTGGCTCAGTGGTTTCAGCCCCTTGGTGCTCAAGCCGGGGGTCATGGGAAGGAACAAAAAGTTTCCCTGTTCCTGTGTCATAGATGTGTATTACTTAAATATGTGTATAATATAATAAAAATCTTAAATATATGTATAATATAAAAGTATTAAATAGACTTCCCGTTGTCTGGTACCTGTAACACAAGTTCTTCAGATACTTAGCACAGGGCCAGATTGACATGGTGTGAAGCGTCCATAGATATTATTATTTATTAAACACCAGACATATTGGATAAGTTATCTAAGGTGAATGCTTCTAATGAAAAATAAGAGCCAGTCTCAAAGCCAAATTTGAAATTACTCTTAAACTCACACATTATCATTTATAATTTCCAGGAGAAGCCTTAGGTGCAATAGGTGATCCAAATCTCCTCGAGTTACTACAGAAGTATCAGCACGATCCGGCCATCGAAGTCGCAGAAACATGTCAGATCGCCTTACAAAGGCTCAATTGGATATCCCACGATGATTCGAAGGACAAGTTATCCAGAAGTAAATTTGCATCAATAGACCCGGCACCACCGAGTGTAGAGAATAATGTGGAGAACCTGAGACAAGTGTTGACAGATGAGAGCAAAACGTTATTTGAAAGATACAGAGCAATGTTCAGTTTGAGAAATTTAGGAACCACTGAAAGTATTAATGCATTGGGTGAAGGTAATTTTATGCTTATGTTTTTCAATTTATTCATTGCAAAAATATTTTTTTCGTTTATCTATACTAATATATACTAATCCATACTAATATTATAAATGCGAAAGTGTATCTGTCTGTCTGTCTGTCTGTCTGTCTGTCTGTCTGTTACCTCTTCACGCTTTAACCGCTGAACCGATTTTGATGAAATTTGGTACAGAGATACTTTGAGTCCTGGGAAAGGACATAGGATACTTTTTGTCCCAAAAATTTGCGGTGTTCCCGTGGGATAATGTATTATTATTATATTGTGTACTTTGATTGTCTTTTACTGCTAAACGGTTGAATTGATTTGAATGAAATTTGGTATGGCAGTGGTTTATGCTTTGGACAAACGCGCAGTGTACTTTTTAACCGACTTCCCAAAAAAGGAGGCGGTTATTTTTTTTTGTATGTTCAACGATTACTCCGCCGCCTGTGGACCGATTTTCATAGTTTTTTCTGTGATGTATAGGGTGTAATCCCAAATTGGTCCTTTTGATATCAAAGTGGTGACCTGATGATGGGATCCATGAGGAATCGAGGGAACTCCTCGAAATTTATATGGACACATATGGTGATTTTGACTTTTTCTGAAGTAGTTCAAGTATATGCTACCAAAAAGTAAGATTTTGCTCCAAGGTATACCCTGGATCCAAAAGTACAGAACAAAACTCCTGGCTCCTTATAGATACATGTTTGGGAATTTCGGCGTTGTTTAAAGAACTGCAAGCATATGCCACCCTGTCAGTTAGAGTAATCATCATCATCATCACCACTATCACACCATACATCATCAGATTATGATGATATAAAAGGTATTTCTCATAGTATTTTACACTAACACGGATATCTTTGAACATTACTCTGCCGTTTATGGACCTATTTGCAAAATTCTTTTGTTGTTGAAAAGGGTTTAGTTCGAAATTGGTCCTTTAGTCACTAAAGTGGGAACCTGATGATGCGATCCATGAGGAATCGAGGGAACTCCTCGAAATTTATATCCACACATATAGTGATTTTGACTTTTACTGAAGTAACACAAGCATATGCTACCAAAAAATAAGATATTGTACCAAGGTATACCCTGGATCCAAAAGCACTGTACAAACTCCTCAGTCTTTAAAGATATGCGTTTGGAAATTTCGGTATTAATTAATGAACTGCAAGCATATGCCACTTTATAACTTACAGTAATCATCATCATCATCTTAATAGCAATATTTTATGGAAGCTTGGCGCGTATTCAATTATACATTCGATCGTTTAGTTTAGACGTTCTTAAGACGTATTAATAGTAACTTAAGAAAATATATCTCTAAAAAGGGTGAAATTATTATTTAAAAAAAAAAAAAAAAACGACTTCCAAAGTAAAAATACACAAAAAAGTATGAAATAAAACTTAATCTCTAAATAATTCCCCTTTCAAATTCGGCTAAAATTTTTACTATTTCTCTACTCAATCTTATTAATTTTGAAGTCGGTACCAGCAAATATGAACGTAAGTTCTATAAAATATTGTAGAATATTGTTTGGGCTGGTATCGATTTCAAAATTAATAAGATTGAGTAGAGAAATAGTAAAAATTTTAGCCGAATTTGAAAGGGGAATTATTTAGAGATTAAGTTTTATTTCATACTTTTTTGTGTATTTTTACTTTTTATCCCAAAAAGATATATAATATTGTTCCCGAGGGATAATGTACTATTGTGTATATTTTTTAAATGTCTTTCATGTCTTAAGTGTTTAAACCATTGAAATGAAATATGGTATGATGGTGCTTCGGACAAACAATTAGTAATTAAAGAGAGAACGTAAGATAAGGAAGATACAGATTTAACTTAGAGTACAGTCGTAAGTGGCCAAAAAACCCCATTTCTCGCGGGCGGAGCCGCGGGCAAAAGCTAGTATTATATAAATGCGAAAGTGTGTCTGTCTGTCTGTTACCTCTTCACGCATTAACCGCTGAACCGATTTTTATGAAATTTGGTATAAACATACTTTGAGTCCCGGGAATGGACATAGGATATTTTTTATCCCGAAGAAGTACAGAGTTCCCAGTGGGATAATGTATTAACACGGGCGGAGCTGCGGGAAAAAGCTAGTCTTATTATAAAGATATTTCGTTGAAGTGCAAACATTTACTTCTGCAGAAATAATTGTACTTAGATGGGTAATGGACATTAATCATATTTATTTTTATCTTACTTACAAATTTTTTAAATGATTTGGTATTGACAATATATCTACACTAATATTATAAAGAGGAAAACTTTGTTTGTATGTTTGTTTGTTTGTTTGTAATGAATAGGCTCAAAAAGTACTGGACCGATTTCAAAAATTCTTTCACCATTCGAAAGCTACATTATCCACGAGTAACATAGGCTATATTTTATTTTGAAAAAAAATAGGGTTCCATAAAATATTTGGGTTTTTCGGACACAAGGTGTAAAAAATCAACCAGAAAAGTTACTTATTTTGCGTACGCTGCCTAAACTATAAAAGATAGAACCATAAAATGTTCTAATTAATTGTAGATCTTATAAATATCTACAAAAAAGTCCACGACACACTATACCTATCTATGTCGAGTGAGGCACAACAACCATTTTTTTATTTAGAAATCTTGATTTTTTTTTGGACTACATTTAAACGCGTTTATTTTACTCATGCTATTAATTCTTATCAGAATAAATTATTTCATCATTAAGTACAATTTATGTAGATAATATTTAGTCTTTGAATGATTGAAATTGGACGTGTGGTTTTGAAGTTATGGCGAAATTAAAATATTACGATTTCTGCTGCACGGCCCGTTGCGAAGTAGGCGTCACCAAGGCGCGTGCGGGGGGAGTTTAGATCTATGGTATTTCATACGATAAAAGTATACCCACCTACTTATTTCATTGAGTTTTAGTAGGTACCTATATTAATTTGTTTCTGTTTGTTTTGACTAGATTTCGCCCGTTTTGTTAGAGGTTTAAAGACATTCTGTAGTATTAGTATCAGTATTGTACCCGTGCGAAGCTGGGGCGGGTCGCTAGTCATATATATAATCAATATATATAATCATAATATTTAAATAATTAAGGTTTAAATCTATTAAAATACTTATTATTCATACTAATATTATAAAGAAGTAATATTTGTTTGTTTGCATTGAATAGGCTATGAAACCGGTTTTAATGGGCACTGATATAGGCTACTTTTATCATGGCAAAATTTACTTTTCCTGCAGGATTTATTAGGTACATGTAAGCAATATCTAGTTAAAACAAAATATAATATTTATTACTACAAATCATAACTTGATACTTACAAATCAATCCAAGACCAAAACCAGTGTAAAGTGTTAAAACCATTAATTTCAGGCTTCAAAGCAAGCAGCGCGCTGTTCCGTCATGAGGTCGCATTCATATTTGGACAGATGCAGGACGAGCGTAGTGTACCATTCCTGAAGAAGACGCTAGAAGATGTTACCGAGCATGAAATGGTCCGACACGAAGCAGCTGAGGCCTTGGGGTCCATAGCCACTGATGAATGTACTGAAGTATTAAAGAGGTATAGTTTATACCCCTTACTAATAATCGCTGTATAAGCTTTGAATAGTTATACAGTGTTTTGTCTCCTTCTATCGAATTAAAAATGTCACTTGTGTGACAGGAACAAAACACTGTATAACTATTCAAAGCTTATACAGCTTTTATTAGTAAGGGGGTTTAAAGTCCATTTCTTGTAGAAAGATCTTAGACACTAGTAGTTGGTACAAAAGTATGAAGATATTGTTGAGGACAATACTTATTGGTTCTACAGGGAAAATAATAGTAAAAATATATGAATGATGAATACATTAACTCTAGATAAAATAATCATAAACTCTAGTTAAACTGTGGATTAACTATACATAAATTAATACACAAAAATAACTAATCCTATACATTAACTATACTATACTTAAACCCAAGATAAATTCTAGATAAACTATACTTCAAATAAAAAAAAAAACTTTACTTAAACTGTAGCATCTAGATAAAATAGGCAATAAGAAGTTATAATATCCATGGGTAACTATGTTAATACTCAACTTTATTACTATTAGAACATAACCGAAATTTGAGTGGCAAATTTTGTATGGAGATGAATTTAATTTTCTCGGATTTTTTTTTATTAAATTATTAAAAAAATGTTTTTTTTTTTAAATAATTTTATAAAAACATTTTATACAATTATTGAAATAATTGTAATTGTTACAGATACCTAAACGACCCGCGGCCGGTCGTACGCGAGAGTTGCGAGGTGGCGCTGGACATGTGCGAGTACGAGAACAGTCCGGAGTTCCAGTACGCAAACACCTTGCTCACAGTGCAGAGTTAACGACGAGTTCGGCTACTGGACGCTAGGTGGCGTTTTTTTCGTAATGTTGCCTTTGCGGCAAATCTATGTAAATTATATCTAAAACTATACCTATTTAAATTCTAGTAAAACTTTACTTAAACACTAGATAAACTATACTTAAGCCATTTAAACATCGAAATTATGTTGGCCTGGTTATTCGTCACATCGCCTCGTCATGATAACGACTGTAAATTTTGTAAATGTGTAATAAACCCACATAAAAATATTTTCATATTCATGGGGTATTGTCTCTAAACTTTTGGTTTGACTTTAAGTTATAATAGTAGCCGTCTTTGTTGTTAATTGATATGTAACAGGATATCTTCAAAGCAAAAATACACATTTAATGAGTATAATCGATATTCGATTCTCGTTACAAAAATACTTTAAATATAATATATTGTGGTGTTAAATTTTTACAAGATTATCCTATAAAATACTTAAATCTATTCATAGCCGCACGGCCAATACTGAGCGGCGGGCGTGTAACCACTAAAGCCGGCGCGTTGCACGGCAGTACCCTCACACGTCGCCGGCTTTAAAGGTGTCGTGCGAGTTGTCAAGCCATGTTAATCATGTTATTCTCAAAATTTTTCAAACTCAAAATTTTTATTTCCATGTAGGTTATAATATAACGCTTATAGAATTGTCCTACATGATGCCTACCACCGGTTCGGAAACTAGCCCGGCGAGAAGAACCGGCGTAAGAAACTCGCACGGGGCCACCTTTTAGCAAAAAGATGGGAAAATTGTTCTTTTCAAAAAATATTTTACAATGTTGTAACTTAATCTATATAACATTAGTCATAAGTACATAGAACATACTTAAGTACATAAAAGCAGCCTTGCATGGGGCCATCTTATTCCCAAGGTGTGCAATCGTTAATGAAATCACTGACTTTATAATAAGCTTTAGCACACAAACGTTCTTTAACAGCTTTTTTAAATTGATTAATGGAAAGATTTTGAACGTTTTCTGGGATTCTATTGTAAAGGCGTATACATTGACCTTTAAAAGATTTACTTACTTTACTAAGTCTGATCACTGGTATTTCTAACTTGTTCCTATTTCTAGTATTCCTACAATGTGTGTCACTTTTCTTTTTAAAATTCGTTAAATTCTTTCTGACATACAACACATTGTCCAAAATGTATTGAGAAGCAACGGTCAGAATACCTATTTCTTTAAATTTTTCTCTCAGAGATTCAAAACATGACATCTTATAAATAGAACGTATAGCTCGCTTCTGTAGCACAAATATTGTATTAATGTCCGCAGCGTTTCCCCAAAGAAGAATGCCATATGACATTATACTATGAAAATAACTAAAATAAACTAGCCGCGCTGTATCTTCATCGGTAATTTCTCTAATTTTTTTGACTGCATATGCTGCAGAACTGAGCTTATCTGCCAGATTTGCAATATGGGGACCCCACTGTAATTTACAATCTAGTGTTATTCCTAGAAATACAGTGGTGTCCACTAAGTTCATTTTCTCATCATTTAATAGTATATTGGTTTGTGCCTGCCTAACATTTGGGAGACTAAACTTTAAACATTTCGTTTTATTTGAATTTAAAAGTAAATTATTAACATTAAACCAATGTACCATTTTTGAGAGAGCACTATTTACCTCGTCATAATTTGACTGTCGTCGCTTCACATTAAAAATTAGTGAAGTGTCATCGGCAAAGAGTACTATCTCATGCTTATCTTTAACTAGATAAGGAAGGTCATTTATATAGATGAGAAAAAGAAACGGGCCTAAAATTGACCCTTGTGGCACACCTAGTTTTATTTTGGTCCCAGTAGACCTTGTAGAATTAACTTCTACTCTCTGCGTTCTATTTTTAAGATAAGAGTCTAAAAGTTTGAGTGCCGTGTCCCTTATACCATAATGGTATAATTTTTTGACCAAAGTAGCATGCTCTACACAGTCGAAAGCCTTGGATAGATCACAAAAGATACCAAGTGCATCATGCGATCCCTCCCAGGCCCCAAATATGCTGCATAGAAGATTGATGCCTGCGTCTGTTGTGGACCGACCTTTAGTAAACCCGAATTGGTTACTATGTAATAAATTATTTATATTAAAGTGGGCTAACAATTGATTTAAGATTATTTTCTCGAAAATTTTACTGAAAGTCGGTAGTATAGATATTGGTCTATAATTTGCTGGGTCAGACTTATTCCCAGCCTTAAAAAGAGGCATCACCTTGCTATGTTTCATTAGGTCAGGGAACACACCATTCTTTATACAATTATTGAAAACTAAGGCTAGATAGGGGGCAATGATGTCAATTATTGATTTTATAACTTTTATAGACATACCCCAGAGATCGGTAGTATTTTTAATATTGAGTACTTTGAAGGTGTTAATAATATCTCTGGAGTCAATTTCTTTAAAATTAAAATTGACATCACATTCCTTGACATTTTCTCTGAGTATTTTTTCAGCAACTGCAGGTGAAGAATTTAGATTTTTTGTAGTTGAGACCGGAATGTCAGCAAAAAATTTCTCGAAGATTGTCGCAACCTCTAGGTCAGAATTTACCTTTTTATTATTAATACAAAGTTCAAATTTAGAGTTACGACTGCCTTTACCTCTTCCAGTCTCATCTGCAGTTATCTTCCAAGTGGTTTTTACTTTATTTTTAGCGTTCATTATTTTTTCTTTTATGTGAAGTGCCTTCGCTGCTTGACATACTTTTTTAAAAATTTTTGAATATTGCTTGACATACAGTTTAAAAGATTCACTCCTATTAAATGTCTTTTCATTATACAAATCATATAATCTCTGTTTACTTATTATAATTCCTGCAGTTGCCCAGGTTTTAAAATTACTTTTTCTATTATTTAAATTGACCGTTTTAGAAGTAAATACAGAGTTATACTGGGTTCTTATTATTTTAAATAGTTTATGAAACGCTTCATCGGAGCTATTAAACCCATCTAACTGTTGAATATTTGAAACTAATTTACCTCTAAATTTCTCAATACGTTTTGTATTCACAGGAATATAAACAAGCTTTTCTTGAGGTTTATTTTCACAATTAATATTAAATGAAGCAAATTGTCCACAGTGATCAGAGCTAAGCGCATTAATTATTTCTTTTTTATAAGGAGTAATATTAGTGAAAATATTATCAATACAAGTAGCTGCTGTATCACATATTCTTGTCGGTTCATAAAATAAATTACTCAGGTTATACGATTTTAACAATGATGTGAATCTAACAGTGGTGGAGTTTGAGTCTAATAAATTAATGTTGAAATCACCACATACAATAATCTTCTTGTTAGATGCACATATTTTTGTCAACACTTCTTCCATGATTTGTTCAAAGGAATCGTATAAACCTGATGGAGGCCTGTATACGCTTACAATAATAAAATGGCTCAACTCAATACAGGCTACCTCAATTATTCGTTCAGTAGAGAGTCTTATAATATCTTTACGTTCTTTGAATTTTATTTTTTTATTAGTTAATATTAAAGAACCACCTCTAATGGCATTCTCTCGACTGAACGAACTAGCTACCTGGTGACCACAAAAGTTAAATATTAATTCATGTTTTCTAAGCCAATGTTCTGATATACACATAATATCAATGTTATATTCATTAACAAACAACTCAATTTCTAATTCTTTACCTACCATTCCTTGCAAATTTTGGTGCACCAGGTTTACATTGAAATTACATTTTTTGTTAACATTTTTGGTAGGTAAGATAGGTAATTCATTTAAACAATTTATATTATTGATTATCACATTGCTAGAGTGAGCCTCTGTTGTCTTAAAAACTAATTTAAATTATTTGGAACATATTCCAAGCTGCTGACTGTATAGTTGTCAGAATAAAGACTCTGCTCAATAAAAGCAGTGGTCGGTTTAGCCAATTCTTTGGCTTGTCTTAAAAATAAAAAATGAAATAGCCATCTAGCTATGCGTCTAGTAAAAAACTGTGATAAGAAATACTTATCACATGTTAGATTATTAAATCTAAAACTTATAATATTATTAATGTCAACCACATCTATATGTGGTTGAGTGTTACTTAAAACTATACAATTTTGGTTAGTAGCACTACACAGTAGGCTGTTCAACTTAAATCTAATATAATTTTCTTTACTCTCGTGTGGCAGTTTTTTTATATAAGGAAAGGTAAACAATATAAGTTTAGTAACATTTTCTTTGTTACTCAAAATATCAATATAATCTGTCATCTGTTTTTTGTTTATCTTTCCTCTTCTCCCGGCTAATATAACTAAAGTTGTGTTAGGGCAATAAGTAGCATTAACTGCCCGGCTAACTATTTGTTCATAAGATGCCCCGGGCAAACATGTGCTGGTTACTTGTTGTCCCGTACACAAATTATTTAGGTATACACCCATTCCATAGCCTATTTCATCACAGTAAATACTAATAAAGCCAGACTCTGAGATAGGTGTAGGTATCATATTATAATTTTTTAAGGATTCAGTATATTTTTCTGTAAATTACGTAAATGTTTAGTTAAGCATACTGTCCTCCTTGTTTATGTTATATTGTAGCCTAATGTTGGGTTTTATAGTTCATTCTGATAAAAATATTACCTATAAAGTACACAAAATCTGTTGATTTATTTGAGGATTGAAATAAATATTTTTACATTTATTATAAATGCATTATCATTTTGTATCTTCCTTATTTTGCTATAATTTGAGAAATATGTATCTACCTAATACATCTGTTACGAATTTGTTCGTGAAAAACTAACAATTGCTATATTATTGTATAGGCATCGTTCCTCCTACATGCTAACACTTACTTTGAGTGCCATAAAGTCGTATTTCGTACGTCCACCAACGACAAGACAACCTTAGAAAAGAAACGAAAAGACATGGATTTGCTTTCTCTTTCACTCATGTTTTTTTGCAGTTGATATTTTGTAAGACAGATGGTTACGGCTTCGATTTTAGTAGTCCTTCCATGTTCAAGTTCAATAATAATTCTTCTTAGACGTATAATAACCGTTAACTAACCGTCTAACTAGTGGCGGCCTTAGGGGGTGGCGAACGGGGCAATCGCCCGGGGCCTCGCTCTTACAGGGGCCTCGCGCAACAACCCAACACCTATAGATTTTCAAAATCAAAAAATACTTATCTAAGATAAAAAAAATATGTTTTTTAATATTTTGATTCTTAATTATTTATTAAGGTTATTATATAATGGCAAATTAAAATAAAGCTAGTTAACTAATTCATTCATTCAAAACATAATTGAAAAATTCATTATGTAGTACGTACTTGAATATCGCGCCTCGAAACATCGGTTTTTTAATCCATATCACTCGGGTCAGCGCGGGAGTCGGGACATAATGAATCTTCGCTCCTCCTCCTCTTCTATCGCTCAGAGAATCCCCGTGTTTCATTTCGTTTGTCAAGTTGTCAACTCCTGTCACCTTGGAATTATTTTTCTTGCAGTATGAGTTACAAAATCATCATCTCTGTATTTGTTATTTCTAAGGGATATACTTAATCGTGGGAACAATAAATAAGTTGGTGACTGCACGTGAGCATACTGTATCACTGAATTTGGCAGCGAATTAATATGTTAGCGATTAAATTACTGGCGAAAGCACTCAGGTGACAAAAAATACAAAAAAACTGGAGATAAAAAGTGGCGAAATTTAATCCAAATTGGCACCGAAATATACAACGTGTAGGAATAAAGGAGTGATAATATTTAAGGGTGTGTTTGTGTTCCTTATAAAGAGTTCACTGTGAAAGTAGCAGCGCTGAAAGAGCAAAATTTTTTTTGCGATTTGTATGGGAAAGCCCTCCAGTGTCGCAAGTTTCCCCATACAAAAGTGAAAAAAAAATTGCTCATTCAGCGCAATACTTTCATAGTGAACTCTCTATAAGGAACACAAACACACCCTTAAATATTATCACTCCTTTATTCCTACACGTTGTATAAGTTGTCGACTTAATTTCCGAGTTGATGACCATAATACCATGAAAACAGTTTGTTTATCAAACAAATCTGGTTTTATAGCTGCTATTGATGGCTGCTCCTAAAATTCAATTTGCAGGCTATGGAAAATCGCATTTTTGGATGCTGTTGGAGACTGTTTTCCTTTGGTATGGTGTCATTTTCAAGGTTTTTGGGGGTGCAGAATAATATGAAAATTAAATCCATTTTGAAATTCCAAAGAGCGTACATTATTTTTATTATTAAAATTAATATGGGTGTACTTTTCCAGGTTTCTGGGGGTGCTGATTACAAAATTGTCTTGCGATTAATATTTCCAAAATAAAGAATATTTATTCTTCATAAAAATGACACGAGTACTAATTTAAAATTTGTTGGGGATTCTTATTAGGATTGATAATTATATGAGTTCGAGGTACGTAAGCTATGTAAGCTATATTTTTTAACGAAATTTAGGATTTTCAAGAAAAATATCTTATAAAGAAAACACGTAGTTCCACTTACTTGGAGTTACTTGGGGGGAAGAATTTTCATTATTTTTTCAATAGGATTACCAACTGTTCTCGAGATAGAAGCGATTATAGAAAAAAAATATGGCGATGCTTGAGATTGAGATACGAGTGATGATGCATAAAGCTATAGGAATCTTGTAAAATTCAGGATTTTCTAATTTCTTTTTCCTCCATCATTAAGAAAATATGGGGTTGCGGTGTTACTAAATAAATAAAAATAAAATAAAAAAGCTTTTTATTTAATTCTCATTTCATCACAATTATTATTATTAGTATTACAAATGCTACACATTATAATAATTTAATTATTTTGTACATTATTAGCTAGTTTATATTAAATACATTTGATTATATATTAGAGCTATTACATTTAAGATATAATTATAAAATTTCTATATTACATTTGATTTTATTTTTTTTCTTTCTGACAGAACAATTTACAATTTCATTAATATCCAATATATTATATCAAATTATTTTAATGAGAACCCCCCTCAAGGGTAAAGGCCTCCTCCATATTTGACCATTTTTTCCTGTCTTTTGCTTTCTCTTGCCAGTTTTTTCCTGCTACATCTTTTAAGTCGTCAGCCCATTTTCTAGTTGGCCTTCCTCGTTTCCTGTATCCCTTTGGTCCATTCCAATCAAGTGTACGGGTTGACCATCTCGAGTCTTCTAAGCGGGCAAGGTGACCTGCCCATTTCCACTTTAATTTCATAGCGTGTGTGCGAAAATAAATTAGTTTTGTTTTCTTTCTTATTTTTGTGTGTCGTACTTTGTCTCTCTTTCGAATTCCCAAAATAGATGTTTCCATAGCTGCTTGACATTTTCTAATTTTTTCTTTTACGTTTTTTGTATACATCCATGTTTGTGAACCATATGTTAAGCATGGGAGAATAGAGCTGTCCATCACTTTCTTTTTTAATGAGAGTGGCATATCACTTTTCATGATTTCTTTTTGTGCCCAGTATTTCTGCCACGATATATTAATTCTTCTTGTTATTTCTTCTACATTGTTATTTTGGTAAAAGGATACTTGTTTCCCAAGATAAATATAATGATCAACATAATCTAGATTTCGATTGTTTATCTTTATTGGGGTTTTGTGAGAATTTGTCATTAGTTTGGTCTTCTGCAGGTTCATTTCTAGACCAACTTTTGTGCTCTCAACCTGAAGATGTTGTATCATTTGTTCTAGTTGCAAGCTCGATTCTGAGAACAGTATTATAGCAAATCGTAAGTGGCTGAGGCGATTTTTGTTGATATTTATTCCATAATTTTTCCAGTTCAGTTTTTTAAATATTGACTCTAGCACAGCTATGAAGATCTTAGGCGATAGGGGGTCTCCTTGCTTTAAACCCCTTTTTATCTTTATTTCTGGACCCAATGTTTCTAGGCTGACTCTACTTGTACTCCTGTCGTAGATATTCTTTATTATGTAGCAATAGGTATCATGTATGTTGTTCTCTATCAGCGCCTCCCATATTGACTTGTGTGAAATTGTATTAAATGCTTTTTGGTAGTCTATAAATGCGACGTAAAGAGGTGATTGGAACTCTTTATATTTTTCTATGATGGTCTCTAGGGTGTATATGTGATCAACAGTTGAGTAACCTCTGCGAAAACCCGCTTGCTCTACTGGCTGGTTTTTATCAATTTTTGAAGATATTCGACTTAAAATGCACTGAGAGAAAAGTTTGTAGAGGCTAGGTATAAGGCTGATGGGGCTGTAGTTGCCTATATGCTTTGCATCACCTTTCTTATATAGGAGTATAATATTGGATTTTGTCCATTGTGTAGGAACACATCTTTCCTTGTTGATGATGTTGAATAGATGTGTTATAAGTGCTCTTAGTGTGGTTCTTGCTAGTTTCAATGCCTCATTTGGAATGCCGTCTGGGCCAGGGCTCTTATCAGATTTTAGCCTGAGTATTTCTCGATCTATCTCTCTTTCTTTCCACTTTATATCTTCTGTGCATTCCGTGTAGAAGTTTGCAGTTTCACTTGTGTGGTGTTTTTCATTGTAAAGATCTGCATAAAAGTTTGTAGCTATCTTTATTATATTTTCTCTAGAAGTGGTTGCAGATGTAGAGTTTTGTTTTAAGCTCGGTATCCAGGCTTTAAATGTGTGAAGTTCTTTATAGGCGCGTTTGAAACGTCCAGTATTTTTAATATGTTTTTCAAATACTTTTGATCTGTATGTTTCATAGTCCTTCTTAATTTTTTTGTTGGTTGTTTTAAATAAATACTTTAGTTTTTTCTTGTCATACGGAGTTTTAGGTTTGAGTGTTAGTAGTTCATGGCGTTGTTTTATAAGAAGTAAGGTTTCTTCAGTTAGTATTTTGTTCTGTTTTGAGTTGTCCTTTTCCTTATTCATTTTTATACTTTCCAGAATGCTACGTTCTAATTTATTATACAGAGACTGTACAGTATGTTTTTCTTCTAAATTAATACACTGTATATTTTCTTTTAATTTTTCTAGGTATTGACATGCTTCTCTTTCAGTTTTTAGCGGGTTCGGACATATTCTATATTTGTGGCGGCTCTTTTTCATTTTAGTGATTGATATTTTTGATCTAACCATTCTATGATCGGATGAGAACATTATTTTATTTAAAACATGAACATCGCAGAATCTTCTAGGAAAGTTTGTAAGTATGTAATCTATTTCATTCATTGTAGCTTGGTTTGGGGACTTCCATGTCCATTTTTGAGTATACTTTTTCTTAAAAAAAGTGTTCATAATTGATAGGTTATATTCTTGAGCATAATTTACCAACCGTTGACCTCTAGGGCTTCTTTTCCCATAACCAAAGTTGCCTAAACATAAAAGTTCATCTTGAGTTTTTGTTCCTACTCTCGCATTAAAATCTCCCATGACTATAATATTTCTGTTTGCATTTTTATGGGCTTCATGTAAAGTATTATAAAATATTTAAATTTCTGAATCCTCTGACTCTTCAGTTGGGGCGTAGACTTGGATGACGGTGATCGGAAGTTGATTTATCATGATATCGAGGACTGCTACTCGGTCTGATAGGCCTTTGAAGTTTATTACACATTTTTTGAGATATTTTTTTATTATAAAACCAACTCCTCGCCTTCCTATTATTTCTCCGTTATAAAATAGTATAAATTCTTCATATTCATCTATACCACAGCCTATTCTTCTTGTCTCAGATAGTCCTAAAATATCATATTTTATATGTTGAAGTGCGTTCGAGAGTTCAATTACTTTAGTTGGGCTTGCTAATGTTCTTACATTATAAGTGGCAATATATAACTTAAAATCACATTTTTCTTCGATTGATTCATTTAATTTATTATTTGATGGAGGGTTTTGGTATTTTTCTCCCATGGTGACCAGCCATGTTGGGAGAGTTGTCGATGTGGTGAGAGGGGCCAATGTTCTTTGCTATTTTTTAGAACTTGTATCATTTAGCAAGGAAGAGTTTCAGGTAGACTCTGTTGGCTCCTCACAGCCGGCAGCCTGTGTAAAGAATCTTGAGATGTCTGTTTTGCTTCTCTTGTTAATTTTATTGTTTTTTTGGCAGGTTTTCAGTTTTTTGTGAAGTCGGGGATGATGAAAAGGCTCTTTTGTTTTTTTGTTTTTGATCTTTATCATGTTCTTCTAATATAATAAGTTTGTCATATTTTAAGATAGCTCTCTTACCTTCTCCTTTCAGTCTTATTATTTGTGATTGTAAAGATTTTCTTTTCTCTAAGATTTTTGGTGAAAAATCTTCTTGGATATAATATGGGGTACCTTTTAACATTTTCTTATTTTTCAGGATTTCAATTTTTGTTCCCATTGTAAGAAGTGAGACAATCACAGGTCTGGGTTTATCACTTTTTTTTGCCAATACGTCTTACACAATCAATTTCGAAGCTTTTGCAGGGTATTTTTAAAATTTCCAAAATTATAGACAATATTTTTGTGTGAAGTTGGTTGTAGTACCTTTCCTCTTCTGCTATCCCAAAGAATACCAGATTCTTTTTTTTAAACTGTCTGTCTATTTGATCTATCTGATATTCTTGTTCTGTTAATTTTTGTGACAATTCAATATATTTTTTGTCTATTTCATAGAATTTTTTATCAATATTTTTGTTTATATCTTTTGTTATGTTGACTTGCATCTCTCTCATATCTTCTTTTTGTTGTTTGAGATCTTTTTGTATTTGTTGCATTATTTTTAATAAATCTTCCATATTTTAACAAGTGCTCAATAAGGTTATGCAGCTGTCAAGTGAGACTTGAGGTTATTGTGTGAATATATTTCTGTGACTTACTGCGTAGCTTGTTTCCAAATTGTTTCCAAGGGTAACGTTTTACCATTCGACACTGGTAATTATGTATTTTTAGTATTCACTCGGTACAATACATTTACAAAAGCCTCAAGAGAAATCACAACGCCATATTTGATGGTTGACCGTTAGCTGGTTCACTTTATTGGTGAAATATTATCACTTTTCACTTATTACTCGACTTGACTGATAGTTCGCTGGTTAATTTGGATTGTTTAATTACTGTATTTATGGCTTATTCGTTTGAAACAATTAGTTTAGCAATTTATAAATCGAAAAAATACGGAGTTGAATAAAACTTCGTGTTGACGGATGCGGTGTTACTAAGGGGAAAGAAATTTATATTATTTTTTAGTAGGATGCATCATGCACCATTTCCGAGATAGAAGCGATTATTATAGAAAAAAAAGATGGCTATGACTTTGAGATACGAGGGATGAATGTTGGAAAATTCAGGATTTTCTCCTATCATGAAGAAAATATGTGGTTGCGGGTTTACTTAGGGGGAGGAGAGGAAATTTTCATTATTTTTCAGTAGGATACACAGCTTCCGAAATAAAAGCAATTTCATAAAAAAAACTGTAAATACTCTAACGTTGAGATACGAGCAATGTATGAATCTGTAGCAATGTTGGAAAATTTATGATTTTTAAATTTCTTTTTCTCCCTTCATGAACCAAATGTATGGTTGCGGTGTTACTAAGGGGGAGGAAATTTCCATTATTTTTTCAGTATACTAAAAAAAATAGAGCAATGCTGTACTTTGAGATACGAGCCATCGCTCGTATAAAGCTACTAGCTGTTGCCCGCGGCTCTGGCCGCGTAAATTCAATATCCTTCCGGAATACTATATTTTCGGGATCAAAGTAGACTGTGTCTTAATTCAGAGCCGAAACTTCGAAATTTCATCAAAATCCGCTCAATAATTTTTGCGTGAAAGAGTAGGTAACCTCACAAACTTTCACATTTATAATGTTTGTAGGATAATGTGTGTGATATGTTGGAAAATGTATGAGTTTTAAATTTCTTTTTCTCCCATCATGAAGAAAATATGTGGTTGCGGGGCTACTAAGGGGGAGGAAATTTTCATTATTTTTTCGGTAGGATGTACCGTTTCCGAGATAGAAACAATTTTATAAATTTTACAGGAGAGTTGGAAAGTTTAGGATTTTCAAATTTCATTTTTTCCATCATGAAGAAAATATGTGGTTGCAGAGATAATAAGGGAGAGTAATTAATATAATGAACATTTTCATTATTATTTTTTCAGTAGGACGCACCATTTTCGAGATCGAAAAATTTTACAGAAATTAAAATATGTCCGCCATTTTGAAATTTCTAAATAAATGAATTTTTGTAATTTACTTCCCCATAAGCCTAGAAAAGGACAACTAGATTCATTTTATTAAAAATTAATGTTCGCTTTCTTTGAAATTCAAAATAGATATCATTTTTGTATTCAGCATTTCAAAAAACGTCGAAGACGATACCCTCAATATTACAGAAAAATAAATATACTTCTTATTTTTAATTTTAACGCCATTTTTTTATTTGAACAGCCGAGAAAAATTTAAAAAATCCTTTACGTTTTTATGTGCGCTTACTTTGCTGCTTATTATGTTTTCTTAATTACCTACATCAGGGAAAATATATGTGCTTATTTTTAAATTTTAAATTAAATGTGTACTCACAAATTGAAGATGGTACAAGATGGTAATTTGTTAACTAAAGTAATATCTGTCTACCAGTTTGGAACATTCAGTGAACAAAACTGGTATAATTAAGTCACTAGATTTGGAAATTTTTGTTCCTTACATTCTTTCGCCAACTTGGTAATTTAGTATTCAATATTCGGTTTTTTCACACCCAAAATTTGATTGTTTTGTCAGAAGTTTAAATACATGCCATTTTGTAAATTCTTCAAAAAACCAGACCTACTTTCTCATCACATAATTTTCACGAAGGACAAAGGGCCTCGCAAACACCTGCCGCCCGGAGCCTCGCAATGGGTAAGGCCGCCTCAGCGTCTAAGTATAAGAACATATACCGTTATAGACGAGGCATGTTGAATCAAAAAGTGTCTCCAGTTAAATGACCACACTTGAGTTTTTTTTGGCCATTTCGACACTCGAAGTATGGTGAAAACGAGATGGCCGACATTTGAAGTATGGTGAAAACCGAGATGGTTTAACTTTGTTGTATGAAGATTTGTTCTGTCAAATGCAGGTACGTCTTAAGCCTATCTTGAGTTTTGAAATCTTTGTTCATAAATCTAAACTAAACGATGGCTACCAAAATTCATCTTTAAATGCTACAATTCACAAACTATACATCTTCCTAAAAGTTTATCTCGGCTATGAAATTGCTTAATTACAGTGGAACTAAAATTACAGCGTTGCTTGCAAATAATTGCGGCAATAAATTGCGGTCGTCATAAATAAATTGCCGCCGCGATTCATACTGACGTACAATCTGACGTATTAAACAGTATTGTCACAGCCTATAGAACTATTACCTACAGTCGTCCAACGGACACGTCTAGACAGAGCAATCGTGCGGGGCGTGCGGGGTGAGAGAGGGGCGGTAGCGAGCCCAAGCTGCCATACACTCGCTTGGGACACGTC
The DNA here is from genome assembly GCA_905404095.1 of Glaucopsyche alexis. Classification (NCBI taxonomy): domain Eukaryota; kingdom Metazoa; phylum Arthropoda; class Insecta; order Lepidoptera; family Lycaenidae; genus Glaucopsyche; species Glaucopsyche alexis. Next base: position 18,311,797 of record FR990054.1, on the reverse strand, counting down.
AGCCGGGGTTGACGCTTTTTAATTTGATTGTTTTAAGTGGTTTGCGACAGTGTTTCGTTTGAGTTGTATGTAGGTACTTATTTACAATCGTCAATTATATGAACAGCTAAAGAAGATTAATTTTAATACAAAACCATGCGCCTGTTTCCCGTCAGAATTTTTAGTAAAATTGTATCTACGTATGAGAATTTACTAACTACATCGTCAAATTCAACAATCGCAATCTAATAACTAGTGAATCTAACTGTCTTAAACTGTCTTTTACTGTCGAAAATACCTTTCAGTTTCGCATTTGTAGCTTTTGCAGGGTTCGTAAATATCCGATATTTATAATAAATATCAAAATATCAGATATCTTTGATTATATATATCCGATATTTTTGATTTTTTGATATTTTCAAAATTACATACAAATCTCATAGGTACTCTGATATGTTTTTTCGTAATAGTTGAATCGAAATAATTTGTATGTCTGATAATTTGAAGATAGGGAAGTAAAATTAAACTCATTTATTTATTAATGATATTAAAAGTTTTCAAATCGATTAAAAATCAACGATAGATACTTTTGAGTATCAATTTAAATAAACCATAAAACCATAAAATGACTTTTGTTTATAACCAGAAGAAAAAAAAGTGTATTAATTTTATCAGTCGAATTAATTTGACACATGGTATAAATGGTATAACAATAGTATAATAACAAACAATGAATTTTCTTCCGAAAAACACGGGGTCACATGGGTGTCATATGCCGTTACAAGCCGCGTCGACGGCTATGATTAGTTAATGTCGTGTCATATTATAGCAAGTTTTTGATGACCTAGGCTTGTGAAACTCTCGGAAAATAAGACCTGTGTTGATGTAAGATTTTTTACATTTGAAACATTCTTTTACATTTTTAAATATAAATATCAATTTTGATATAATATATCAAGCATAAATATCAATTGATATATATCATGCTAACCCTGAGCTTTTGTATACGCATTTGTATTTTTTATAATAAAACTCTTCATTAATACTTCTATATATATATTTTTTTGTTTTATTCCTAGTACTCTACATACACATACTACGAATGCCTACACAAAATGTAGAACAGTTTATAATAAAACACATTATTGTGACAACCCTGCAGCAATGACGAATACCTACACAAAAGCGGCATTTCGCGCGACTTCAAACGCGTTGGACCACTGTATCTCTTTATTACACTGTGGTATTGTAGTGGATAGACTGGATACTAGGGGCCTAGGGGTTAAGCATTACATTACATTATATATAATCACGCCTCTTTCCCGTAGGGGTAGGCAGAGACCGCCTCTTTCCCGTTGGGGTAGGCAGAGACCACTTCTTTCCACTTGCCACGATCCTTACACACTTGTTTCGCTTCGACCACTTTCATTCTTACCATCCATTCCTCCTCTTAAATTCAACGTAGCGAAGCGGCTCTCCATGGGCCACTTTTCGCCTCCGCGAGAACGAGACTTGATGGGTGGTGAAACCACATCGCCGCCATTTTGGATAATTAAAATAATTTTATGATTATCTATTGCATAGGGGTTGAGAGTGGAAAATATATACTTATGTACAGAGAAACAGTTTTCATAGAACGATCCGAATCGATCCTTTGAAAATTTTGATGTCGTCTTCAACGGTCCACAATTTTTTTCACACAATCGTGGACACACCTTATGCTTGTAGTGGATAGTGCTATCAAATCTAGCCGTTTGTCTGTTCCTCTTTCTTTAATCTGTGCTAGGGCTCAGGGTACCCTTGATAGCTAAACTTAAGAAATTTAAAAGATAAGTAAAATTGATTTTTTCTATCGCAATCTTGTTAACATATTTGCATCCTTTGCCGTCTCGCTGCAACTAACGACATGGTTGTAAACACACGTGTCACGATCTTACCTATATTTCGATTTTTTTGTAACTTGAATGGAGAAAATGAATAGTTTTTTTATTGTATTTTCGAAAAGTACGTAATAAGCCAAGAAATATTGTCTTTGCTATGGCATATCAACCGTTGACGAAATACAGTCATCACAAAAGTGAGATTGTTGGAGAGCATCAAAAACGCTCTATAGAAAAAATGTAACAGGACTCACAGGAGTGATGTCACAGCTGTTGTGTCACAAGGAAAATGTATGAAGATTTTATTAACTTAAATACGGTCATTCAGGGTAACTTTGAATCACGAGGGTAACTTTGACAGTTTATTCACAAAATTCTTTTCTATTGTTTTATGTGGGAAACAATTGGCGCTTAAAATTTAATAACAATTCGTGTACGTAACATACTTCGTAAACGAAATCTAAAAAAAAAGCAGCTGTCAAGAGAAGATAATACCAAAAACTTTTGTTTTTAACCGCGCGCAACATAATGGGTAAAAATCAGTGCAAAACTTTGTTTAAAAATCTCGTTAACTTTGCTGCTATCAAGGTATATAAAAACATATTTAAATGTAATAACTTTATGGTTTTTTTGACTTGTCTTTGACCCCACTGCATCAATATTTAATAAAAACATAAATTATTGTCACTCTGAAGCTGTAAACAAGGAATTTGTAAGTATTATATTATAACAATTAGTTGTATATAATACTTACAAATTCCTTGGCTGTAAATTAATTAAAAGTTAGTTTGTGTCAAAGTTACCCAAGTTAGGTGGTAACTTTGACACACGACAAAATTGCCAGTTTTTAATATAATTAGTCATTTTTAAAGACGTTTTATAACTTTATAGCATGAAAACCAACCCGAGAGCACAGATTAACTAAACTCTTTTGACTAATTCTTAACATAGTAAAAGTTTGATTAAAAAATATGTCGATGATGATTCAAAGTTACCCTGATTGACTGTACTGCGTTTATGTATATCATTGTAATAACAAAAAATGTTACAAATAACATAAGGATTTGAACAGTAATTTTCGTTTTGCGATCAAAGCAAAAAAAAAAAAAAACTATTTACTGTGTACTTAAGTAATTAGTTTTTTCTTTGAATTTTGCATTTTCGGTCCATATTAATTATGTTGCCTTTCGGAAAATATAAGAATTTTGCTTATTTAAAACAAATGCATATTAAATTAATTTTCTCTATTGTTAGTCAGTGCATGTGTAGACAGTAGTAAAAAGAATACAGGTAAGAATATTTTATTGCCATTTGGTAGTGAGCCTTGCACTTTATGTATTAAATATATCTACTCTATACCCAACTTACATTTTTCTTTGCCTCAGCAGGGTTGTCTGTCTTGTCGATCTTATCAAATCTATGGAGATGTATAAGAGAGAAAAAAAGTCGCCGGAAACTGTTGCTCCCGTGGACGCTGGACGCGGGACATAGACGCAACGCTACCGCACCAAATACTATACCGTGTGTCTCGCACGTCTTCGCTTGTTGTTCCAAGTCAGTGCGCGGTGTAGTCGAGTAATGTGAGTTACAGCACGGAATATGGCGCCATATTTTATTCCATAACTCATTCGAGAAGGAATTGACGCCTCGATGACGACAGACATAACTCTGGTAGTATAGAAATTGCGGAAGAATGATCGCTTTGTAAGAATTTGGTTAGGCGACTAATTCTTAGGGTGCGTTCAGAGTTTAGACTACGTCACTATACACTGTACTGAGTGTACCCACCTGTATACTCACCCCCTTAGTAATAAAAGTATTTTCATACCACCTGCTCGACAATGTTCGATTATATATCACGCAATCTCAACGTAAAGCATGTCATTGACTCCCAAGGGAGATAATGTTGTATGAAACTCCCAAGGGATTAAAGTGATTTGAATTTGGAACGTTAAAATTCGTATGAAAACTCCTAATAGATACGTATCTATCATAGAGTTTTTCAATAATAATATGGTTATGCTAAGTTTATTTGAAAATCGAACTGGCCACCTATAATTTTAACATTCTCACGTGTCAAAATCGTCAGTCACAAGTTCCTGAATCTTTAAGTACTGCTCAAATAAATTTCCATAAATGTTCCTAACAAAAATATTACTCTGTCCCTCCATAACTGGACAAATGTGTCCAATATCAATATAAATTTTTAACAAAATAAATGTTATATTTTTGTAGCCCTGGGTTTTTATTGCCTCGCAGTAGGTATGAAAAGTAGAGTATGCACCTCTGGGATAAAGCCTGTCTTCGTCTTGGGCAGCTTGAACCCCTCGCTTCACTCAGGACTCTACATAACTCCCTCGCTTCACTCGGGAGTTAAGTTTTAACTCCCTCGCTACGCTCGGGAGTTAACTCTAGAGTCCGTCGTTACGCTCAGGGTCCAATATGCTGCCCGTGACGTAAGACACTGCTTTATCCCCTTGGTGCATAATCTACTATTACACAAATATCTAGCTATTATTAACTAGCTGATGCCCGCGGCTGCGCCCTTGTAAGTACAGAAACCCACGGGAACCTTATACGTCCCGCGATAAGTAGCCTAGATGTCCTTCCCCATGGTCTACTTTATGTCTGTGCTAAATTTCATGATAATCGGTTCAGTAGTTTTGGCGTGAAAGACGGACAAACAGACAGACAGACACACACACTTTCCCATTTAAAATATTAATATGGATAGGCACAGTGCCGAAATAGATGACGTTTATCGTAGTACTATATTTACACGATTAGGTAATCGTGAACAAAGTTTGGTGAAGTTTGGTTGTACCGTTTTAAAATTAAAACGAAAGTACGTTTGTATAGGATTTCGACACTCCGTGGGACCTCTTAAGAATCTGAAAAATTAAGCACGTGTGTGGGTTATGCGTGTTTTGTATGGAAACTTTTAGTTGGATCTACTTAGCGTATAGACAGTAATCAGTGACTTGGTGAGGGACGAAAATCCATTAATTCTCTAGTTTTGCTTGCCTATCCAGTATCCTGTCACTGTGTCAAGCCATAAGGCCATATAGGCTAATTTTCGTAATCAAAAAACGTTCAATTCGCAGTATGGTTATAGTCTCAATATATATTGTCTCACTCGCGAGTGCACGATTTGATGCGTGTGCGAATGAGATCGATTTACCTGTGACTGAAGTGAAACTGCGAAAATCGATGTCAATCACCAATAATAGGTGCCCGTTTTTACCCTTGACGGAACCCTAAAACCCTAAACAATAAATCCATACTAATATTATAAATGGGAGAGTGTGTCAGTTTGTCCGTCTTTCGCGCCAAAACTACTGAACCGATTTAAATGAAATTTGGTACACAGATAGTAGAGCCTGAGAAAGAACATAGACTACTTTTTATGAAGAAACTTTTTAAGGAAATGTGTGGTTCCCGTGGGATAATTTATTAACAGTTTCACGTAATAAAGAATTATAATTTAAATAATTTAAAAACCCGACTGCGTAAAAAGTGAACCAAACTAAGTACATAATTAAAACTGAAAAGAAAAAAACAAGCACTTAGATATCCGGTGGTCTACAATTCTATAATATACTAGCTGTTGCCCGCGACTTTGTCCGCGTCAACTGATGGCGCAATAATGCATCAATTTCGATCAAATTTGATTACCATAAAAAAGATTACCAAGTACTTAAGTCAATCTTAAAAGATTTTTTTAGATCATAGAAAAAGAGGAATAATTCTTTCACACATATTTTTTTTGTAACTTGAGCCGTTTACGCAGCGCACCCAACGGAAGCCCTCAAATAAAGCTCAAATATGAATAATTTTCCCCGTTTTTGCAACATTCTCACTGATGCTTCGCTCCTATTAGTCGCAGCGTAACGTTATATAGCTGAAAGCCTTCCTCGGCAATCTATCCAACACAAAAATAATTTTTCAATTCGATCTCGTAGTTCCTGACATCAGCGCGTTCAATCAAACAATGTAAGCCCTTAAAGATGAAGAATTTTCCCCGTTTTTCCCACATTTTCCACTGTTTCCTCACTCCTATTGGTCGCAGCGTGATGCTATATAACCTAAATCCTTCCTCTATAAATGGATTTTTCAATTCGAACCACTGGTTCCTGATAGCTACTATAGATTAGCGCGTTCAAACAAAAAAACTCTTCAGCTTTATAATATTAGTATAGATAGCTGATGCCCGCGGCTCGTCCCGCGTATGTACAGTAACCCACGGGAACCGTATATGTACCGCGATAAAAAGTAGCCTATGTTCTTCCTCGTTATCTACTTTATATCTGTGGCAAATTTCATGATAATAAGTTTAGTAGTTTTTACGTGAAAGTGTAAATAAATTTTCCTACGAGAACCGTATATTTCTCCGCGATAAAAAGTAGCCGATGTCCTTCTTCGTGGTCTCCTTTACATCTGTGCCAAATTTCATGATAATCGGTTTAGTAGTTTTTACGTGAAACTGTAAATAAAGTATCCCACAGAAAAAGTACATTTTCCTGTGATAAAAAGTAGCCTTAGTAGTAAATATCCTTTTTCAGGCTATACTCTCTGTATTTGTGTACCAAATTTCGTTTCAATCGGTTCAGTAGTTTTGGCGTGGAAGACGGACAAACAGACACACACTTTCCCATTTATAATATAGCATTCGCAAATATTTAAGATTTTCATCAAATTTAACTTACCTACGCATTCTTGTCAGATTTATTACTCAACATGATGACAATAGGTATATTATGTCAAAATAAAAATAAAGCTCCCCACTGACGGGCTATCGATTGCTTCGATCAAATTGGAAATTAATTCGTATTTGAAAGTAAATTGCTAACGACAAACTATTACATAAAATGATTAGTGTAAGACCTACCAGCTAGTTTTTGCGGTGGGGTCAAAAGTTGGAACAAAATTTACGCGTATATTACGAATTTCATATAAAAAGTATAGTAAGGTGGTCCTAGGATCTCAGACTATATTCAATTTTTATCTTAACCGATTTACTTGCAACTACGAATCCAGTAAATGTTTAAATTGTAAAGACTAAATCGATCGATCGCTTGTGAGTGGAAGCTTTAAATCAAAAGCACTAAGGAGTATTTATATCAACTTTAAAGCAAATCGCTCCCAAACAACTTTCTTTCCCTTTTTATTCCCGTTAGGGGACGAATTTCAATAAACTATGATACAGGAATTCCATCAATTCTGTTACATAATGTTTGTGCAAAATATGAAGTAGATTGGACCTTGGTCCAATCACGATGCCCCATACAAACTGTTTTCCCCCTTTTCACCCCCTTAGGAGTAGAATTTCGAAAAATCCCTTCTTATCGGATCCCTACGCATTACAAAGAGCAAGCCCTGCAAGTTTCAAGTCTCTACGATCAGCGGTTTAGGCTGTGCGTTGATCCGTCAGTCATTCAGGACAAAGGATTTTATATGTATAGATTATTGAATTAATACTATTGGAACATAACAACTGAACAGTCGGGATCCATTATTCGACAGCCAATCTAATTTTTCAATGGATCCTGACTGTTTAGTTGTTATGTTCCAATAGTATTAATTCAATAATATATTATAGAATTGTAGACCACCGGATATCTAAGTGGTTGTTTTTTTCTTTTCAGTTTTAATTATGTACTTAGTTTGGTTCACTTTTTACGCAGTCGGGTTTTTAAATTATTTAAATTATAATTTTTTTGCAGTCGGGTTTTTTTATTTTTTTTATTATTTATTTTATTTTAGATTTTTTAGTTTAACCAACACACGTTTGGTCGATTTAAAGCAAAAATACGATGATACGAACATCAACATATAGGTGAGAATGGTTGTTACGCAACTTTAAATCGATATAGATCCTAAACGGTCAGTCGAATCGAAAAATGTTGAGAGAAAACTAAAAATGATTTTTAAATACCTATTCAACGATACCCCACTTGACATAGTTTGTTGACTTTGATTTTTTTCATTTTCACAATATGGCGTCCAGTAGTCGCCATATTGAATTTTCACTAACGTCATGTCTTTAGTGACACTCGCCGGACTAAGAGGAATCGATTGACATGCGAATCATAAAAATCGGCCCAGGCGTTTGGTCTGTATAGTGCTTCAAAGGAACATACATACATACATACATACATAGGCTGATAAACACATTACCACTCCTTTGCGTCGCGCAGTCGGGTAAAAACTACTAAACCGATCAGCTAGTAGCAGAATAAAAATCATTGACGCAATGCGCAGATATTAATGTTACCTAGTTAATGGCGGGGTTCTTTTGCAATAGCGATGGAAACGGTGGAACTCATTTGTTAAAAATAACATGTAAAATGGAAGTTTTTCTATCTACCATTCATAGGTTCCGTACCTAAATATAAAAGAATATAGGATACGGAAACTTCCTTTTTTGAAGACAGTTAAAAACACGAAAACATCAGGCGATCCGTCTGCTCGTTTCCTAGTCCGTTTCATAAATCTGTTACAATATGTTTTTCATTGGCGTAGCGACGCGTTACCTTGCCACGCCAACACTGAACAGACGTTTTAAATGTTCCAAATCTGAATTGTTTCGGTACGACCTCTCTGACCTTCTAGGCAAGAGCCTATTTAATTTAAGTGGGTATTGGGTAGGTAAATATTGAAAAGTACCGTCTCGAAATAGGTTTTAATCAAATATCTTATTCACAATATCAATTCGAAGGTGGCGGAATATCGAGATTTTATGGACACTTACCGTATCGAAAAATCGTTTTCACGATTTTCAATGTGACATATTTTATTCATAGCTGCTTCTAAACCTTGTTTTGAACATTAGGGCGTATCTTACACCGAACTGCTTCTGTCGGTTACAAAAATAATTAATTAAAAACACGTTATATTATATTTTATTAAACTAGATCATAGATGAATAATAGGTCTTGCAGGGCGCTCAACCAAGCGAGACCAATCATTAGTCTAGATGTTGCCCGCATTCGTACTTACGCAATAAAACCCCGCGGGAACCGTAAATTTTGTTACGATAAAAAGTAACAAAATGTGTTCATCCAGAACCTAAGTAGGTACTACCATATCTACCAAATTTCATCTACTTTGTGCGTGAAGGAGTCATAAACATCTGTCCATCCATACATCCTCACAAACTTTCACATTTAAAAATAGTAGAAATCCGGAACCTCAATTCTCGTATTTAAAGTTGACTTCATTTTACTTTGTTTCGAGTGAAAGTGTATCGACATGTTACCATGAACGGATTTTATGACGTTTCGACTTTCGACCAATAGCGGGTTTCACGTTGGTTTAAACTTTAAAGTTCATTAAAACACCCTTTGAGAGTTTTAACGTGTCGGGACTTGATTGTAATTGTATTAATGCAGACTTATTTAGCAGAATCGCCTCTCTGTTCTATATTAGTAGATTTTATGTTTAAAGCTGCAAACCAATAATCGTATTACAACTTTGTAAGTTTGTAACCCGAATGTCGATTCTGCTAATAAATCCTGCAATAATAAAGTTACTATCTAGTCCCGATAATTATGTTAAAAATGCAAAATGGTATTCTCATAAACGTCAAACCAAAGTCAAACTCGTTTTGATTAGTCGTAATTCATTGATAATTCAACAATAAATAATGAAAGTGTCAAGTAATAACGAGGCTTTTAATTTTGCGTGCTGAATTTCTGCAGTAAGGCGTCGTTACCATTTTAGAGATTTGCGAAGTGGCATGATAGTAAACGCCGTTTTAGCCCACCGCTAGCTGTTTCGTCGCCCGCGTGCAATACCGATTATGCCGCCCTACGATCACTTAATTACTAGCCCCCTTACTAATAAACGCTGTATAAGCTTTGAATAGTTATACAGTGTTTTGTTCACGTCACACAAGTGACATGTTTAATTCGATAGAAGGAGACAAAACACTGTATAACTATTCAAAGCTTATACAGCGATTATTAGTAAGGGGGTATGAGTTTTGTCAAAAAGGTGATGAGTCGCTCGATTTGCACGCTTGGCACGCCCGCTTACGGCGGCCCTGATAGTAAGTGATTACCACTGTTGGACACCGGCAACACTAATAGATAGTCTTTGATATCTACAAGGGATTATTTTGAGGAGTAGGAAATGGTAAATGTCATAGATTAAAGACATAGAGTTATATGAGCTGTTACAGCGCCTCTACAGCTTTTATTCAGCTAGCTAGTACACCTCAGGATTCCATTGTGGACAGTAATACAGCTGATATACAGCACGTTTTTGCTACTTGGGATAAATTAGGCTAGGTCGCTAGGAATATTTTCCGGAAAGCGGAAACCCGTAGAAAATTCAGAGCATTAAAATAGAACTCTCGACCAATAAGTCCAAATTGTAAATACAATAGAGTTGAAAATCGAAAACACGTGTGTGGAATTGTCAGATTCGACATAGACATTTGTTTTGACACTGGTGTGTTCGATTTTCAACTCTAATATAATAGCGCACAATTCTATTTTCAGTGCTCTGAATTTTCCTCGGCCTAACGGATTCCGGACAACATAGTCCCGCACTTATACATATAAAAGTTTTCTTTCTTTTTTTTTTTGGTATAAAGTTTTTGGCTTTCTTGGTAAAAAGAATATTGCCCTATAGTATTCTAGTAATTTTACAATAAGATAACATTTCTCTGGTGTTTTGGTCTGCGCAATTAAGGCTAACTGAAGGCTTCGCGTGCCACAAGTCAGTAAATTAGATACAGTCAGAATTACTCACATAACTTGCACATAACGTCCTGTTTCCTAGCTTACGGTGAAAATACTAAAAACGACGGTTGTTTTTTCTTGTACTAACTGTTCACTGTGTTCAATTTGTCTGACTGTCAAATACATAGATAGGCAAGTTGAGGCAAAAATAAACTCCATTTAAAGGCCCCTTTTTTAATTTTTGGAGCCATTTTGACATTTGAAGTATGGTAAAAACAAGATGACTGACATTTGAGGTATGGTGAAAACGACAAGATGGCGTAACTTTTTCTTGTATGAAGATTTGTTCTGTTATCTTGAGTTTAGAAATCTTTGGTCAAATATATTACGAGTATGTAACCGTGCGTTCCAAATTGATCGAAACTTGAAAATTTTGACGTCCCATTCAACGGCCTACATTTTTCCATACTTGAATCGTGGACACACCGTATGCTTGTTGTAGTGCAATTAAAAAGCTATGTAGTTGTATTTTTATCTCTTCCTCTTAAAAAAAAAACTGAAATCAAAGTCAAACACGTTTTGATTACAAAAATCAGTCAACTATTTAGTCAGCGGACCATGGAGAGCCGTTTCCCTACGTTGAATGTAAGAGGAGGAATGGATGGTAAGAATGAAAGTGGACGAAGCAAAACGAGTATGTATGGATCGTAGCAAGTGGCAAAAAGTGGTCTCTGCCTACCCCTTTACGGGAAAAAGGCGTGATTATATGTATGTATGTATGTATATCAAGACGATTCATTTATAATTCAACAATAAAAGTTAAATGAAAGTGTAAGTTAATATGAGGCTTTTACTTTTGCGTGCTGAATTTCTGCCGTCGTTACAATTTTAGAAATTTCTCGCACTTGGCCGGTTTTTTTTATCTCAACCGGTGTAAAACTACATTGTAAAGGCTCTCAAGTATCGATATAAACGCAAAACCAATTGATTCCTCGTTAAAAATGCAATAAGCCCCGCTTTAAAGCGTTAAGGGTCGTAATTCCCTTTAATACCGTTTGAAGAAACATTCTGTATCTAATGGGTTCTTTAACACAGGGGAAATTTTATTTATCTCAGACGGTTTATTTCGTGTTCAACCCTTAGATTTTCAACCCCGGTTCTACGTAGCGTCGTTATAAGGACGGGGGTGGAAAATCTAGGAAAATCGGAATAACCCGGAACGGAAATCTTATTGATGCTAATTGAAAATTGACGTTGAACGGAACATAATATCTGGGACTCACTGTTGCTCGAGACTTCGCGAGAAAAATGGTCGTAAAGCGATGTTATAGTTATGAACCAAAAGCAATCCCCAAGAGATGGACTATTCGGGTATAATATTTTTATGAATGGATCCAGCAGTATTTAAGACTAGCGCGTTCATTCAACGAAACCAACTCTTCCGTTTAATAATGATCTTAACTTTAAACGAGACAATCTTGTACGAATATCTATACTAATATAATAAAGAGGAAAAGTTTTTTTGTTTGTTTACATTGTATAGGCTCCGAAATTACTAGATCGATTTTGATGAAATTTGGCGCAGATGATGCGCGCCACGGGGAAGGACATAGGCTACTTTGTATCAAATTTATATACACATATAGTGTACTATATCTGTGCCAAATTTATTCAAAATCGGTCCAGTAGTTTTGGAGCCTATTCAATGCAAACAAACAAACTTTTCTTCTGTATTATATTTCCTCTTAATTATACCTATTAGTATATAAGATCCAGAATCCAGATATTATATTTTGAATAAAATATACATCTAGTGGTCTCTGGTAGACTATAGAATGGAAATTGAGTATACGGTCTTTATTCTGTTATAGGGGAAAACTTGCTTGTTTCCATGGTCTGGTGACTAGGAAACTTGCTCAGTACTCTCGTGGGTTCAACAAACGTGGGAGTGCACGAAGTTTTGATTTCATGTCTGGTTAGGGAAATACAATCTGCTTGTCTAAAACGAGAGAACGGATTTTCTTTGGTTTTTAAAATAAAAGTTTGTAACATAAATTGTCCAATGTTACAGTGCAAGTGTCATTATTGGTTTATTCTAATCATCATCATCATCATAATTTTTTGGTTTGTTTGTTTGTTTGTTAGGATGGATGTATGGATGGATGTTTGTTACTCTTTCACGCAAAAACTACTGAACGGATTTTGATGAAATTTGGTATGGTAATAGCTTGAGCTCTTGATTAAAACAAAGGCTACTTTTTCGGTATAAAAAGTCCCCGTGGGATACTGTATTTACGCGGGCGGAGCCGCGGGCAACAGCTAGTATATTATATTAACAACCTCCGTGGTTCAGTGGTTTAGAGCTTATTTCTCGACTCGGAGATCGTGGGTTCGATTCCCGCGTTTGAACAACAAAATGTTGTTTCCAAGTTTGATTAGGACATGATGATTGTAAAAAGTCGGATTCACGTCTGATCTCTCGCCAGTCGTGGCAGTCATCCACCCCACTGGGTTACGAGAGTAAAGGAAAGCAGAGTGCTCTTGTGTACTGCGCACATACTTGGGCACTATAAAATAACTCCCGCGTCGCTGGCCTGTATAATAAAACCGGCCACCGTCACCAAAATCGGTGTGGGGAGCTAAATTAATACGTGAAGTAAAAAACTTCACGAAGAAGCAGTTACTATAATATGTCTCAAGAACTCGAGAACGGCTGTACCGATCATAAAAAAAGATCAAAAGATCTTGAAATAATTGTGTAAATGTTTAGAGAACGTTTGAATTTGAATGCTGAGCAATATTGGAATTATAACCAAGAAAATACTGAAAGATCATATTAAAACTTTTCCCATACTTACTGAAATGAGACGCGGCGCAGCATATTAAAAATAGCGATTCAAATTTGTATCCTTCAATAAAACGTGTGCCTTCTTCTGTAGTGAATAAAGTTCAATTTCATTGTGGAAGTCATTTATGACAGCTCGACACTCGACACTTCGATCTTCAACTCTATTGTATTAGCGCAGAGTTCTGTTTTCAGTGCTCTCAAGTTTCTCCGGTCTTTTAGATTCCGGAGCGTATACTCCCAGCGTTATAATACAAATAATAACGATACCGTTTCAAGTTTAAAGGCTCTCACAGACGAGAGGACGATCGTTTCAGTTAGAACTGACGTCAATTCGGCCTGAACGGATTCGAGCACACACACGAAAAAAATCGCATCCGACCCAATTGACGTCAGTTCGGCCTGAACGGATTCGGGCCCACACATGGAAAAATCGCATCACGGCCGACTGATGCGATCTCGAAATTGCACACAGACGATAGGATTTTGCATCCGTTCAGGCCGAACTGAAGGCAGATCGGACCATGTATGGGGCCCCTTACGTTCGTGCAGTGTTTTGAGCACAGAAGGAATTTCGAGTACAGGACTTTAGGTCGCTGATAATTTGTGCTGTTTATGGCTAGTGTACGTCAGTTTTAAGAACGTGTACGCAAAATTGAATTTTAACACCACGTTTAACTACCTTAACTTGGAGCTCGTATAAAGTTATGCGATAATTAACAGAAAACGGCTCCTGAGCTAGATTAATGGAATAGCTAGAATGGCTAGGACGCTGGGTAATGCTGGTTATGTGAGGAATTAGCTTGTCTCCCGGATTATCATTATCAGCGCAAAGTTGCACAGGGTTGGACTCAATGTGGCAAAGTTAGCCGTTAGGGATGAATGAGACATAGTTCATATAGAAAGGAACATGTCGGTTCCCGTAGAAATAAGGGACCACAAAAGAATAATAAGTAATAAGTATACATAAGTTTTTATAATAATATCTATGGACTTCTATCGGGCTACTGGCCATGGTATCTTATCTTATGCACTATCCTACTAATATTATAAATGTGAAAGTTTGTGAGGATGTATGGATGGATGGATGAATGTTTGTTCCTCTTTCATACAAAAAGTACTGAACGGATTTTGATGAAATTTGTTATGGTAGTTTAGGCTCTGGATTAAAACATAGGCAAATTTTTATCCCGAAAAAGTACAGTGTTACCGAGAGACACTATATTTATGCGGGCGCAGCCGCGAGGAACAGCTAGTTTTTTTATATTTTGGTGACGTATACCCAAATAACCAACCTTTCAAAACATACAAGCGTGGCTTACCGACGTGCAATAAGTCAGATTAAAATAAATAACGAGTAACTGAAAAACTGGCCAAGGTACAATAATTACATGTTCCCCTACTTATAATAAGTACTTTTAACATCGATATTAATATATGTAGATAAAGCAACATAAAATCGAAGCATCGATATTAATTAATGTTCATTTTGCGAACTCATACACGGCCACTTATTTTTTTATTATTTCGGAGTTAATAACTGTTGAGCGTAAATATTATGTAGGTGGTCCTTTATTTAACATTGAAATGAATGTATACACTGAAAAGAAAAATAAAAGATTGTAAATTATTCATATCGAAGTTAACAAACACGAGTTGTTTTTGGATTCGAATAACGTGCTGCGTAAACTTTTACTTTTTATGTCTATCTCATAATTAATATAGCTCCGACATTCAGAAACAACTTTTTTTTTAATTTTTACAAACAGCACAATGCTAATGAGTTTATATTTATGAGACGTGTCTGTTGCTGTCTTGTTATACGAGTATGTAGACAAATCATAGATTACTTACTGTAAAATTATTTAGGTTAGGGTTAAAAGCTACTTTTTTTAATACCAATTAATAATACCTAAAAATTTTCTAGGTAAGGTATTAAATCTACATGCCAAATAAGTCTTGCATACAAAATATTGACATGAATCTATTCAAGCAGAAACATACAGGATGTATTCAAAACATCAAAAACAACAAACAATAATACACCGGAGCTCCGTGGCCCAGTGAGTAGACCGTTTCACTCGCACTCGAGAGAGTGCAGGTTCGATTCCCAGGTCTTGGCATGTACCAATGAGACTTTTTCAGATCTCATGTATTATGTTATGTATTACCTATATTATGTATTACCTGTTGTTACAGGTAATATTGTAATCTTATGTTGGGTTCAAAATTTCGTACGGACAATTCACCCTGTATATGATAAAATATTATCCCCCGCCCCGTCCGCCAATCAAGCAGATGTTTGATCTTCGTATTTAGTTTACATAGGCTGTTTATCAAAGGTTTGATTTTTAGAGAAATATCTTACTATAGTTGATGAAGCAGGCAAAGTAAAAATTATGAAGAAACTAGCTGTTTCCCGTGGCTCAGCCTGCGTAAATATACTATCGGGTAACCCTAAAATACAACCTTTCCAAATTTCATCCAAATCCGTTCAGTAGTTTTCTCGTCAAAGAGTAACAAACATCCATCCATCCATACACCGTATGATACATTAGTAGGATTAATGAAAAGTTACACTTTCAAGGATAACTAATACTTACTTTTATTTTTTATGAATTAATATGTTTGCCACAAGTTTCACTCTTTCACGCAAAAACTACTGAACGGATTTTGATGAAATTTGATATGGTAGTAGCTTGAGTTCTGGATTAAAATATATACTACTTTTTATCCCGAAAAAGGACAGTGTTGACGTGAGATACGCGGAGATATTTACGCCGGCGGAGCCGTAGGCAACAGATAGTCTGGTATAATCAGAATATACGACAGGTTTCAAAACCTGAGAAAAAACTGGGGCATCTTTAAAATAACATTTCAAGTATGGCTCAATCGATCTATGATCTATTGCTAATAATGCCTTTGTTTATAATAATAATTATTTATTAATCATGTCAAGTACAGTCAGCCGTATACCGCAATATGTGGTAGCTGGCTGTACCCGACACACACTCAGTGGCGTAACTATAGGGAAATGCCACGGGCCCCTGGACAGAGGACAATCCCAACTCCCAACATATTTTATTATAACACATTTAGTAAAAAAATTGTTTTGTCTTTAATTTATTTAAGTTACCTACTTACTTGCATCGAAA
The DNA here is from genome assembly GCA_905404095.1 of Glaucopsyche alexis. NCBI lineage: Eukaryota > Metazoa > Arthropoda > Insecta > Lepidoptera > Lycaenidae > Glaucopsyche > Glaucopsyche alexis. The sequence continues at coordinate 18,295,251 of FR990054.1, read as the reverse complement.
GTAAAAACATTTATAAAAAACGTCGGTCAAAAGAAAAGTGCACCGCGACAAAATCCGTAAGTGTTTAAAACAATGAACAATATTCGCGTAAACATAAGAAATCAATATGAAAACTCCAACTAATAATTTCGGACTCTTCATATTGGGTGGGGGTGGGGGCGCATCCGATGTATTTGCCACGGGCCTCGAATGGTATAGTTACGGCACTGCACACACTCGTGAAACAATTAGCAGAGCTACAAGTACCTAACACAATTACGTCGTCTCGCAGGAGCTGTCTAGCCGTAACTTCCTCTACACCCTGTAACTTATGTGCCTACTGAACTTGTCATTATTATTATAATATTAATACGTGAAGAAAGTAACTTTCAGTAGAGTTTTCCGAGTATTGGGCGACCGGAGGAATATGACATTTGGCACACTAAAGTGTATGTGAATACGTGTGCAGAAAGCTAACATTTAAATTTGGTTACTTTTTATGTTTAAATGAATGTAATTCTTGTTGCTAACTCTCTCCGGACAAATCTAAGTGGCTTATGGAGCGTACAACAATAAATATTGTATGTTTTATGTTAATAATAATAATAAAAAAAATCAACCGCTATAAACTTTGATGAAAGCAGTTTTATTTAAGTTCATCTTAAATATTTTTATATTTCTATGAAGGTTTCGTAGAATTAATACTACATATTATTATGTATTTGAATTATCTTAAATAAGCAATTTCTAGAACTACTTTATACATTCATAATATAAATAACCTTTTATATGTAACGGTACTCTTAGCAGATTATTCTTTAACGAAAGTAAATTGGCCTTACAGATCTATTCACAAAATGGCTTATTTCGTTTGTATATGGTAACTAATATGTTATTTTAACCAACATAATATTATTATGTTACATTAGTTAACAATATGTACATATATAGGTACTAATTTAGACACGCGGTAGCTGCGTGTCAAGCCAAGTTCAAGTAACAGAACTGGCGAGCAGCACCGTGTGTAATATTACACGAACCATTTGGAGCCACTTTTGACCCCGTCATAACTCAAAAACTATTTCACATTAACGTGTCAAATTTGGCTTATATATTAACCTGTCAAGCGCCTTGACACTCTTTGACAGATTATGCCAACAAGCGTCGGGCCTTTTTGCCACCAAAAATTAATTTTCCTTACATTCTCCCGCAATTTTTTTCGCGATTTTTTTTCGCAATTTTAATGTTAATAAGTGAATAAAACCTATGGATAATGTATATATTTAAAAATATAATTAATTTCCTAAGTGATTACGTAATATAAAAACAGGTTTATAAAAAATTACAGTTATTAGATTCAGTATAATTAAGTACCTATCCACTTGAAAGTAAACATTTCAATTAACGTAAACACTTGCACTGATTGTTTACTTTTGACTTCGTTATTGACACTCAAGTGGGAACATGCCAAATGATACCTCATCACAGAACACACATTACGGAGAGGAAGGAGGAGGACGACCTCATTCCCTCATGACAGATGCACGGAGTACCAACCTCTATAAATCATATGACGTTTCCCGTCGTGTTTTTCTTCAAGATTATAATGTTTTAATGTGAATAAAACATATGCATGTTATATATATTTAGAAAGGTGATTAAATTTCCTAATTGATAATATAATTGGAATTAAGAAAAATACTAGTTTAATAAAAGAAATCTTGATCCAAACACAACACACGACTTTTTCTTATATTTTTATTGCAAATCTAAACTAAGGCCAAATTTATGTTTCTATATAGTAAAATTTGCTTAATTTACGTAGGTGCACACATTATATATAAAATTTTAATTCAAAAACCGATATAAAATAAGTTACAGTTACCTACTATAAAATTGTCAGTCTAATTTCGATTCCCGCGATTTTTATTTCTCCAAATTATATTGTTATAATTTATGTACTATAGGTGTACCAGAATCTCATGGCAAATAGGGAAATAAAATTTTGTAGTGTGCAATACTGGGGAAATTGGATTAAACGATCTTGATACTGGTTAATATTTAATTATGTCTTTAGTATTATTTAACATGAATTATATTATTATAATAAGACTGTTTGAAAAATGTTCGGTGTATAATATAGAAAACAAACTTTTGCCCGCGGCTTCGCCCGCGTGGAATAGTGTTCTTGGAGAAAAAAATACTTCGGCGAATAATTCTCTACCTACTTACAGCAATATACTACTGATACAATATTGAAAATGTTTTTAGGTTTGCCCAATGCAAATTGTTAAAAATGGGACCCTATCACCTTGACACGACATGCGCGACCACTTGATAATATACTTACATAATATTATATTTATCGCACTTGAATATAAATTTTACCATAATCTTATAATATCTTAAAGACTTAAAGACTATTATTTTAAAAACTCGCATCAAAATCCGTTGCGTAGATTTAAAGATCTAAGCAATAACTATACCTACATGCATAGGGACAGACAGATAAAGCGACTTGTTTTATACTATGTAATATGTAAAGTTATTTGACCAACAAAACTGACAAACCACCTCTGGATATTCCATAAGAATTAAGAACTGCAGTTACTATTATACGTATTCTGTGCTGCAGTTCAAAATATTCGTGAACCTCTTTGTACTGTATACGTCCCGCGTTTTCGATAGAAACGCGAGCGCCCGCGCCGCGCAGCAACACTATATCCCTGCATTTTAAATCTGTAATATCTTCGAAAATATTCATTTAAATTACATGCCGTAAAGGGCAGTATTGGTCGATCTTAAATGCACCATGTATTTAAGGTACTTAATTGGATAAGGATTAATACTGTATTGCTTAAAATCGCTTTGTAAATAAGCTATTAAATAAAAATCAAAGTAAAGGATAAAAAATGGTTATTGTGGGTTATCCCTAAGAGATTGACATATGCCATCGCGGACTTTTTTGTAGGCTTTTTTAATATAAATAATAAAACTGTAGTACATAATTTTGATCTATCTCGTAGTGTTCAGCCAGCATTTTCAATATAAGCGCAAAATATGTGATTTTTTAGGACTTTAGAAACCTCATAAATTATCTGTGTACCTACCTCTACTATGTTATGCGTGTTATATACCTAAAAACCTTCCCGTTAAATCACTTTATCTGTTTAAAAAAACGGCATCAAAATCCGTTGCGTAGTAGTTTTAAAGATTTAAGCATACATAGAGACAGACAAAAAAGGGACTTTGTTTTATACTATGTAATATAATTATATTTCATGAAAAATAAATCAATCGTGAATTACTTTATATACTTATTTATTACAAATAACATACAAAATTGGCAACAGTTTATTTAATGTTGGAATTTCCTTCCGAACTGTATAGAACTCGTTTACTTTATTCCTAATCAACTATAAATCGAAACTGTCTTATGTTGATTTTCTTTTTTCCTCCTCTCCTCCTTTTACCAGGCATGGAAAACAAACCATCATTCAATGTGCCATCAGCTACGATTCACCGTATAGTAATACTGGAAATACCTTTAAAGAAGTCACAATAATTACCTAAGAAAATATAAAAAAACTAAAAGTATCAAAACAACTCACTCTAACTTACCGGTCAACTCTACCACGAGCTTTAAATTATAAGATTGAGTTCGATTTACACCTTCTTCTTTCTGTATTTTACTATAGACATAGAAAACAATATTTCTCGCTTGAGATTGAATTGCCTTTTTGGATATTTTCACAAAAACAACAAATTCCAAGAACATAATCACAAAATTTTAGCAGCGGTTGACAGATCACGTACTTTGATTTGACGGGTCATACTTGACATTGCCATATGAAAATCACTTTTTTTATTTTTTTTAAAATGCCATCAGATTCTGGTAGACCTATACCTATGCATGTGATATATATTTAAAAAGTAGAATAGATTTCCTAAGTGATGACGTAAATGGAATTTAGAAAAATACTCATTTAATAAATGGAATCTTGATACAAACACATAAACTTCGTCTTTTTTAATATTTTGTTTTAAAACTCAAATAAATATAAAATTTATGTTTCTATATAGTGAATGTTGCTTTATTTACGTAATTTGATATATTATACATACAAATTTAATACAAAAACAGTTGTACTAACAAGGATTGGAGCAAAACTAATTACAATTACTATGAAAAATATCTGACGTAGTACATGTTTTGATTGCTCAATAAACTGTAACTGGGACATAATTATATACATATTTTTATATTTTTATACAGTTTAGGATGTTAAATATTACAGTAACTCATTAATTTTTTACAATGCACAATAAGGGAACTTCCTCATAGAACCCTCCGAAACTAGACCTATTTTGACGGTAATGTCTTACAAAAACAATCATAGTAATAAATTTACTTATTCTTATCCATATATTCTATTCGTAGACTCTAGAATAAATACCGTTCTAATAAAATTTCTACTAAAATGTTCAATTCAAAATGCATTTCACAAGAAAATCATAAACTCACTATGAAATAAAATAGCAATAAAAACGTATATTTTTCATTCGATTTTCTGAAGTAATTTGTAGTAGATTTATGGAAAATACTTAGTATACGCATAAAAAACTTAATAATAATTACATAAATGTATAAATTATGTGGTACAAACAAACCACTTATAAATTAGAAATTTATTCTATGGGCGTGCCCAGCTTGCCACCAGGCAGCAAGCGACGCTTGAGAGTCATGCTGTCACTTGCTGCAAGGCAGCAAGGGACGCTTGAGAGGTTAATAATATAATAATAATATCTATGGATGCTTCACACCACGTCAGTCAGGCCCCGTGGTAAGTATCCGAAGAACTTGTGTTACGGGTACCAGACAACGGAAATATATTTAATACTTTTTATACTATACTTATATTTACGATTTTTATTATATTATACACATATTTAATACACATCCATGACCCAGGAACACAGAAAACTTTTTTGTTCCCTGGCGGGATTCGAACCCGCGACCTTCGGCTAAAGCACCACTGCGCTCACCACTGGGCCACGGAGTACTTGCGAGATACATATGTTCTTCAAATTTCATAAACACCTCAAACGGTTATTTAGATATTAACGTCCAAAAATCGTCATTTTTATCACTGACCTATATATCAAAACTCTAACCCAGTTCTAGATAACCTAGAAAGTTTAAATTTATTAGGTGAATGGGAACAATCAGAAACTGCTTCATTTTTATCATTTTATTATAATTTTTCACTTCATTGATTCTATTGGGAACACTTAAGGTGGTTCGTTTCCTATACAAAAATACAATGGACATTAATTAGGTAATTTCATACTATTACTACATAAATTTATATGCACATCTATTTATTTTGCAATACAATTGTCGCAAAATATATTTAAAATACTTTATTTCACACAGAAGTCACATTTTTATTGAATTTTCGACAAAAAGTGACATAAGTTACAAATGTCACTTTTTGTCGAAAATTCAATAAAGATGTGACTTCTGTGTGAAATAAAGTATTTTAAATATATTTTGCGACAATTGTATTGCAAAATAAATAGATGTGCATATAAATTTATGTAGTAATAGTATGAAATTACCTAATTAATGTCCATTGTATTTTTGTATAGGAAACGAACCACCTTAAGAGCATTGATCGGCGCGCGACTCAGATTTCACGAAAAACGCTACTTTTCAAATGCGTCTATATCTAACAAAAACTGGTTATTCTGATTTTTACATGTAAAAAAACACTAGAAAATATTGTATTCTAATTTTTCACTTATCATTTATTTTAAAATAATTTCAAGCTTTTGAATAAAACTGACAAAACTAACCAGAAGTTTTTACAACTTTAGGTTCAGGGGCAATTTCAAAACATAATAGCTAAAACCGCTTACATTTTTTAAAAACAAAAAATCTTTACAAACTTGTTGGATCCTTTTGGGTTTTAGCTATTATATGTTTTGAAATTGCCCCTGAACCTAAAGTTGTAAAAACTTCTGGTTAGTTTTGTCAGTTTTATTCAAAAGTTTGAAATTATTTTAAAATAAATGATAAGTGAAAAATTAGAATACAATATTTTCTAGTGTTTTTTTACATGTAAAAATCAGAATAACCAGTTTTTGTTAGATATAAACGCATTTGAAAAGTAGCGTTTTTCGTGAAATCTGAGTCTCGCGCTGATCAATGCTCTTGGTATTAATTATTTATATTTTTATAAATAAGTACCTTCTTACTAATAATAATTTAGGTAGAAAAAGTAATGATATCCTATCAAAAACATAAATGTGAAATGAGAGCCAAGTTCAATAATATTATATTATATGCCTTGGTTGTTGACTTCAACGACAAAATAAGTGAGATCTAAATGGGTGCCAAGTTCAATGGTCCGTCCTGAAATTTATTTACAACAACATAAAATATAATTTCTTCTTAAAACTTAGGAAAATATAAAGTAGCCTAAGGCCTGACTTGGCTTGTTCTTATATACGAATTATATTATAGCCTTCGCAAGTTCTTCGTGGTTAGAGCTCGGCTCTCAACTCGAAGGGCGTGGGTTCGATTCCCGTATTGAACTTGGCACCAACAAAAAATGTTGTTTCCAAGTTTGGTTAGGACTTAGGACAATGCAGGCTGATCGCCTGATTGTCTGACAAGAAAGATCATGCGTCGGATGGGCATGTAAAAAGTCGGACCTGCGCCTGATCTCTCGTCAGTCGTGTCGGTTATCCGTCCCACCGCCGGGTTTCGAAAATAAAGGAAGAAAGAGAGAGTGCTCTTGTGTACCGCGCACACACTTGAGCAATATAAAATTACTCCTGCGTAACTGCCCAGGTTTCAATGAAACCGGCCACCGTCACCGAAATCAGTGTGTGGAGTTATTATTATTAATGATGAGAAACATGATTGCTACAGGGCCTCTAGTCAAGATGCATTCGATAGTTTCGACGACGAAGTTCGACAATAAAATGTATGTTGTATGTAATGTATGTAATTTGACATAAGGCATCGCAAGCGACATGTCACATAACGATGACTTATATCAAATCCCATACATTTTTGATTACGAAGTTCGCCGTCGAACTTATCGAATGCATCTTGACTAGAGTCCCAGTTTCGGTCGCTTGTTTGTACCGGACCTTCGAGGGACTCGATTCTGAAGTGTGTGATGGTGATGTTATAGCAAGTGTACTTCAAAACAAGTACAATGTGTATTGTTCCATTGTTTCATTGTTTCATCGTGTTTTCATTACCCGCGCATTATGTGAGCTAATTAGTTTATGTTGTACACCATTACAGTGTAGTTTTATTTTCTTGAATTTTCTCGAAATTATCTAGGGTAATCTTGTGAAGAAACGTATGTAGGGTAACCCCGAAAGTAGGGTAGTTTCAGCACAGGCGAAGCATGCATACAAGCCGGCTTCCCCTATGTATATTAGGTACTTTCAATCTATTATTTAATATATATTAACTTTTAAAATACGGAATTGGTTCGTCAAATAGTATTAGCACAATATTTTGGGTGCATTGGGCGCAAAATATTGTTTTGGTTTTGTACCGTATATAAAAAATATATATATTATGTAATATATCTACATAAGGGAAGCCGGCTTCTATGCACGCCTCGCCTGTGGTAGTTTGCTAAGAATTTTAACAACTTTTCAGAGACATTTTCATAAGGGTGATATTACATATTATTATACCAAAAATCTTGGTCCAATATGCATTGGATCAAAGTAATTGGATTGTTTGAACGATGTCTTGGGGTTATTCAATGTGAAGAAAATAAGGATTTACAACCCAGATTGTTGTATAAGAAATCCATTAAAGTCGAGTCCATTAAAACTAATCGAATGTTTTGCAGATTCACTGTTGATCAAGTTAATAGGGTCGACCTGACCTCCATAATGAGGGCCGCGGTAAAAACGATACGTATGGTAATACCACGCAAATGGTCCCTAAACCAAACGAATACATTAAATAGAGCCCTGTTTCTGATACAAGTTGTATTTCTTTTAATTTACTTTGATACTAGATGTTAAAATATTGCGGCGCTAAATAGCCTATGTCGTTCCCCGTGATCTACTCTATATCTGTGCCAAATTTCATCAAAATTTCGGAGCCTATTAATAATAATACCTATGGACGCTTCACTCCACGTCAATCTGGCCCCGTGCTAAGTATCCGAAGAACTTGTGTTACAGGTACCAGACAACGGGAAGTATAATTAATACTTTTATACTATACATATATTTACGATTTTTATTATATTATACACGTATTTAGTATACATCCATGATCTAGTAACACAGAAAAACTTTTTTGTTGCTTCAGCGGGATTCGAACCCGCGACGCCCGGCTTGAGCACCAACGCGCTGAGCCACTGAGCCACAGAGCCACAGAGGTCGTATATTTAATTCGTCGTCATCGAAAGGTCGTCTATATTTAATGCAAACAAACATACATACAAACAAACTTTTCCTCTTTATTATATTAGTATAGGTACGTTGGATTGTGTATATTAGGGCATTTGCCTGTAATTTTTTTATTACTTTCAAATTAACAGTGCTCTGAAGAATAAGAAAGTTTGCAAAAGTTTATTAATTGGAATCAATGTACTTGAAGAAATTGCGGATTGTTTGAAGCACTTTTATGAGTCTTATGAAATACTTAGCATACTTAGCATGAGGCCAGATTAACGTGGAATTAAGCGCCCATAAATATTATTATATTATTTTGACGACTGTTTCTGTCCTTTAGCGATTGTGTCATTTTGAAAATAAGTCCTTTTGAGAGTGTCGTTTTGCTACTATGACGTTTTGTTTTTGGAATTTACGCCTACGCGCAGCCTACGCTGTGCTACGTGGTCTCCATTCAAATAAGGGATTTAACTTAAGTACCTACTTAATATTATTTTTCCATAATATAAAATGGAATCATCACTTGTTTGGTTGAGTAGTTGTTCTGCATTGAGTAACCTCCGTGACTACTGGACTTGTGAACCACTGGAAAGAACATAGGCTACATTTTATCGCAGTATCTTTTGACGCGCATGAAGTCGTGGGCGACTTCTATTTATGATATAAAGTGAATAAGATAAGGTTGCAAGAGATTTTAGAGAAACCATATAGGCTTCTTTTTAAAAACATACTTGTTGTATGGAACAACCTATATTATAATATCTTGCCAATCACAGTATGTACATGGATTTTGAACAAAGGGGCAATTCTGCTAAATAAAACCTGCATTAAAACAATTACAATGAAATCCCAATAACCTAAAAACGGTGTTTTTATAAACGTTAAACCAACGTGAAACGCGCTCTGATTGGTCGAAGCGTCATAAAAATCTATTCATGGTAACATGTCGCTTCACTTTCAATCCAATCAAAGTAAAATGAAAGTCTACTTTAAATACGATAATTGAGGTTCTGAACCCCATGTAAAATATCGACAAAGTTCCTGCACGACCAGTTTAGAAACATTTTCCTTGCACTAGGACGCCTCAAAATATTTAAACAAAGAAAGTGACGAGAAAAGACGCCACGACAGCAGACGTGGTCGAACTACGTATTTACACTGTGAGAATGTGAGCGTGCGTATTTCATCTTATGCCTGGTCTAGCGGCAACTTGTTCGATAGTACTGCGAAAAACAATTTATTTATCTTTCATTTAGACTTTATTCGTATTATAGCGGCTAATTATACAATAATTACAACAGCAGTAGTTTATTGTAATAAATGAGTGTTTTTGCAGTAGTTACCATGAAAGAGCAGCCATAAATTGTGTTGGTTGGGCGTACATCACAGCTGCGACCGGCGAACCGCATTACGGGAATTTTTAGCATTATACAGAACATTCTAGAATGTAATTGTAATGAGGTTTTAAATTTTTAAAGTGTTAGCGGCGTTGGCAGAGAAATTTCAACATCGTGTCACGGTTTTGAATATAACGCCGTCGATATAACAACATCTGTCAGAAGCTACTTTTACTTCTAACACACAAATGGCCCTAGGTGTACACTGTACACATTTTAATTTTTATATTCTTGCTTGAAGTGATGTGCTTTAGGCACGATAAGAGTATTTTTGGATTTTAAATGATGAATGAAGTTTCTCTTTTGCCACGTGTAGGTACTCTGTACAAGTGTACATACATGTCATACTTTTTTGAGGCTGGATCTATGTGTCTCGGAATTCGGGACATATAGACCTAGCCTTACTTAGGCCGGGGAAAATTTAGAGCACTGAAAATAAAACTCTGCGCTAATAAAATAGAGTTGAAAATCTAATACACTTTAACCGGCCTTCCGGATTTAGGATAATATAAAGCCTAATACTAGCTAAGGTCTACTGCTTTTTTGGCGCAAATCGAAGGATCAGTGTAGCTTACAAAATATGATTACTTTGTTAGAATTGGATTAAATAGTAGGTTGGGTTGGGTACCAGTGGCGAAGGCTGGTTCTCCTTCATAGGGAAGCCGGAGCCTGCATAATAGGTAGGGATTTGGATGAGGGTCTTTAAAAGGTAAGCGGTAGGGGAAGCCGATAGGAATGGAGTTATAGGTATAGGTCGCGCAACGAATTAAGAGCTTTCGACAAAAGTAGAGGGGGTATGCGCAGAAGTCAGTTTTTGGGTGTGTTTGGCGGTAGCGGGCTCGGGCGGGGAGGTGTGGATACGCCAAACGCATGCCGAACGTGGCTGCCGACACGCTATTGGTTCGTTAGTAATATATATTCTTTGCTATTGGTCACATGCGCGAACGATCCCCTCCACTTTTACTGAGCGCTCATAAACCGTTGCGCGACCTATACACCTCGCCACTGTTGTGTACCTACCCGCAACGTCTATCAGAGAGCTGTCGTTCATGTAAATCATTGAATGATGGTTCTTTACGTTACGCGTAACGTAAGTCGTAACGTTAGTAATAAAATATATTATTTTCTTTGACTTGGGTATAACTTATGACTAGGTATACCTACGTACATACAGAGTACTTATATGTCACCGTAAAATTGTAAAAACCGTTAGATTGTAATATAACTAGTGAAATTGTAAAATGTTGATAGACTTCGGATGCGAATATTCTGCTTATAATTTAACACATTATTTTTCGTCAAATTATGAATATATAATAATGAATCTTTCGACATATTTTTACAATATTGTTAGTTACTTTACAATCAAACTAGTTTTACAATTGTACGGTGACATATATTATATGCACAATACACTCGCCCCAAAAAAAATAAAAACGTTGAAAACCACATTATAAAATATAAATACATAATTTCGAAATACCTTAACTCTCTGTTAAAAAGCTGTTCCCAAAAGCGGTTTATGTACTTGATTTATACCGTAATTGTACAAAACGCTTTTTTACCTCGTAATTTTTTACGCGAAATAAAATGGCTTCAAACAACATTATCTTTAAAAATAATGAGTATTAACCATTGATAAATATATTTAAAAGAAGCACATAATATGTTATGAGCGTGGAAAAAGTGAAGACTCGATATTGTATCTTTTCCTTTCGAGACGATTTTTCATGAGCTTGGTGGCTTATTTCGTATTACAAAAAATCCGTTTGTTTTTGTAAGGGTATATCGGTATCTGGTAACATTATATATAACATGGGGAAGTACCTCTGTCTGTCTGTCTAAGGGCTAACACACGGAATCGAAACGCTACGCGATGCAGCGCTGAATATTTAAGATTGAACTTTATGAATTACACAATAAAAGTTTGAATATCAAGTAGCACCATGCTGTACAACATATGTGCAGTGTATTACTGATTCATATGAAACGTGTAGGTATGTTATTGTGTATGCGAGTTTCTTAGGGGTCGTCCATTAATCACGTGATGCCTAAAGGGGGAGGAGGGGTCCGAAAAAAATCACCAAGTATCACCAAGGGGGGAGGGGGTATAAGGAGACATCACGTGTTTTAATTTTCGAATCTAGTCTATGCATACCGAAATTATTTTTGGTTGTAGATTCGTAGTGTTGTTTAAACACTAACAAAACAAAGGACTCGTATAGTTTTAATTGCTTAAATTATTCGATTAAATTGTTTTGTAAGTTAAATTTTTTCTTCAAACATGACCTGCTTACTATGTAAAAAAAAATACACGTGATCTTAGATGGGGCAGGGGGGGGGGTGGTAGTATAAAACCTCACTACGTATCCTCACGTATCCTCACTCCACCAGGGGGAGGGGAGGGGTCTAAAAAGTTGTTAAAAACATCACGTGATTAATGGACGGTCCCTTACGTCGGTTCTTCGCGCCGGGCTAGTTTCCGAACCGGTGGTAGGCATCATGTAGGACAATTCTATAAGCGTTATATTATAACCTACATGGAAATAAAAAATTTGAGTTTGAGTTTGTAGTGAATAAAATTCAAATTTGAATAGCTAAATTAAAAATGCAGCGTCGCATCGCGTTGCGTATCGTCGCGGTGTGAACTGACCCTAAGTGTCTTAATAGACAATTTTATTTACTACGCAATCACGCCTATTCTATTTGACTGGTTTTGATGAAAACATAGGAATAGAAAGATCAAATATACCTATCAAATGATTAGATATTATAGATATATAAGGTCTCCAAAATCAATTACGGATACTTCAGGCACATGATCCACTGCAGAAAAATAATTGTCATACTCAAACTAAAAAAAATCATGTCATGTATGGGTGACTCTCCGCAAAACGCAAATTTCTTCGAGTATGTAAATTATTTTTCACGTAAACGTCTTTACATAAGCAGTAGATCATATGCCCGAAGTATCCGTAATTGATTTAACCAAACCTTATATATTAGATCTTGCGAAAGGATAGGCTAGTTTTAACTGATGCAGCAACATCTAGTATTTATTAATCAATGGTGCCGTTGTATTATCAGACAAATGGCGGTACAGCCGCCGTGCCGCAGACCGGCGTCGTTTGAGGTCGGCTAACGTATCTATAGGGATGAGATAAGTACGGCGCTGGTCAGGCTAAGGCCCGCAAGGGATTACAACGTTTATCCGAATTTTTATATGGAATCCACAGAATACAGAACATCCAAAATGAGTGTCCGATTACATTTGTACGCAGCGCACTGTAACCAAAACCATGGCGAAACACCGCCCCGCCCGCTCTTTACTTTATTCTTTACACATACAAAACAAATCGCGTTATTATGCTACGACAATTAGGTATTCAATAAAATTAATTAAAAAAAGTTGTGTACAATATTCCGTTATTCTGTGGCAACATATTATGTGTGGATAGCCAGAATTTGGAGTAGTCGTGACGGCTTCACTTTCAAGCGCGTTGACGGTTTCTGGATGATTTGCGTATTCTGTGATGGAATCACAAAAACCAATGGCCATAGATAAATTATTGGTCTCGGCACTCGACAAGATACCTCTGCCGCTAGCGTATTTCAAAAATACGGCAACAAATAGTTCGCCCAAGTCGGCTGCATGCCTGAGTCCGTCATATTGAAATCTACGTGACAGGTGTACGTACCGAATTCTCGCACAATAGTCTCATACACAATGATATTATAAAGTTTACTAGATGTTGCCCGCGACTTCGTGCGCGCAAAAGTTAATTTCGCAGAAACCGTATATTTTCCGCTATAAAAAGTAGCCCATATCCTTCCCCGTGGTCTACTCTACATCTGTGCCAAATTTCATCAATATCTGTCCAGTAGTTTCGAAGCCTATTCAATGCAAATAAACAAACTATTCTTCTTTATTATATTAGTATAGATAACTCACACTACAATAATGAGTTGCCGCATTCCCGGAGCTGTTGTTGTTAGATAGCGCGCTATCTAGTGGAGCGCCGAGATCAATCATCTCTCTAAGCTAATAGCTAATGTAAGGCATATAGGACACCGCATGATAACGTAATGTTAGTTGAAACTAAAAGTCTTATAAAGAGAACTGTATTTTTTTAAACAAATCTTATTTACAATATTTTGAGGTTACAATTAGTCCAACATTCAGCACGTTGCTAGCGAGAGGTGGCCCAAAACTGAGTTCCTATTTTTTTCCGAATGGATCTATGCTAGAGGTCTGGTTAAGATACTATATACCTTCTATATACCTTCGGGCTCTAACTATCCGGGTAGCTAGTTGATTAGAGGAGAAAAAACGTTGCCATAAGGGTCAATTCACAACCGAAACGAAACTATACGCAACGCAGCGCTGAATTTTTAAGATAGCCATTCAAAATTGAACTTTATTCACTACACAAAAATATATTACACAAATTAATGGAATTTCAGAATGAACATATTAAGCCCTTTTGAACTAGCTTTAACCAAAAATTTCAACCCACTATTAGAATATAGACCCCATATTTTTATGATTAAATTACAAATGTGCAGTTATCGGATTTTTTCTTATACTTGTAGTATAAATAGTAGATTGTTAGCCTAGGGTTGAAAGGAATCAATTCCCGAGGTAGTTAGAGCCCGAGCGCAGCGAGGGCGGCTATAGTCCGAGTAGGAATTCATTCTTTTACCCGTGGCATACACTCTACTTTTCATTTAGAATATGAGGAAAATAAAACTAGTTGTTTATCTAAACTATTTATTGATAATAATATATTAGTAATTTAGTATCCCGGCAATTTGTGTTGACTTTTTAATTTTTAAATAAGGAACTTGCCGCTCGCCGCGGCACTCGCGGCTTATTCCGCTCAAAGAAGTTTGCGCTAACACACGGAATCGAAACGCTACGCGACGCAGCGCTAAATATTTAAGATTGAACTTTATGAATTACACAATAAAAGTTTGAATATCAAGTAGCACCACGCTGTACAACATATGTGCAGTGTATTACTGATTCATATGAAACGTGTAGGTATGTTATTGTGTATGCGAGTTTCTTAGGGGTCGTCCATTAATCACGTGATGCCTAAAGGGGGAGGGGGGGTCTGAAAAAAATCACCAAGTATCACCAAGGGGGGAGGGGGTATAAGGAGACATCACGTGTATTAATTTTCGAATCTAGTCTATGCATACCGAAATTATTTTTGGTTGTAGATTCGTAGTGTTGTTTAAACACTAACAAAACAAAGGACTCGTATAGTTTTAATTGCTTAAATTATTCGATTAAATTGTTTTTTAATTTAAATTTTTTCTTCAAACATGACCTGCTTACTATGTAAAAAAATACACGTGATCTTAGATGGGGGGGGGGGGGGGGGGGTAGTATAAAACCTCACCACGTATCACCAGGGGGAGGGGAGGGGTCTAAAAGTTGTTAAAAACATCACGTGATTAATGGACGGTCCCTTACGTCGGTTCTTTGCGCCGGGCTAGTTTCCGAACCGGTGGTAGGCATCATGTAGGACAATTCTATAAGCGTTATATTATAACCTACATGGAAATAAAAAATTTGAGTTTGAGTTTGTAGTGAATAAAATTAAAATTTGAATAGCTAAATTAAAAATGCAGCGTCGCATCGCGTTGCGTATCGTCGCGGTGTGAACTGACCCTAAGTGTCTTAATAGACAATTTTATTTACTACGCAATCACGCCTATTCTATTTGACTGGTTTTGATGAAAACATAGGAATAGAAAGATCAAATATACCTATCAAATGATTAGATATTATAGATATATAAGGTCTCCAAAATCAATTACGGATACTTCAGGCACATGATCCACACTGCAGAAAAATAATTGTCATACTCAAACTAAAAAAAATCATGTCATGTATGGGTGACTCTCCGCAAAACGCAAATTTCTTCGAGTATGACAATTATTTTTCACGTAAACGTCTTTACATAAGCAGTAGATCATATGCCCGAAGTATCCGTAATTGATTTAACCAAACCTTTTATATATTAGATCTTGCGAAAGGATAGGCTAGTTTTAACTGATGCAGCAACATCTAGTATTTATTAATCAATGGTGCCGTTGTATTATCAGACAAATGGCGGTACAGCCGCCGTGCCGCAGACCGGCGTCGTTTGAGGTCGGCTAACGTATCTATAGGGCTGAGATAAGTACGGCGTTGGTCAGGCTAAGGCCCGCAAGGGATTACAACGTTTATCCGAATTTTTATATGGAATCCACAGAATACAGAACATCCAAAATGAGTGTCCGATCACATTTGTACGCAGCTCACTGTAACCAAAACCATGGCGAAACACCGCCCCGCCCGCTCTTTACTTTATTCTTTACACATACAAAACAAATCGCGTTATTATGCTACGACAATTAGGTATTCAATAAAATTAATTAAAAAAAGTTGTGTACAATATTCCGTTATTCTGTGACAACATATTATGTGTGGATAGCCAGAATTTGGAGTAGTCGTGACGGCTTCACTTTCAAGCGCGTTGACGGTTTCTGGATGATTTGCGTATTCTGTGATGGAATCACAAAAACCAATGGCCATAGATAAATTATTGGTCTCGGCACTCGACAAGATACCTCTGCCGCTAGCGTATTTCAAAAATACGGCAACAAATAGTTCGCCCAAGTCGGCTGCATGCCTGAGTCCGTCATATTGAAATCTACGTGACAGGTGTACGTACTGAATTCTCGCACAATAGTCTCATACACAATGATATTATAAAGTTTACTAGATGTTGCCCGCGAATTCGTGCGCGCAAAAGTTAATTTCGCAGAAACCGTATATTTTCCGCTATAAAAAGTAGCCCATATCCTTCCCCGTCGTCTACTCTACATCTGTGCCAAATTTCATCAATATCTGTCCAGTAGTTTCGAAGCCTATTCAATGCAAATAAACAAACTATTCTTCTTTATTATATTAGTATAGATAACTCACACTACAATAATGAGTTGCCGCATTCCCGGAGCTGTTGTTGTTAGATAGCGCGGTATCTAGTGGAGCGCCGAGATCAATCATCTCTCTAAGCTAATATTTATTATATAATATTTCCACACCTCTAAAGAGGTAGAAATTGTGAAACTAATTAGACTTAAGAACACTGTACACCAATTTCTCGGAAATAAACGATATTATTATTATTATTATTATTATAATAGCTAATGTAAGGCATATAGGACACCGCATGATAACGTAATGTTAGTTGAAACTAAAAGTCTTATAAAGAGAACTGTATTTTTTTAAACAAATCTTATTTACAATATTTTGAGGTTACAATTATATAATAGTCCAACATTCAGCACGTTGCTAGCGAGAGGTGGCCCAAAACTGAGTTTTTATTTTTTTCGAATGGATCTATGCTAGAGGTCTGGTTAAAATACTATATACCTTCTATATACCTTCGGGCTATAACTATCCGGGTAGCTAGTTGATTAGAGGAGAAAAAACGTTGCTTTAAGGGTCAATTCACAACCGAAACGAAAGTATACGCAACGCAGCGCTGAATTTTTAAGATAGCCATTCAAAATTGAACTTTATTCACTACACAAAAATATATTACACAAATTAATGGAATTTCAGAATGTACATATTAAGCCCTTTTGAACTAGCTTTAACCAAAAATTTCAACCCACTATTAGAATATAGACCCCATATTTTTATGATTAAATTACAAATGTGCAGTTATCGGATTTTTTCTTATACTTGTAGTATAAATAGTAGATTGTTAGCCTAGGGTTGAAAGGAATCAATTCCCGAGGTAGTTAGACGCCCGAGCGCAGCGAGGGCGGCTATAGTCCGAGTAGGAATTCATTCTTTTACCCGTGGCATACACTCTACCTTTAATTTAGAATATGAGGAAAATAAAACTAGTTGTTTATCTAAACTATTTATTGATAATAATATATTAGTAATTTAGTATCCCGGCAATTTGTGTTGAGTTTTTAATTTTTAAATAAGGAACTTGCCGCTCGCCGCGGCACTCGCGGCTTATTCCGCTCAAAGAAGTTTGCGCTAAATTCACACTGGCTGTTTAGAAAGTCATGTTATTTTTAATAGTTTTTTTTTACATAAAACTCTTCACAGCTGACAGCAGTTCTATTTTTGAAGTTTTGAAGATATATACAAATCCATTCCGGCCCGAGGGCCGCAATGAATTTGTATGAGTTTTTCCCTCCCTATGAAAGGAAAGTAGCGTTTTCCACCCAATAATCAGATCAAAACAACACTACTTTCCGAGTATGAGAAATGAAAACGATTTTACTTACCGAATTTCATAGACCTAAGTCAACGGGAAGTAGGTACCCTATGAATTTTGATTCCCTTGGGAGTGTCGAAACTCGGAACATGGGTTTATGTAGCAAAAACGACCGTATCTTTTTTTAATTAACTTAAAAGTCTGTTTTTTTCACAGCTTCAAGGGACCATAGGCCTTTTTTTTTCGAGGGGAGAATCTTTAAAAGATCATCCTAAACTGTCTTGGGGATATGAGCTAGGGGTATGTGGAGATTTTCCCACTAAAAACCCCTCGGTGATCCACTTCAACGCTATTGGAGAACTCTGGGATCTCATTTGAACTACGCCAGTGCAAGGGGACCATAGGCCTGAGTATTCGGTTAATTTCAACGATACCTCAACGCGTTCCCGAAATAAAGTGTTTTGACTCTTAACAGACAGACAACAAAGTAATCTTATAAGGATTCCGTTTTTTTTCCTTCTGAGCATCTTCTGAGGTCATAAAAACAAAGTTCATTCATTTATCATGGATCTTACATCCAGATATCTTAGCATGTATCAATACTTGGAACATAGACGTATATTATAGACGAGGCATGTTGAGGCAAAAAGTGTCTCCAGTAAATTGGCCCCAATTTTGAAATTTTTGGGGCCATTTTGAAATTCGAAGTATGGTGAAAACAAGATGGCTGACATTTGACTTATGGTGAAAACCAAGATGGCGTAACCTTTTCTTGTATGAAATTTTTTTCTGCTAAATGTACGTGATAGCCTATCTTGAGTTGAAATCTTTGACTTGGAATCAATACACGACCTACATGATTTATTACAACTATCTACACAGGATTTTCAATCTTGTGCAATTGCAATAAAGTGTTATTTAGATGTGATGATCTTTAAACTCCGCGGAGAATTTGCAACTGGGTTCTTTTCTTTTCTTTGAATATGTAAGTCGGTAAGACCAATACCTCAGTCACATGCACTCTACTCTTCAAAGAATTAAAGGATTTGGCAAGCTTTGGGAAGATTTGTCGTTTTATTCAAACTTTCAAGACGGATTGTGGATATTATATTATGTAGATGGGTATGGGTTAACCTGGAAAACATTTGTATAAAGGCTGGAATTTTAAAAAATACCGTGAGAAATTTATGGTTTGACTAGCGGCCTGCGGCTCTGGCGTCGTAAATACCACGGAAACACTACTTTTACGGCATGAATTGTATTCTGTAATTTAATCCAGAGGCAACTGCCGTACAAAATTTTATTAAAATCCGTTCAGTAGTTTTTGCGTGACAGTAATAATAATAATATCTATGGACGCTTCACACCACGTCAATCAGGCCCCGAGCTAAGTATCCAAAGAACTTGTGTTACAGGTACCAGAAAACGGGAAGTATATTTAATACTTGTATACTATACATATATTGAAAATTTTTATCATATTATACACATATTTAATACACATCTATAACCCAGGAACAAGGAGAAACTTTTTGTTCCTTCGGCGGGATTCGAACCTGCGACCCCAGGCTTGAGCACCAACGCGCTGAACCACTGAGCCACAGTGTCAGAGTCGTGCCACAGTGTTACAAACATTCATCCAACTTCACAAACTTTCACATATATATATAATATTAAGCAGGACTAGATTTTGTCCACGACTCTGCCCGCATGGAATATTGTTCCATGCAAAAATTATTTTCCCCCACGAGAATACTGTACTTTTTTCAAACCCGCGACCTCCGGCGTGAGCGCCACAGCTACAGAGATTGTCACAACAAAGGGGAACTTTTAATAAAATCAAATCACCAAAATAGATAAACCCCAAGTTTTGAAATTTTAATGAGTTCATTAACGACGATTTTGGCGGTAATTATCTGATAGCTTGGCCGTTTCCCCGAAGATGTTGAGCGCCGTTCTAAAGTCATTAGAATCTTCCATCTGCGCAAAATGATCAGAAATTGTAACAGGATTATTTTGTTCGTGCTAGTTACTTATCTTTGATGTCTAGCATTTGACTGATTTTAGAATTATGCGAGAGGTACTATCAAGAAAGTTGCCGCTCGACCAGGCATACGATGTAAATCGACTAACATCGCCATTGAATCGTGCGTACGCAAACATACCTACGTGTAAACATGTAGATCTACCACATCTGCAGTCGGTGCGGTCACTTCCTTTGTGTTTAATTATTTTGAGGCGTCCTAGTGAAAAGACAAAGTTATGAAACTGGTCGAGCAGGATCTTTGACGATGGTACCTAATAATCCTTATAGAGCTCGGTAATGTCTGCCTACCCGTATTGGATAATATTATAAATATGGAAGTTTGTAAGTTTGTTTCTCTTTTACGCAAAAAGTAATGAACGGATTTTCATGAAATTTGGTATGCTAGTAGTTTAAGCTCTGGATTTAATTTTATCCCCAAAAAGACAGTGCTCTCGTGTGATACTTTATTTACACGAGCGGAGTCGTTAAGAAGTAAGCGTTAATTTTTTAAGTAAGTGTGTATTTTCTATATCGTTTATGATATAAGACGCTATATCAAGAGAAGACTACATAATAATTTTTACTTTCATTTATTTTGCTAGTAACAAAACTTCTCACAGCAAATACTTTGAAACATGCTTTTGTTCGGCTATTTATAATGTAGTTAAAATTTACACAGCAAATTACAACAGAGGAACAGAAACATATTACAATTCATAATTTTGCATACTCAGTACTCCGTCGTATTCCACAGTCAATCCGGATTCATGCATTTTAAAAGTACTTAGAGAACAAGGCATTACGTAAGAACGGGAATGCATTATGCAAAAGCACGCAAATTTAACGGCAATTTTCTTTAGAGCTTCAGTTTGCTAGGCACACTGAGAAATGCTGTGGATTTACTTAAAAAAATATTATATGGCTCGCCCGAGCTCCCCCGACACTGTAGAAATGCGGTGGTTGGCTTGAATTATGTTGTGTTTAAAGGTTTGTATGTAAATAAGTGTGACTAACCCAAACATTATTCTCTTGTAGTTTAACACTTTTATTCGTAGTTTTTATTGAAGCTTTCGTGTAAATATATCCGACGGGAATGCTGTACTTTTAGACCAGCTAGATTAAGATTCCGAGCTAGGCTAGATAAAAAAGACTAAACAAAAGTGATTTAGATAGAGTTTGCTAACTTTTTAAGTCCTATTACTCTTGTAATTATTCTCTAGGCCTCATGATTTAGAATAGACGTTCCCCGATTAAGTCTAAATACTTAATTAAAAGCTATCTCTCTAGAAGATTAGACCGCAATTTAATTTAGGCAATAAATTATGTAAAGTCCTAGTCCTAGGAATAAATCTTTCTGTGTTACTGCAATATCATATACTAGACCGATAGAAGTCGTTTGCGTAGATTCCCGTGGAGCTTAAATTTTGTAAAATCGTAGGTGTAGTTGTAGATGTAGATGTAGGTAGGCGTAGGTTGTAGTTGTAGATGTTTGTGTAGTTTGTAGGTGTAGATATCTATGGACGCTTCACACCACACGTTAATCTGGTATCCTAAGAACTTGTGTTACGGGTACCAGACAACGGACATATATTTAATACTTTTTATACTATACATATATTTCAGATTTTTCTTATATATTATATACACACATTTAATCTACATCCATGACCCAGGAACACAGAAAACTTTTTGTTTCCTCGGCGGGATTCGAAACCCACGACTTCTAAACCGACGTGCTCAACTACTAAGCCACAGAGGTTATTAGTTTTAGAGTTACGAAATATAATTTTGAATTGTTTTTATGTGTAAATAAATAAAATTGTATGTAACTCGTAACTATTAATAACGCAAAAGCATTATTTTTTTATGTTAAAAGTATTTATACTGTACTAGCTGATACCCGCGGCTCCGCCCGCATAAGTACAGTAACCCGAGGGAACCGTATATGTCCCGCGATAAAAAGTAGCCTATGTCCTTTCCCGTGGTCTACTTTATATCTGTGCCGAATTTCATGATAATAGTATTTTTTACGTGAAACTGCAAATAAAGTATCCCACGGGAACCGAACATTTCCCCTCGATAATAAGGAGGTCTATGTCATTTCTCAGGCTCTAGACTATCTGTGTACCAAATTTCAATTAAATCAGTTCAGTAGTTTTGGCATGAAAGATGGACAAACATACACACTTTCCCATTTATAAATTAGGATTGGTTCCAGAACGTTATTAGTAAGTATTTCAGGTACATTAACATGTATACTAACTAATGTATCTTGTTAAATCAGTTGTATACATTTCAGGAATCCAACGAAGCGTTCAGACATGTGTAAAATTAATCCACAAAGCAATACCAGTGGTAAGTTCATCCCGGACCCTCGGGATTCCGTACGCTGGAACCACTACTAAGTTTCGACACGACGATAGAGGAAGCTGCATAGTCTTTGTGGTCACAGTCTTAGTTGAGTTTTACAAGGTTTCAGCTAAATTGTTTTGTATCTTCACGGTACAGCACATTTTATACTTATTGGGCTTTCAATATTACGTAAATAATGATTGTATGCATAACTAAATAACAGAAAAACAAAACGATTATATTTTCTGACAACACTCACTAAGTGCTACATTAAGCACCAGCATTGAAGGTCACGCAACCACCGCGCAGTATCTGCTGCGCGAGGCTTGAATCAACGTTAATTATTTCATAGGATAATACACACACCGTCATATTTAGCGGAACATAAAATAAAGGTTTGATATCAGTATCATATAAGGTTGCTGGCTGGTTTATACGTCATTTAATTTAAAAAGAAATATTTTCAAATTAAGAAAACAACTGAACATCACATTTTATGCAATTGTTTTAATTTTATTCAAATACACCTTATCTGGAGCGAACTTCGAGTATTTATTCCTTCTGAGTTTGATTTAAAATTTCATTGAAATACTGTTTTTTATTAGTTTTTTTTTATCGCGTATCTTTTTGGAGTTGAGGATTGAATTATGCCTGACTTAGCCCCAACGGAGATTGCCAGGGCACTCGAAATGCGAAGAAATGGTCAAACCTACAGAGTGATATCCAGAGATTTTCGTCGACCAATTTCAACGATCCATCGCAGTATCCAACGGTTCAGGGAGACCGGTACTTATGTGAGAAGAGCAGGACAAGGCAGAAAAAGACGCACTTCGAGGGATAATCGTTTCATTTCATTAGTGTACGTAGGAACCCCCGTTCGACGGCCATCCAAGCCCGACATGAGTTAGAAGCAGTGCGGGGTGTAACCGTAAGTGAGCGTACGGTACGAAGAAGGTTCGAAGAAGCTGGTTTGGGTTCATTTGTGCCCGCCAAGGCTCCAAGGCTCGAGGTAAATCATCGTAGAAACAGGTTAACTTTTGCTCAGGAACATCGACTTTGGAACGCGGACCAATGGAGTAAGGTACAATCTTAGTGATGGGTGCAGAATTCTCTTAAATCAAATTGACGGCAGGCAAAGAATATACAGACGCAAAGGAAAACGATACATTCAGACAAATTTTGAAACTACAGTTGCATACGGTGGTGGATCAATAATGTTTTGGGCGGGCATTTGTTTGGGAGCTCGCACAGACTTGGTAGTGATTGACAGAGGGAGTCTGACTGCAGACCGCTATATCAGAGAAGTTTTACAAGAAAATGTCGTACCGTTTGCCCCATATATCGGTGACGATTTTGTTTTTATGCAGGATCGGGTAACTCAAGCTTATCTTAATGATATGAATATCACTCTTATGGAGTGGCCGGCGAGATCACCGGATATGAACTCAATAGAGCACGTTTGGGACTTGCTGAAAAGAAAAGTTAAGTCCAGAATTCCAGCTCCTGCCAACGTGGGTGAACTGCGAATCGCCGTAGTAGAGGAATGGCGGAGACTATCTCAGGAGACCATCGATAACATCGTTCTCAGTATGCCTAGATAGATAGAAACTTTAATAAGAGCACGTGGAGGAAATACGCGATATTAATCACCATTTTTCTAATTTAATTAATATTTTTTAATATTAATTTTCACTTTTTCCGGTTATGTGAAAAGTTCAAAAATGTACCATTTTACAAAATAATAATAGCCCTTACTCGCAAATTCTGTTCTTAATGTGATATCATTTTAAGTAAAACAAATGAAACTTTAAGTAACAAAAGAAGTGTAGTAAGTAGATTTCAAAATAAAACCATATTTTTTTAATTATGGACCTTTTTTTTGTGTTCCGCTAAATATGCCGGTGTGTTATTTTTTATTTTACTATGTTAATGTTAGTTTTTTTTTATGAGAATCGAAAATTGATCACGTTTCCTGAACATATTATATTTTCGTTTTGAATACACCATGTATGTGTTATATGGCAGCTCATTGGTAAGGCCATGGGGGTAGAGAAAAGGCGACCGATTGCTGTAGAAAATAGTGTCCCAGAAATATGGACAAAATAAGTGAGGCGCTGCGATCGCTAAGTTGTCTCAATAAAAGCGGAATGCCACGAAGAAAATTATACTGTGTTTTGTGGCTGAAAAATTAATTATAAATACAAATTTTCAGGGACAGGCGGGCAATGCTTTAGCATGTAGCGATCGGTCTCCTTTTCTCTAAGCAGTTAAGGCAATCCGCTGTTGGTATTGTAATAAAGAAAATAAAAGTATAATATTAAATCTGCGTCCCTCCTGCATAATGTTTTTAAAACCCAGGAAAAATATTTTATATTGACAGAGCTTAAAGCTTCAAAAAACATTCAAAAGAGTTATTAACACTAAATCTACGTGAATCCTAAATACTCAATGAAAAAATTGAGCTCCAAAGCTCGGTTGCTCGTAATATAGCGGTAGATTAAAAACGCTGGATGTACGTTTCGGTCACTTGGGATTCATCTGAATAAGCCGTGCCCAATGACATCATTTTGAAGATGCTGCAATCTGCAAGTTTTAGTCTAAATGCTCTGCCAATATACAACTAGTTTGATCTATCAATATATTATATTACTAATGCCCTGTTTATGAAGTTTTTCAGAAACAAGTTAACGAACCAATAGCGTTAGTTAATAGATAAACTACCGACAAATTTACCTCAGAAATTTACTTTACTTTATAATTTACTCCGGGCCTTAGTTGATTTGGTAGTCCACAATTCTGGAAAAATCTAGTTTTTGTGAATCTGAGAGCGCGGCAGCAGTCTCAAATTCACAAAAACTATTGAATGACGGTTGTTTAAGTCAGTAATATATATTTGACGTATTTGACGTAACACAATGAAGTAATATCTACTACATCACTCAATAAACTAAGACTACATCTAGTACAAGCCCGTGTCACTAAATTACATAGGTAGGTACATAGATATATAATATTAAAAAGAGGTAGATATGTTATAAACGCGTAAAAATGAAGACTCGAATTGGCCCGAGTCGGGCCAATTTTGGTTAGTGTGCTCCGCAAGTAATAGCGTGTTTTGTGTTACTATGCGACGTTGACATATTGATATGCGTCCCATGTCAATGTGTGTCGTGGCACAGAAATATTGTCAGTTTTGTAAGGATATAACGTATCTATGTAATAATTAATCAAAGGGTAGGTAAGTATATTATAATGTTTAAGAAGTAGTAAATACATATGTACGTAAGTATATAATATTTTATTTACTCTATGACCGAAGTGATAGGACCAACAGCTAACATTGGGGGCGTTAGCATTTGATATCAGCTATACGAAAAAATTTATTCACTTGGATCTGGGATCAGTTTTTGGTAAATGCAGTGTCTATTTAAATGTCTATGGTTATGCAGCTCTATATTAAAAATGTATCATAAAACGGAATTCACGATGCACTTTGAGGACGTGGTTGGCGGCTCCGTTCGCCATGAATTCTTGAGCCTGAACGAAATTAAGTGTCGCGTTTTGTCTTTTGATGTAATTAGGTTATGTCAAATAAGTAGTATAAGACTTTCCTTTTTTGGAATAAGAACGAAAAACGTATTATACAACGTATACAAGAATTAGTCGCCTATTATGCCGAAAATACATTCACATACATTTAGTAAAACAACATACCGCAAAATATAAAACAAGCATACCTTTGCTAGTGAACTTGATTGAATGTAACTTTGTCTCTGGTCTCAATTACTCACGGGACTATTGTACAGAAATATCTGTCTGTTGCTAAATTCTGAAGTTCTCATCCAATGATTTCCTCCATATATGTTGTTTTTGAATATAACAAAACGTCGGGATAAACTTAACTGAAAAGAAACTGCGATAAAATCGTATCTATGAAATAAATAAAAATAAATCTAATGAAAAAAACTAAGTAAACAAACGCGGAATCCCTGGGGAAAAAAATAATAAATGTAGGCCAAATTATTTTCAATATAATGTTACAATTTAAATAAAATGTGAAGAGTCCATTAAGTTAAAATGTTAGATAATACACGTGCCTCTCGAGAAATGTATATTTTATAAAGATTGAATGAAATGTATATTTAAAAATAATCATGTTTCTATGAAAATAAAAACCCAATAAGCTTCAGTATCACTGAAAAACTGACAGCAAAAAACGAACCAGATAATAATATTATACCACAATTACAGCAAGAACTTAAAAATACTTATGGCGTTTTTACCTGCTTTTTATAAGCAGGTAAAAAGTGGCGACCACAAACCAATATACTATTGTTAATTAGATTGTACAATTTTCATTCACATATCATTTTCGGTGATTATTTTTATTCAGATCCATTGAGTAGTGAAGATAATCAGTAAATTGGTAATCATATTTGACATTAATATTCGTTGAAATTAGTTAAAATATCACAGTATTAACCCCACCTCCTTCTGTAATGCGAACTACGCTGTTGTCATCCAGGTCATAGTAATATTATAATATATTCTTTGTCCAGGTGCAGTTACGCTCGTATATATTTTACCTAACTTTATCTTTGGTTATGAACTAATGTACTTGAAAACCTTATTATAAAACATCTTTACTAATATGTAGTTTTAAAATAATATCACGTCAATCTGGCCCCGTGCTAAGTATCCGAAGAACTTGTGTTACGGGGACCAGGCAATGTGAATAAATTTAATAAGTTTTTTATTATACAAATATTCAAGGTTTTTATTATTATAGATACATATATTTAATACACATCCATGACCCAGAAACACAGAAAAGATATTTGTTTCTTCGATGGGAATCAAACCTGCGACTCTCGGCTTCAGTATCAACGCGCTCAGACACTGAGCCACAGAGGTTTTCAATTTTATAACACTTACTTATTACGAGGTACGATGTTCTTATACTATATGATTACTACGAGTTACCAGAAGCGAAGGCTGGTTCTCCATCAAAAGGAAGCCCTAGCCTGTAGATGTAAGATCACTTGCAAAACTTAATACCTATCTTAAGAAATTTTGGTCCTAGGTAGACAAAAAGATGTCGTGTCCGTAAATAAGCATAAGTCCTATTCATGATCTATAAGGCAATATAATAGTTATTGTATTTTAACAGCCTCCGTGGTCTAGTAGAGCATTGGCTCTCGACTCGGAGGTCGTGGGTTCGATTCCCGCATTGGAACAACAAAAAAATGTTGTTTTCAAGTTTGGTTAGGACAATGCGAGCTGATCACCTGATTGTCTGACAAGAAAGATGATCCATGCGTCGGATGGGTGTCTGATCTCTCGTAAGTCGTGTCGGTTATCCGTCCCACTGGATTATGAGAGTAAAGAAAAAGAGTGCTCTTGTGTACTGCGCACACACTTGGTCAATACAAAATTACTCCTGCTAACTGGCCTGTTTTCAATGAAACCGGCCACCGTCACCGAAAATCGATGGGGGAGTTATTATTATTGTATCTTAATTAAACGTGAAGCCGGTGTGAATCGTGTTGCACTCGTCGCGACCGCTAGTTACGGCAAATGAATGTAACGTAAAACAAAATGGTGCCAGTAAAGGCCAGTCGAATAAGGTGAGAAAACTTCAGACTACTGAATATTTTCAGTCACGTTCCTAACGAGCCTCATATGCATGAGTGTGCACCAGGCGAGCTGTATGAATACAGCTTATTGGACATTCTGAAGCCCCGGTTTACTGAATCACTCGACTCTCTTCAGTCACAGGGGCAGGGCCGGACTGTAACTGGCCTAATATTACTTAGGGCCCAATTTAAGTATTGGAAAAACAAATAAGACACTAAAATACTTACGATCTGTTTAATTTAATAAAATGATGGATTTTTTCGCATTGTCATCAATTTTTGGCTTTGATTTAACTTAGCTGGCCCCTGGTTTTTTTGCCTTCAGCCCTGGGCGCTGAAGGCAAAAAAACCATACGGTAGATCCGGCCCTGCACTGGGGCTTAAGCATTTTTTAGCCAAGCGGGTACATTTTGCGATGATATTGTAGAAAACGTAGCAGCTTGTTTTTTAGTGTATGAAAAATTTTACTACGCATGTGCATGTAACATCATGAATTCTTCTTTAAGAGTTCCGTGTAACTCCAAAAAACTCTTGTGGAAAAAGTGGAAGCTCCTAAGGGAGATCTCTGACCGAGCGAAGTGGTATGTTGGGTTAGGCCGAAGTTAACTGTAGCAGTTTTCAGATGCTGTATATATAGCGCCGAACTGTAAAAACTTCGATAGCGCGATTCAGGATTGTAGCGATAATTAGTCCTGCTCCACACTCCGCTCGCGACACTTAGAATAGTCCGCGAAAATTACTTGAAAAATGAACGAATTGCGCGTTGATAGTTACGGAACCCTCCTGTCATGTCAGAGTCATGGCCTGAGTCCTGACATGCCCCTGATGTAGCATGCTACTCAATTTAAATAAGTTATTACTCGTAGTACAGGGCTACGATAACGTCTTTATCTTAGCTCTCTACGAGTTTCGTAGCTCTCTACGAGTACCGTAGCGCTCTACGAGTATCGTAGTCTTCTACGAGTATAATAGCTCTCTACGAGTATCGT
The DNA here is from genome assembly GCA_905404095.1 of Glaucopsyche alexis. Taxonomy (NCBI): domain Eukaryota; kingdom Metazoa; phylum Arthropoda; class Insecta; order Lepidoptera; family Lycaenidae; genus Glaucopsyche; species Glaucopsyche alexis. Next base: position 18,266,187 of record FR990054.1, on the reverse strand, counting down.
ATCATTCTACGAGTTTCGTAGCACTCTACGAGTACCATAGCACTCTACGAGTGTGTAATGTTTTCGTAGCATACTACGGACTACCTTGTACAGGCTACGTGGCATACCATAGTGACGAATTTGTAACATACTGTTGTAGCTTTAGGTTCCCAGTCTATACAGTTCATTGTATGCTGGTTTGGAGATGTCTTGTAGTGAATTTGGAATATTATTTTACACAAATAAAAATCTTTAAAATATTCGTTCAGTTTACGGTATTTAACAAGAGTTGTCACTACTACCTACATCAATATCAGCATATTAAATAATACAAACCAACCACATTTTTAATGTCTTTTATCGTCGTTTTTCACACATTGTGTCTGTCAAAACTGATTGTATTTTTGCTGAACTTCTGTATATATTGTTATTCTTGGTGACATCAAATGTGATTAAAAGCAACCATTTTGTTCGACATCAACCACCTCTGGGTCAATTTTGGACCAACACCTTTGCATTTCAGAAAAAAAATATGTATTTCAGTAAAATATTGGCAAAGCTTATGATCTCGGATTTACGTCATTATATTCCAATTTATATTGGCATCTTGCATCCTTCTTGAAACATGTTGCGTTGTTTATAACAGTGTGGGAGGAACATTTGTGATGGAGATATGATGACAGCGCCTGGTCCGGCTTAGGCTAGTGACTGTTAAACAATAGTTTGTAAATCCTTTATTTATGACGTCATAACTTAAGTTTAATGACCCGTCAAAAGTTATGCGGCCTTTAGCTTAAGATTTTAAATGGCAGTTAAGTTATTGCTGATACCAGTACAGATTTGGAGTGAGCTCGCCGTCTTGGTTTTCGCATGTACTTCTTATGTTAGAGTGGTGATACAAACGATACAGCAATACTTATTAAATCTCCTTTATTTATGTATTATATAATATTATACATAATTATATGAGAGATGCTTAACATAAATACGTCTACACTATACTTATACCCCCTTACTAATAAACGCTGTATAAGCTTTGAATAGATAAACAGTGTTTTGTTCACATCACACAAGTGACATGTTTAATTCGATAGAAAGAGACAAAACACTGTGTAACTATTCAAAGCTTATACAGCGTTTATTAGTAAGGGGGATATAATATAGCCTTTTGGATAACTAAATTATTCTCCATAGGCTTCGCACGTGACATCTGTCAAATCTGTGTGTGTGTGTGTGTGTCTTATAACTTTTGAACCGGTTTGAACGGTTTTGAAAGTGGTTTGACCGATTTTATTGCAGATGACGCCATTCGAAAGGGCTTGGCCAAACTATTTGAATACACTTTGGACAGATTCGGACAGACAGATTCCAACTGTGATTTTTTGTAAGTGTTTTTTTGGACGAAAACGGTTTTATCAATCAACTCCAAAAATTAACCAGCTCAAAATAGGTTGATTCGTTCGAGAGATATCGTGGAAGAAAGAAAACGGAAAAAATGATTTTTTCGGAATTACTCCGAAATTTTTCATCTAAAAAATTTTGTTGTCAATTCTTTCAAAAGACATGAAAAACTGCATCAATTGCCGCTAATCGCGTGAAAATTGGTTGATTCATTCCAAAGTTATGACAGTTTGTAATTAAAAAAAATAGTGTTTTATTAAACTCTGATGAAATTAATAAAAGTCTGATGAAAAAAAAATATCAATTAATATTTTTAGCATAGATATATAATATTAAAACTAATTTTTAGTTTATTTTTGAGCTCGATAAGCTCAAAAATGACGCATTAGATAAAATTTAAGCGCTTAGCGGGAAGTTGCACGGATGGCCTTTAGGTCAATTGGTTTCCTATTTTTTTAAATAACGCTTCTGAAATAATAAATAAAATTAATGTTACACTCCGATTAATAACTCACACTACTATTGCGTTTGTATATTATCAGTAGGTGTTGGTTTGACACACGGAAAAAATGATTTTTTCGGAATTACTCCGAAATTTTTCATCTAAAAAATTTTGTTGTCAATTCTTTCAAAAGACATGAAAAACTGCATCAATTGCCGCTAATCGCGTGAAAATTGGTTGATTCATTCCAAAGTTATGACAGTTTGTAATTAAAAAAAATAGTGTTTTATTAAACTCTGATGAAATTAATAAAAGTCTGATGAAAAAAAAATATCAATTAATATTTTTAGCATAGATATATAATATTAAAACTAATTTTTAGTTTATTTTTGAGCTCGATAAGCTCAAAAATGACGCATTAGATAAAATTTAAGCGCTTAGCGGGAAGTTGCACGGATGGCCTTTAGGTTAATTGGTTTCCTATTTTTTTAAATAACGCTTCTGAAATAATAAATAAAATTAATGTTACACTCCGATTAATAACTCACACTACTATTGCGTTTGTATATTATCAGTAGGTGTTGGTTTGACACAATTGTCAATCTTTAGGCGTGACTCCTGTTCGAAACATTACACAGAAAACATGAAACATTGGGGCGTGGCTATACACATTTGTCTAGGAATAGACAATGTTTTTGTTTTCGGAGACGTACGAAAAACATTCCCGCGCGGGTAGAGAGGGGAAGAAATGTTTCATTTCTTAACTAGTGTTCACATCGTTCACATGACACCTAGGTACAGGTTTTTTAGGGTTATAGTTTTGCTTGTTGTGTTTTTTGTGTTTGTTTTTGTGATCGCTCATAATATACCGCCTGACTTAAGGCGCTGTGAGTAGTCAACTATGAAGTATTCGAGGGGGTGAAGGAGATGAGTGGGGGACGTGCCGCCCCCGTTACTGCGGGGTACTTCATGCGAAATACGTCAACGTGATGTGTCTATAATGTACGAAAGCGTAATTTCGATAAAATCGTAATGTGCTTCATAGCCTAGCGGTATTTTGCCCGCCTAAAGCAAAGCGTTAGCGTCTAGGTTCAAATCTCATTACAATTTAATATATTTCAAAATGTCTATTTTCTGTCTAGGTCAATTATTATAAGAAGTCTAATTCCTAATTTTGTGCCAAATTTAGCCATTGCGATTTGAGAAAGTTAAGTTTTTTGGTAAGTAGTTAAAGGGTAAAAAAAATCTAAAAAAAAAGCTCAATTAAGTCACTGAACTCCTAAACGGCTGTACCGATATTAAGTAATGAAAAATTTTGTGTGTCTTCAGGTTGATTCGAGAATGGTTTAGATTTGCAATCGGACCTGGTAGATGGCGCTGCTGTCAGCAGTCAGTACGTCAACAAATTTAATTCTAAGGCGGTACGAAGTTTGCCGGGATAGCTAGTATTATTATAATATGCGGTCGAAGTACTGCGGAATACGCACATTACAACATGTAACACATTACACAATACACATTGACATCACACACATTGACGCTTCTTCCTAGGACGACATTTCAAAATTTTATACATTTCGCATTTTTCAGCGGTTACAAAATCTAAACTTGCTTTTGCCTGCAACTTCGTTCGCGTAGCACAAAGCTAAATTTTATCGACTAATTTTACACAATACATAAATACACAATAAAATTCAATATCAAATATTCCCATTCTACATACATGAAACTTCGGCTATCTGACAGCAAAAAAAAATACAATATCAAATACCTAGTTTCTGACATTTGTGGTTTAACCAAATAGTCTCTTCGACCACATCATATTAATTGTAAATATTGTTTTATTTAATCCATTACTAATATAATACAGAGAGAAGGTTTATTTGTTTGTTTGTTTGCATTGAATAGGCTCCGAAACTACTGGAATGATTTTGATGAAATTTAGGACAGATATAGAATAGACAACGAGGAAGCACATAGGCATACTTTTTATTGCCGAAAAATGTACGGTTCCATCGAGATTTCCTTTTGCGCGCATGAAGTCGCGGGCAACACCTAGTCTAAATATATAAAAGGCAAACCTGACTGACTCATCTATCAAAGCACAACCGAAACTACTGAACAGATGTTGCTAAAATTTGGCATAGATAGTTGTAATGACGTAGGCATCCGCTAAGAAAGGATTTTTGAAAATTCGCCCCCTACAGGTGTAACAAAGGGGTTAAAATTTTGTATGGAAACCGAACTTTACGCGGACGAAGTCGCGGGCAAAAGCTAGTAAAAAATAAACGTAGATTACTGAATAAGTACATGTTCCTAATATCTGCTCATGGTGATTAGAATAAGAATTGATTATAATAATAATTGATATAATTATATGTATAAACTTTACAAACCAACAGAATAATATTTAGGTATATATATATTTACTTATTCTGTTGTCAATCAATGTTGTCAATTTTGAATCAAATATGTTTTTTCTTTCGTCGTGCAATAAATTATATCAATAATTTCGGTTATTTTACGTCAGTCTGACTGGCAGCTCGGTTTGCGTACCGTTGTTGATTTTTGGTGGTGAGTTCAAATCCCGGTACGATAAATATTATTTTTGTGATTCTTATAATGTCTTTGTTTTTCTTTAATATTTTTTTATTTATTTTTTATTAATATTTATCGTTGTACTAAAACTACGACCAAAGCTCGGTCTCCCTAGTACCTACTTATAAAGAGTTTTTGTACCTCCATCTTAAAACTTTGGACAAAAAATTTGGACATTCATCGAATACAATCTTTTCATATTTTATATAATAATATAATCTACACTAATATTAACAACAACTTAAAGTAACTAATAATAAAATAAGTACATAATTAACCATATACTTTTATTACTGGGAAAACAAGCATCGCTCGGAGTTCTATAGTGCGACAAAAAAACAAAAGAAAAAAAATCGTCTGACCGGGATTCGAACCCGAGACCAATTGGTCGCAACAACGCAAAAAGCCAAAGGGCTACCAAGCGTCTTACGACAGATAGCGAATTTACGCATATCTTATAAGTATTACACGACGAAAGAAAAACTAATATTGACTTGACCTTTATGCAGACGACATAAAGGTCCATTCGGGGGTAAAATAAATTTGAACGGACCTTCAACAATAAATTCGAATAATTTTTGAGCAGAAAAGAGGGGAAAAATTTGACATACGTCTCATTAGCAAGAGGCCTAAGCCGGTACTGTCTTATTCAATAGATATGAAAGAGAAGGAATGACAGGTCGCCATTTCGTGATGTTTCATTCGACTCGTACGAATTATATTTATCATTGAAATAAATTAATACTAACAAATATCACATTCTATACAAAAAATCAAAACAACAATTCCCTTCCTTTTATTATGTTTTACGAAACTGCAAATAATTTTCTCATTTCTGTTCACAAATAATACAGTTACAACTCCAAGAATTTCTATTTTAATGGTTACTTTATGATTTTTTTTTATCGAGAAATTTTTCAGATAACGTGTTTTGAAAACGAAGGTCCCCTAGCAAATATGATCAAAATTAACATATATTTTTTTGCTGCACTAAAATGTATCCATTCGTCTCAAAAAATTTTTGAAAGAAGCGTATTTCTAGGGTAAGAGCGCCTTAATTAAAAAACACAAATTTTGTCAGTTTCCAATAGAAATGCGTAAAATGGCGCACATATTTATGAGTTGAAAAAAATACTTATATGAAACACCTAAAGTGGCCCTTTCAGAACCCCTCTTTTCTCCTAGATTCTACACCTACAATCACTAAAACTGTGAGCGCTAATACGTCTTCCTCGTCGGAACTTAGATCGTGTCTGGACAAAATGTTTTTTTTCGACCAAAAACATTTTCTGTAGCTGGAGACAGCTTGTGTATGAAAACAAATGTTTTTGTTTCATGTTTTCTGTGTATTGTTTCGAACAGGAGACTCGCCTTTTCTTGTACATTCCATAGACAACATTGACATATTTTTATTGCGTATCTAAGAGGCAAAGAACCATAGTTAATTTGAAACTTAAAATATGAATTATGATCCAATTTCGACCACTAGGCGACCACTAGTTATATTAATTACTAGCTGTTGCCCGTGCCCACCCGTTTGCCCACGTAAACATAGTATGCCTCAGGAACTGTACTTTTTCGGGACAAAAAGTAGTCTATGTTTTAATCCAGAGCCTAAACTACCACACCAAATTTCATTGAAATCCGTTCAGTTTCATGCAAAATAGTTTTTGCATGAAAGAGTAACTAACATCCATACATACATACATACATACATACATACATACATCTATCCATCCTCACAAACTTTCACATTTATGTTAAAATATGTCTTTTCGTCTCTAAGCTTTTAAAAAAATCAAAATTTCTTAAAATTAATAATCCCTATTAATAGTCACTCTATTATTTACAAACCTGGAACAAAATACCTTCATCTTGCCACATCTTACTAAATCAGTAACAACAAAGAAACAAAATATAAATTGAGGGCGGCCCCAAATATTATCTTTTCGCCAACCCATAGGAACAATTTTTGTGACGTTGACGCGGGTCGGATAGAGCCAACTAGGGGGTCACTGACTGTATTTTTACCCTACACTGTTACATTTATTTATTTAATGTACATTTTTAGGGTGAGATGTATTTTTATACAACTTACACGGTTTGGATAGGTTCCCATAATGTTTTTACAGGCAAGAATCTTTGTCGGTGAAATTCTAAATGTATGCGATTTTGTAAATATTTGTCATAATATAACTCCAAACGTCAGTTCACACCGAACCGAGACAATACGTGACGCGGCGCTGAATTTTTAAGAGCAATTTAAAATTGAACTTTATTCACTACACACTTAGTTACTTGATTGAGTAAGCCATTTCAAGTGTCTAAAAATTATTATTGATTTTTCTTTAAGATGTTTATATCTTAAGAAGAATAAATCCTCGAATTATCGAAGCCCGAGAAGCGTCAACGTGGCTGAGCTTGTAAATATTTGACGTATTAGAGCGAGGTTCTATTAGTGTATTGCGTTGTCGCAGCGTCGACGCTGCATCGTTTTTCAGAGATTTATGACATGCCCCAGTAACGCACTGGTTGGTGGAACGCGACGTTTCAACGGAACGGAGACAAAGAGGGAGTGTAGATGATGCGCTGCGCTATTACCCTCTGACGTTTTGATATGTGTGTGCGATGCAGGTGTGGCATACTATGCGTTAATCTGTTATTGATGAAAACTAATGCGAAATTTTGTGAGGATGAAGGATATGAGCGTAGGTACATATTCTAGTTCATGTGAGACCAAACGTTTAAAAAATTGTAAATTTAGTTGAGACTATATGATACGGAAACCGACGGGCTCTGGAAAATTCAGAGCACTGAGAATAGAACTTTGCGTTACTACAATAGAGTTGAAAATCGTAGTATCGAGTGTCGTGCTGTCTAAATGACATTGACATTAAATAAGACACTTTTGTGTTCAATTTTCAACTATATTGTATTATCGCCTCTGTTCTATCAAAATTGAACTCTTTCTATTTTGATAGAACAGACAAGATAGTCCCGGCCTTAAAGCGTTGCTAAGAATAATTAAATTCAGTGAATGATCAGTGCACAGCAAAATAAATATAAAGTTTGATTTTATTTAATCTCTGAAAGCCGACAATCCTACCAACCTACATACAGCGTAATCTTATTATATATACTATAACCCAGTAATATGAATGTTAGTGATGATAAAGTACTTAATATTTTTTTCCTTTTATGGTATTAAAAAATAACACCCCACAGTGTCCCTGTTCACACCAAGTGGTTTCATTGGTTGACGCTAGATGGCGCTGTCTCTTTGTGTTGTTCGTAACAATATTATAGTTTTACTAAACCGTCATTCAGAAAATTTTCTTCTGTTAATCTTATACTCGTATTATAAACGAGCAACTCTTGTCTTTAGTCTATACTAATATTATAAAGGAGAGATTTATTTGTTAGTTTGCACTGAATAGGTTCCGAAAGTGTTATACTATAAATTGGTAAAATTATAGCGTCATATTTAAATATAATAGATATAATAGACAAAATACGTAAATGATCGTGATCTAAAGCTTGTATTATCGCGGGTATTCCCCTACCTTCCTTCCCGTCAAAGTCCTACTAATATTTTAAATGTGAAAGTTTGTGAGGATGGATCGATGTTTGATGGATGGATGGATGTTGTGATGGATGTCTGTTACTCTTTCACGTAAAAACTACTAAACGCATTTCGGTGAAATTTTGTATAGTAGTATTTTAGGATCTGGATTAAAACAAAAGCTACTGTTTATCCCGAAAAAAAGTACAGTGTGCCTTTGGGATACTGTATTTACGCACGCGTAGCCGCGAGGAAAAGCGAGTTATGCCATAAAAAAAAATTAGGCCTTTACATCCGATAATGTATGATTTATACAGTATTCTCCGAGCGAATTAACCACTCTTGAAATACTGTAGTGCCTGGGACAGTTGGTTTTTAAATGTCGTATGGTTGCTCAAGCACATACGGTATTCTCACAACACAGTCAGCCTAGTCCAGAGGAATGAACTGGTCAATACGTCTGGGGCCAATTATGTGCGGGTTTCCTCACGATGTTTTCCTTCACCGTTAGAGCGTCCGTATAATGTACTTGAGATCTGAAAAAGTCTCATTGGTTCAATGTAGAATGCAGGTTCAAATCCCATGCCACAACCTGGGATTTGAACCTGCATTCTCTCGAGTGCGAACCAAACGGTCTACCCACTAGGCCACGGAGCCATAATGCCATAATATTTAAATATAATATATGTGTATACAATAGACAAATGTAAATGAGCGCGATCTAAAGCTTGTTCCTGTCTATTGAGCTTTCGAGAGTCGTTTAATTTGCTTTGCAAATCGAGATGTAACAAGATAGTGATAATTTATAGACTATTCTAGGAACGAAATTTAAATAGTATTTGCTCAGTTCAATCTGTTTTTGTGGTTTTCTAATAATCTAAATTCTCGATTTTCATTATGTCTCTGGTATAAAGTTCTTTTGTACACTTCCTTGGGTTTTTAATGGACTTGTTTGGCCTATCACAAGTTTAAGTAGCATTTGAGTATTCGGCCATTAGTCGGATTCTATTGATTAACTAGCTTTTGCCCGCAGCTTCGCTCGCGTGAAATTGGGTTTAAGGCAGAGGAAAATCTTGTTCGGGAAAATACCAATACCAAAATTGAATACATAATGGTGTAGGCACTGTACAGCCGTATCAGTTGTATTTGTCATTTGATTTTTTTTTTAGTGGTATCCAAGACATACAAGAAAATATATAATATTTTTGTTCATAGTCATCATCAGAAGCCCTACAGGGGCTTACATGTTGATGACTTAACAATATTTTTTATAACTTTTAAACTCTTTATTAACACTAGTGACTTAACACTAAATTTTATAACTATTTGAATGTTTCTTGCAGCTTCGTAGGTACACTCAAGAAATATACCGGGAACTGTACCAGAAATAAAATTTAATAAGCTGCAAAAAGTATTCTGTGTTAATTCTGGATAAACTACTACCATACCAAATTTTATCAAAATAATTTACGTGTTTTCTTTACTGCACTTTATTTCATGAAAAACGAAACATATTATTATGTACCTACATACAAACTTTCGCGTTTAGGTATAATATTAGGTAAGTTTGTACCCGATAATTAGTATTTTAACGATTTCGAAAATCTTTTGAATGGGAAGACGTTTTGGACTTTGAACTTAATAAAAATAATTTGGATTGTGACCGCCCAACCTAGTTGGGACCACGACAGAGTTTGAGAGAGATATGAGTTAGCAGTACGACCACGAAGCCATCTAGCTTCTCATTTATTCCTCATATTATAATAATCATACACATTTATGATTAGGTAATACCTAGGTAGTTTTAACTAATTCAAACATCTGGTTATTTTATAGCATTTTATACTATGTTATTCTTTAGACTGATAAAAATTTTTGTAGGTATGAACCGATTGAATCGAAATACCTACACAAAATTATAAGCAGAGCTATCCTAATTCCTAACCGCGTGGAACCCGTAAATTTTCCGCGATAAAAAGTGAGTTCCATGTGTTTATCCAAGGGCTAAACTACTACGGTAACAAATTTTATAAAAATCCGTTCCGCAGTTTCTGAAATTAGTGCGCACAAACGTACAGGTCAAAAATATTTTAGGAAAATCTTAAAAGTCATTGTTTTGGGTTAAAATATTCTACTGAAATAGTATGTAATTAATAAGTATTATGAAAATTAATGCAACAATCGCAAATATTTAGGTGCCTACATGGTGCCTAGTTTTTTTTCATCAAATTTTACTTTCGCATTCTTGTCAGATAATTATTTTTCAACATGATGACAATATATTATAATGTCAAAATAAAAATAAAGCTCCCCACTCACGGGCTATCGATTGCTTCGATCAAATTGGAAATTAATTCGTATTTGAAAGTAAATTGCTAACGACAAACTATTACACAAAATGATTAGTGTAAGACCTACCAGCTAGTTTTTGCGCTGGGGGTCGAAAGTTGGAACAAAATTTACGCGTATATATACGAGTTTCATATAAAAAGTATAGTAAGGTGGTCCTAGGATCTCAGACTATATTTAATTTTTATCTAAACCGATTTACTTGCAACTACGAATCCAGTTAATATGTTTAAATTGTAAAGACTAAATCGATCAATCGCTTGTGAGTGGGAGCTTTAAATCAAAAGCACTAAGGAGTATTTATATCAACTTTAAAGCAAATCGCTCCCAAACAACTTTCTTTCCCTTTTTATTCCCGTTAGGGGACGAATTTCAATAAACTATGATACACGAATTCCATCAATTCTGTTACAATATAATGTTTGTGCAAAATATGAAGTTGATTGGACCAAGGAATCACGTTGTCCCATACAAACTGTTTTCCCCCTTTTCACCCCCTTAGGAGTCGAATTTCGAAAAATCCCTTCTTATCGGATCCCTACGCATTACAAAGAACAAGCCCTGCAAGTTTCAGGTCTCTACGATCAGCGGTTTAGGCTGTGCGTTGATCCGTCAGTCATTCAGGACAAAGGATTTTATATGTATAGATATACTTACTTAAATAAATTGTAACCCCCGACACCAAAAACTATAAGAAGTAAATAAATAAATTTCTATTTTGGCCTTTCAATATTTTTAAAGATGGTCAGGGAACCACGATGTGAAGTAGTATCTTTATCGTTTAACGAGTTTTATGCACACCGCGGTCCCACAACTCGGCGACGCACATATTAAAAAGATCCTGTGGCGGACCAATAAGCGCTACAATCCTGAATCGCGCTATCGAAGTTTTCTAAGATCGACGCTATAGGTTGGGGAAAAAGAAATATTTTTTTTCGGTAGATGGTTGTAGTGATGGATATCTCGTAAAGATATCCATCACTACAACTTAGATATCGATCTACTATTTCAAAATTATGCTCATTGTTAAGGTGACATTTCACACTAAAGAAAATAGTTTATTGTTTTTGATTGTCCATTAAGTTGTGAGTTACAACTTATTTAAAAAAAATCGCATCTAAATCGGACCTTTCGTTTAGGAGCTACTATGTCTCGGACAGACACATAACCAGATAGAGAGACTGACACGTCAAACTTATAAAACCTCTCTTTTTGCGTCGGTGTTTAAAATGGTAAGTACCTACGCAACTATGAAAATATTGATTTTTAGTATGTAACTGTTTCTTTTTACGTTACTCATATATCCTATCCTACTAATATTATAAATGTGAAAGTTTGTGAGGATGTTTGGATGGATGGATGGATGGATGTATGGATGGATGGAAGTTTGTTACTCTATCACGCAAAAACTACTGAACGGATTTTGATGAAATTTTGTATCTTAGTAGTTTAGGCTCTGGATTAAAACATAGGTTACTTTTTATCCCGAAAAAATACAGTGTTCCCGAGAGGTACAACAAGCCAAAACGGGCTACAGCTAGTCATATTATATTTTAAGAGTACTATTCATTTATGAAATAAAAATATCAGTCGTCTAGCCTATACAAGTAGAAATTCAGATATACAATTATTGAATAGGTTCATTAGTCTTAACTATCTCGCGCGATGGTGAATCCGCTATAATTTCATCTCGTCTCGATAAAGGGACAGGTGCAGTTTCCTCGTATCATTCATAGAAAATTGTACGGCGAGTGCTAGGGTATTGTTGTATTGTAAGCTATGCAGTAATCATTTTATATATAAAATTCTCGTGTTACAGTATTAGTTACAGAACAGGCTTGAGCATTTTTTATAAAATTTTGCGGTGTATTCAGTAGGTATGAGAATAAATTGTAAAAGTGCGGTCGCGGAGCCAATGTACGAAATTCTAAGTACTCCTTACTTAGATACTTTAAAAACGAAGATTAAATTTTCCCATACTCACTGTTGAATTTGTCACTTGACACTGTTAAAAAATAATAGTTAAGACAGAACGTGTGTCGGGTCAATTAGTATTATTATATTATTACTACCGCAGATACTTACCACGGGGCCAGATTGACGTGGTGCCGTGTGAAGCGTCCATTGATATTATAGATATTATATATGCTGGTTTTCTGTTAAGCCGTAGTGACTCTCTAGTCGAGCCGACTCATATAACAAAAGTAATTCTTAAAGAAATAAACTCTGAAAATAAATAAACGAATTTGTTACGTTTTGACGCTCTTTTCTCATTTTTAATTATAATTTAGCCGTCGAATTTTCTCGCAGGATAAACTTCTTAACATTATTAAATAAATACTTCTATTGAAATCCTCATTTTCTCACTAAATCGAATTTTATAGAATATTCCCGAGCCGAGACTTGACAACTGCGAAATGTAAACATTATTTTTACAAAAGTAAATACCTATTGTTGTTCTTTCAATAGTAAGCTAGGAAGAAAAGAGATAGAAAAATAAATTTTTATCCTAAGAATTAAAAAATTTGGAAAAAATTAGGATAATAAAATAATAATAGCAAAGATAGGGCACTGCCAAAGAAAATCTATCCGTATTAAGAAAAGAGTGCGGGTGGCAGATTGTTGTTTCATGTGTAAAAAGTCGGAAGTCAGATGTTACACAGTTAAAATAAACTAAGTGATGTTGTAACTTAAACAAGCAAAAAATTATACATACAATAGATCAAGTTTTTGCACCTGTTCGAAAATGTCGTAGATCCGTCACTAAAACTACACGGTCTAATAGACAAGCGTTAATAATGCTATCTACAGACACACGAATTTGGTACGGAGCGTACAGCGAACCATATCCGGAGACCAAATTCGGTGTCGCTACACACGCACGGATTTGGTACGGTGCAGTGGACCGAAAAGTTAGACACTCGTGTGTTCGATTTTATGCTCTATTACAATAGCACAGAGTTCTATTTACAGTGCTGTTTTTAGACGACGACGATGATTCCCGCAATTCATTGATAACGGGCAGTGATACCAACTCTTAAAAATATTTCTCCCCAAATTTTACCCCTGATTACTTATACTATTGACAGGTCTAAGAGATAATAAGCTAGAAAGAAAGGTTATGTGTTTAACATAAAGACTTACGCGTGAATAACATAAAACTAACTTATCTTAATCTGATTTTACTCCCAATACATTTTCATATCCCTGGCTATATACACACATTAAAATAATTTTTATTATTACATACAAATTGATTCATAAAGAGTAAAGTCTAAACAACCTGTCCCCTAGTAAACCCCCGTAGATATTTTCCCTAATTTTGGGGGGTACATCCCTAAGTTGGCAACACTGATACCGTTGTACGGCCTAACCACCGGACTGCTCTACACACGCACGGATTTGGTACGGAGTGGACCAGATCCGATGCGGACAACGGCGAACTCTTCGCCTTCTTCTTATGTTCGCCGGACTGCCCTACACACGCCCGGATTTGGTACGGAGTGTACCAGGTCCGCTGTACGCTCCGTACCAAACGTGTCTGTAGATAGCTTAACAGTAGCTAAGATTTTCATAGCTTCCAAATATTATAGCAGACAATACGAACGTCTCCTTTTATTTTGCTAACATTAATAAAGCGCTCGAAATTCTAGAAAATGAAGATAAGCAAGTCGCTTACCCAGCTCATAAAACGTATGAGTCAGCTTTCAAGCGTACTAGCAACTAATTTGGTCCAACGAGCAGCTGGTTTTATGCTTTTAAATTATAAATATTTATTTCACAAATCATTTAAAAGCTTTGAATTTTCCCACAGGTTTTCATATTTACTACTCGTAAAACAATTTACGCTAGTATGTAAATTGTAAATACTTTATCAAAAGTTTTAAAGCAACTTTCGTAAAAACTACAGTAAAGGTATCCATATAATTATAATATTATAAATGGGAATGTGTGTGGGTTTGTCTGTTTGTCCGTCTTTCGCGTCAAAACTACTGAACCGATTTAAATGAAATTTGGTACACAGATAGCCTAGAGCCTGGGAAAACAACATAGGCTACTATCGCGGGAAAATGTACGGTTCCCGTGGGATACTGTACTTGCGCGGATAGCTACTAAATATAATATCTATGAAAGCTTCACACCACGTCAATCTGGCTACGTGCTAAGTATTCAATGAACTTTTATTATCAGACAACGGGAAGTATATTTAATACTTTGTACTATACATTTATTTAAGATTTTTACAATATTATACACATATTGAATACACATCCATGAGCCAGGAATACAGAAACCTTTATATTTCTTAGGCGGAATTCGAACACGCGACCTCCGGTTTAAGCGCCAACGCGATAACTACTGAGCCATTGAGGTCGTCGAACTATATTATAGGCCTCTCACCAAAACTTAGGTAGAAATAATTAAGCCTGTTATAATAAATTAGTCCTCTTCTCAATATAATACATATACGAAATTAGTCTAATATCCTTGCAATAATCTACAACAACCAGTGTAAATTGTGAACCATTATAACATTATGCAGTAAACCGACAATATACCTAATGATCGTATGAGGGATATGCAATAAATATAAAGTGGCATTAATTTTTCCATTAGCGTTATTGCGTATTTACGAGGACTAGCTAAACGGAATACAAAGATAGCGCAGCTTTCTCTGGTAGCCTGGTATACTATAATATAATAATAATAACTCCCCACCGATCACGATGACGGTGGCCGATTTCATTGAAACCAGGCCAGTTACGCACGAGCATAATTGTATAGTGCCCAAGTGTGTGCGCAGTGTACAAGAGCACTCTCTTTACCTTTACTCTCGTAAGCCAGTGGGACGGATAACCGACACGACTGACGAGAGATGAGGCGCAGGTCCGACTTTTTACATGCCCATCCGACGCATGATCTTCTTGTCAGACAATCAGGTGATCAGCCTGCATTGTCCTAACCAAACTTGGAAACAACATTTTTTTGTTGCTCCAATGCGGGAATCGAACCCACGATCTCGGAGTCGAGAGCTAATGCTCTAACCACTAGACCACGGAGGCTGTTATTATAATGTAATATATTACTAATGCGAATGACAGCTCGCATCTATGTGTGCGGGGGGGTGCGCTAAGCGAGCGGGACGTAAGTTTTTCCAAGCCAGGACTGTCGTTTACGGGGCTGACCGCTGGTCGTTACGTGCTTTGTCATAATCTATACTTCTATACTTATACTTATCTATACTAATATTATAGAGGAAAAGTTTGTTTGTTTGCATCGAATAGGCTCCAAAACTACTGGACCGATTTTTATAAAATTTGGCACAGATGTAGAGTAGACCACGGATAAGAACATAGACTACTTTTTATCCCGAAAAAACGTACGGTTCCTGCGGGGTTCCTTCTTGCGCGCACCAAGTCGCGCGCAACATCTAGTTGACAATAAAATTCCATATTATATAAATGATGATAGATTTGTCTAACGCGACGTTTACAATCATTATTTCGGTGTCAATCTTGGGCTTACATCAACATGGCTGACATTCGCCAGTGCTCGAGCTGTCATTTGTAGAGTGTCGCCCCTGTGACGTAATATTCAAGAGAATCTTTAACACTAACAACCTAGCATACGATAATATTATTTTCAAATGTTTGATATAGAGTTTAATCTGAAAAAACTTTATAATAAATCTGACCAAAGCCGCACTATAAAATGGTGACACTTTATTTTATTGTAGCAGTTCTTGTCCAATAGCCAAAGGCATCGTTAAAACTTCTATCCGCGATTTCATATATTTTATAATGATAAAGAAGAAATTCCCCGACTTTTCTTCCTTATTATACCAAGTTCTCAACTTAACTGTACTTTTAGAACTATTAAAAGATAAACGGGGGCAACTTGCGTTATTTATTTAGTTTTTGCATTCGTTCTTATCTTGTTGTATAGGGTTGCTGTGGATTGAACTTTCAAACATAGAAAATGGCGGATGTGAAAACTGGTAGGACGTCGGTTATGAAATACAAGGGGTGATAAAAAAATAGTTGATGGATTGTAGATTTCATAATAATAATATCTATGGACGTTTCACACCACGTCAATCTGGCCCCGTGATAAGTATCCAAAGAACTTGTGTTACGGGTACCAGACAACGGAAATATTATATTTAATACTTTTATACTATACATTAACCCCCTTACTAATAAATGCTGTATAATCTTTGATTAGTTATACAGTGTTTTGTCTTCTTCAATCGAATTAAAAATGTCACTTGTATGACGGGAACAAAACACTGTATAACTATTCAAAGTTAATACAGCGTTTATTAGTAAGGAGGTATATATATATTTAAGATTTTATCATATTATACACATATTTAATACGCATCTATGACCCAGGAACACAGAAAAACATGTTGTTCCTTCGGCGGGATTCAATCCCGCGACCCCCGGCTTGAGCACCAACGCGCTGAGCCACTGAGTCACAGAGGTCGTCTTCACATGACAATTATACTTATCGATCAATCATCAATGATCTCTGCGAGTTTCTTACGTCGGTTCTTCTCGCCGGGCTAGTTTCCGAACCGGTGGTAGGCATCATGTAGGACAATTCTATAAGCGTTATATTATAACCTACATGGAAATAAAAATTTTGAGTTTTGATTTTTTTTTGAATATCAATTTTGTAACATATACCTACTATTTGAATTTGTTTGGATTACAAGGCCCGTTAGGTCGTCTAGCGCGACGCTAAAATACTTACGGTGTGCAGTATTTGATATTTATTGGCGACAACAAAATCAACAATATTTTCTAATATTTACTTTGGCATAAATTATTTCTACCCAAGAGATTACTTCGATAACGGTCTGTTTAAAATTTAAATTAAATAATCGGTAATCTTTATTGTAACTAAAATTAAACCCTGATTTTATTATTCATGACAACGAAAGTCATACGTATATACTCGTAGCTAAAATACTGGAGTGACGATTTTTCGCTGTCTCGGCTAAAAAATATCGGTTGTCTGTAATGCTATCTACAGACACACAAATATGGTACGGAGCGTACAGCGGACCATATCCGGAGACCAAATCCGGTGTCGCTACACACGTGCAGTGGACAGTAAATCTCGACACTCGTGTGTTCGATTTTATGCTCTATTACATTAGCACAGAGTTCTATTTACAGTGCTGTTTTTAAACGACGACGATGATTCCCGCAATTCATTGATAACGGGTAGTGATACCAACACTTTAAAAAATATTTCTCCCCAAATTTTACCCCTGATTTCTTATACTATTGACAGGTCTAATAGATAATAAGCTAGAAAGAAAGGTTATGTGTTTAACATAAAGACTTACGCGTGAATAATATAAAACTAACTTGTCTTAATCTGATTTCACTCCCAATACATTTTCATATCCCTGGCTATATACACACATTAAAATAATTTTTATTATTACATACAAATTGATTCATAAGGAGAAAACTCTAAACATCCTGTCCCCTAGTAAACCCCCGTAGATATTTTTCCTAATTTTGGGGGGTACATCCCTAAGTTGGCAACACTGATACCGTTGTACGGCCTAACCGCCGGACTGCTCTACACACGCCGAATTTGGTACGGAGCGGACCAGATCCGATATGGACAACGGCGAACTCTTCGCCTTCTTCTTATGTTCGCCGGACTGCCCTACACACGCTCGGATCTGGTACGGAGCGTACCAGATCCGCTGTACGCTCCGTACCAAATTCGTGTGTCTGTAGACACCATAAAGTCGGTTAACTGACGATAGTTGAACGTGACAACGTCATAAGAACGCTGCCGAACGCGGAGGCCGATTGTGCCTCTTTATCACTCGTTCCGCGCTCTCGCTTGCACTTCAAGCCTTAAATGGAATGCCTCAGAGCGAGGTAATGCCGCATGCGTCATGTTTTTTTGTGCAGCCGCACGCACAAAAAAACATGAGCCGGCTGGCTCCATCGAATTATAAGACGTTGTCACGTCAATAATAGGCAATCGGACTAATTTTTTTTATTGCATAAATGAATAGTACTCTTAAATATGAGTAACTTCTCAGAAGAAACCGTATATCAAAAGTCAATATTTTCAAAGGTACAGCGATATGTATAAAAAATTTCGCAAGCCTCCTAAAAACGCTCCATACTAAAGTCGACCTACAAGTGACGTCACTTATAGGTTATAGTATATGAAGTATATGGCCGCAGGAATATATTTGTAAATATCTCCGATATTTGTGCGTTTAAGTTCATACTTACCATAATGAATGTTTTTGTATATGATGTGAGTAAACTAATGATGTAGGTTTTGTTTACCAATTTCGCAAAAAAAAAAAATTTTTTGGTATAAAGACTCGCGAAATTTTGTATACAAATCGCTGTACCTTTGAAAATATAGACTTTTGATATACGGTTTCTTCTGAGAAGTTACTCATATTTAAGAGTACTATTCATTTATGCAATAAAAAAAAAAACAGTCCGCTTGCCTATTGTGCATTATGTAAGGATCAGTTCACATCGCGACGATACGGGGTGTTGCATTTTGTGTTTGAAAAATTGATCAGTGTATTTCTCCTTGTGTAGTGAAAAAAATTCAATTTTGAATAGCTATCTTAAATATGCAACACCATGTGCGTATCGTTTCGTTTCGGTATGAATTGGCCCTCGTACCTATTTAGTTTTTTAATCCGAAAACATAGTAATCTTTATATTCAGGTAAAAATATATGAAATACATTTTAGGGTTCCATACCTCGAAAGAAAAAAACGAAACCCTTATAGGATCACGTTGTTGTCCGTCCGAATGTCTGTCAATACCCTTTTTCTCAGGAACGCGTGGAGGTATCAAGCTGGAATTTGAAGTGAAATTTCAAGGTTGCGTCAAAATACTTTTGGATAATATGCAATCTATGGAATGCTATATATATATATATATATATATATATATATATATATATAGCATTCCATAGATTGCATATTATCCAAAAGTATTTTGACGCAACCTTGAAATTTCACTTCAAATTCCAGCTTATTTATATTCCATATCTATATATATATATATATATATATATATATATATATATATATATATATATATATATATATATATATATATATATATATATATATATATATGGAAGCTACTTACACTTTTTTATTTAAAATATCGATTTTTTACGTTTGGATTAAATTGATCTAAACAGAATAGGTTTATTATTTCAAATTTTTTTTAGAATTCAAATTCTTTATTTAAGACACATACTAATAACATACAATAGAATAAACATGTAATATACATCACATCAATCTAATCCCATGCTAAGTTAAGACTTGTGTTATGGCAATTACACAATTAGCTATAGAGGATTATTTAAAAAATGTCCAGCAAGTTATCGTATTGGGTGTAGCTTATAATACAAACTCTTATTCATTTCACACTTTTATGAACCTTAAGAGATGAGGCAGTGACAGATTGCAATATCGTGATTGGAGATGAACAAATTGAACAGGTGAATGATTTTGTGTATCTGGGTTCAAAGTTTACAAGAGATGGAAAGTGTGAGAGTGATATTTAAAGAAGAGTGAATGCAGGAAACATGGTGAATGGAGCTTTGCACTCCTTTATGAACAGTCGGAAGGTGTCTAACAAGGCTCGTTTGGCTGTGCATGCGGGGGTGTTGGTTCCGACACTCATGTACGGAAGTGAAAGTTGGGTATGGCAGAAGAAACATGAAAGCAGAATAAATGCAGTTGAGATGAGAGCATTAAGAAGCATGATAGGAGTTAAACTGGGTGACAGGATAAGAAATAGTGAGATAAGGAAACGTTGTGGTCTGAAAGAAGATGTAGTGACAAAAATTGAGAAAGGTATGCTGAGATGGTTTGGCCATGTTGAGAGAATGAATGAAGAACGATTGACAAAAAAAGTGTATAATGCGAGTGTGAATGGAAGTGTTGGAAGGGGTAGACCTAGGCGGACGTTACAAGACCAAATCGGGGACGTCTTGAAAAAAGGCCAGGTCAAGAGTACCCTAAACCGAAGAGCATGTATGTGAAGGGAATAATGAAAGTGGATGAAGCAAAACAAGTATGTAAGGATCGTAGCAAGTGGAAAGAAGTGGTCTCTGCCTACCCCTACGGGAAACAGGCGTGATTATATGTATGTATGTATGTATGAACCTTAACTTGCATATAAGAAACAATAACTAGCTGTTTAGTTAATTAACTAAAATAAAAATAACTATTATCCCACTACGTAAATTATGTAGCATATAATATTATCTATCTATCTATCTATCTATAGACGCTTCATACCACGTCAATCTAGCCCTGTGCTAAGTATCCGAAGAACTTGTGTTACAGATACCAGACAACGGAAATATACATAATACTTTTATAGTATACATATATTTAAGATTTTTTATTATATTATAAACATATTTAATACACATCCATGACCCAGGAACACGGAAAAACCTTTTTTGTTTCTTCGGCGGGATTCGAACCCGCAATCCCCGGCTTGAGCACCAACGTGCTGAACCACTGAGCCACAGAGGTCGCCAAATATAGGCTACGTAACACACAACCCGAGCTGTTATGACGAATTTATTGACACCTCATGCATTAAAATTGGACCAGTATTATAGACGCTAGGGTGGAACAAACATACATAGACTGCGAAAATCATTACCCTTCCTTTTGGCTTTGCTGTAGTCGGGTAAAAATATTCCAACATTTCGCTTAAAAATATACAAAGTGTAGTAATATGAAACTCTTTTAAAGGAAATGCTGGACATTAATTAAAAATTCTTTACATTGCAAACTAAGACGGGAATGAAATCAGCTTCGTTGGGAATTCAAGACCGTCTAATCAACGGGAGCGGGCTATTGTATTGCGGGACCCTGAAAATATAATGGTTTTTCGCTCATTAGAGCCATGTATTCTGAAGCGCCGCCATTTTAAGGTCATGATACAGCCACCGCCATGTTTTTCTATTCGTAATGTCAAAATTACCATTTCGGGAGAACGCGCACTTATGCCTGGTTTCTGAAGATATTGCATTCATAAATATCGTGAATATCGAAAAATCATGAAACATATTATGTGTACTTATTTTTTTATGACTAAATTTACAAAGTTCCAAGCCAAACTGCTCATTTAATATTTTTTCCCCATACAAAGTTTAGTACCCCTTTTTACCCCTTAAAAGATCGAATTTTAGAAAATATTGAATAAGAGTAAATCATGCCGAAGAGTAATCTCACTAAATTCCAAGCAGATCTGACCTCAATCAAAAAAGTTACATACAAACGTTGATGACTCTTTTTACCCCTTTAGGGGGTGAATTTCGCAAAATCCCTTCTTAGTGGATCTATAAGTCACAAAAGGAAGAAACGGTCCAAATATTACGTTTGTAACTTCCGTAATTTTGGCTCGGCGTTGATGAATCAGTCAGGCGTTGTTACTTTATATAATAGATAGATATAGATTAGATATAATAGATAGGTTTGGATAGTAATTTAGTTATTTTAAACAGTTTTTAAATCGGTATTTTATTATTAATATTATAATCAATCAATCAATCAATCTCTTTATTCGCATAAAACAAGTTATTAAAGGTGTTAAAATTTAAAATATAATTATACATGTTTTGCCATTTTTTTGGCATGCAAATATTATAAATAAGAATAAATAACATTAATTTTAATATATAAATCAGAAGTCCTTTTTTATGAAAAGTATTTGTTACTTTGAAAGTGAAATGATGCTTTAAACTATTTTAATTAACTAGAAGAATAATAATTTTCTGTGAAGTGTTTAAATTCCTCTTTCCATGTCAGCATAATCTATCAGTAGGCATGTAATTTACGATTTATGGAATCAATAAACAAAACTCATTGATGAGTTAAAGTTATACTTAGTTTATATTATTTTTTATTCAGAATCCCTTTATCGAACCAATAGCGCTTATGAATAGATAAACTACCCACAAATTCACCACAGAAACCGAGCATATAACTCGTTTCAAATGAGAGTAGGAACGTCAATGACCTTTTTCTGTCAAATATAACTTGATAAAATTAATAGTCTTGCATCGAATTTAAATAAAAACGTTAAATAGTAATAAATAAATTTAAGTATCCTAACAGTCTAAATTCGAAACAATATGGCGCCGACTCGATCCTTTTCTCATTTCAATTGCACTATAATAATAATAATTGTGCCCGACCCTCTTTTTCTGTGTTAATTATAATTTCTAAGATTTCCAATTTTATAACTTTTTACTTTTTTACATCACCGATTCACGCATTGCCTAGATTGTGAGTAAAATAGTAATTTTTTAAAATTACCTAGTGTTAATACAATAGAGCCAAAGATTTATTACTATTTATAGTTAGTAGTTAATCTTACCAGCCACTTTAAAAAAGCTGGAAGTTAAAATAAGCTTCCCCCAGAGATTTATAAATGTAAACTGAGTTTTTATAAGATATTTCAAATCGAAACTCTCAAATGTTGCCCTCGTTTCTCTTTTCTCGCAACCAAAGCTGTTCTAAAAAGTATTTTAAAAGCTGGGACTGTCAACTAGATACTTCTTAGAGCTAAGCTGAAGGAAAGCATTGGGCTTGGCACACACTTTTCCTCAGGTTTCAAATCGGATTGTATTTTAACAAAATATAATTTACCTTAATTTAATTTGTAACTCGTATTGCAAAGATTTTGTATACTTACAACAAATTTAAAACCAGCAAAAAAAAAACGGAGTGAAACCTGAAGGGCAATTCTGCTAAATAAAACCTGCATTAATACAATTACAATCAAGTCCTGATACGCTTACACTCTCAAAATATGTTTTTATGAACGTTAAACCAACGTCAATCGCGCTCTGATTGGTCGAAACGTCATAAAATCTGTTCATGGTAACATGTCGCTACACTTTCAATCCAAACAAAGTAAAATCAAGTGTACTTTAAATACGAGAATTGAGGTTCAGATGTATTAATAAAAAACCTGGTAAATAAGAAATAAGTAAATAAATAATCAAACTGTCGTTTTTTTCTAAGTTTGCTAATTCCGCCAAATTAGTTTATACTTTCGTGACAAAAGTTACGATTCCCTTGAGGCCTGACTCTGGTTTAGCTTTGGTTTTATCTTCGTTAATAGGTAATTAATTACAATTAACGTCAATTCACATCGAGTTGCGACGCGACGCGCCGCATATTTTTTTAGAAATTGAACGTTATTTACTGCGCAGAAAATACACGTTTATTTGCAAGAGTTCGAAAGTCAAACTCGCTCTTCATAGCGCTGCGGCCCTATCTTAAAAACTAACCACCGCATCGCATATTGTCTCGTTTTGGTGTGAACCGACTGACTGACTTACAATTATTAAAGGATTTTTTATATAGTTTTGGCTAGTTTTGACAGTTAAATACTCGTACAGATAGTTCTACTCATTTGTGCGCGCGGCGCTATGTGTGGGTAACATATAAATAATATAATTCGTTAGTCACACGTAGCATCGCACACGGGTAGTGGGCCGTGTCACTGTCACACACATATAAAGCGTGCAGTATAATAAATAACCCACTTGAAAACCTTTTTTTTTTTTTTTTTTTTTCCGGGGGGGAAAATGCTTTACGCATACCACCCAGGCGCAGGGGGCACCCATTGGTGATGTGGGACTCATGGTATACCCACTAAAAACCCCCCCCATCTTCCTCCTCGCCGCCCTCTGACGGGGCCACGGGAACGATACACACATCCGCGACCCCACCGGCGGCAGCCGCCTACAAGCGGCTCCATCGCGAAAGCCTAAAGGCCCTCCACGATAGGCGCACCAGATGGTAAGGTGCGCCTCCCTCCTCGGTCTCCACCAGTACTGTAGCAGACTCCCCCTGAGTCTGCTACTAGGAGGCCATGGGTATCAGATAAACTGGTACCCGGTGGCAGATCAGGTCCCACCTCCACGCGCGTCCTCTGCGGGCACGTTCAGCCCGCTGGGAGCGCCCTCCTCGGGCCAGCCGGCGGCAAACAGGCCAGCCCCGGTTGCCTCTTAGCTTCACCGTGGGTGACCAGTCCACGGTTACTAAGCCCCACCGCCACGACAAGGCGTGCAACCATCGGGGGGCCCACTTGAAAACCTGAGGGTCAATTCTGCTAAATAAAACCTAAATTAATACAATTACAATCAAGTCCGGACATGCTTAAACTACCAAACTGGTATTCTAATAAACGTTAAAACAGCGTGAAATGCGCTCTGATTGGTCGAAACTTCATAAAATCAGTTTATAACACGTCGCTTCACTTAAATGCGATCGAGGTAAAATGAAAGTCTACTTTAAATACGAGAATTGAGGCTCTGTTTTGAGGGCATTCAACGTTTTACACCGTTACGTATTACGTACCCATTACTAGCGGGTATGCATAATATATTCATTGTAAACACTGACCCCCTTACTAACAAACGGTATAAGCTTTGAATAGTTATACAGTGTTTTGTTTACGTCACACAAACGAATTTTTTAATTCTATTGAAGAAGATAAAACACTGTTTAACTATTCAAGCGTTTATTACTAAGGGGGTAATACTACAGTATAATATAAGATCTTATATTTTTACTGATAAAATGTATATCATACTGTCTAGCGGGCCTGGTATCTCAGTCCAGTTATAGAAAATTAAAAGAATTAGTGCACATTTGTTTTAAAATATTATATATACACTACGGCCGCTGTATCTTGGTGGGTCTGAACATAGGCTCTGCGAACTTTAGCGCATGTACAACTCGTGAAGAAAACTGTAATTGTATTATTTTTATTTACCTATGTACTAATAAAATTTCCCTAATACAGTTGACCAATTAGTACAAACCAAATAAATACGAAAACACTTAAAAACAGTTATTGCGCAACCTTCTGCGCGAAGTTCAGACTCTCCAAGATACATCGGCCGTATTGTAATTTCCATTGATATATTGTAATTTTTTGACACTCAACCAACTGAGCCACAGACGACCTCTGTGGCTCAGTTGGTTTAGCGTGTTGGTGCTCAAGCCGGGGGTCGCGGGTTCAAATCCCGCCGAAGGAACAATAAGTTTTTCTGTGTTCCTGGGTCATGGATGTGTATAAAGTATGTGTATAATATAATAAAAATCTTAAATATGTGTATAGTATAAAAGTATTAAATATATTTCCGTTGTCTGGTACCCGTAACACAAGTTCTTCGAGAACTTACCACGGGATCAGATTGACGTGGTGTGAATCGTCCATAGATATTATTATCGTATTTCCATACATATTCAGGCCGTTAGTAAATATAAACTACAATTTTGTAATAGTATCTACACTCCTACAGTGCGTCGCTCTAGAGTCTAGCCAATATGTCAATAGAATCATCTATTCGCCATGGCCTAGCAAGTGTACATTTCCGCTTGTTAAGGGTAGTTTCGGTTACTGGATCACTATTTCGGTTAAACTTTTAAACTTTAACCGAAATAGGGTATACCTTTGCTACTATTGCAATGAGGTCGAATGTGGTTAACATTTTACGGCGTAATATAATTATTATGTCGATGAATATTGCGCACGCACACAACTCAAGCATACGGACAAATACATCTGCAGTCAATGAGTTCACTTCGTTTGTATATTCTGATAAAGTGTTCTAGTGCAAAGGAAAATGTTGAGTAACTGGTCGAGCAGCAACTTTGCTGATTGTACTATCGGGGAATCTAATTCATAAGCAGGTGGAGTATTCTCATAATTTATTTGTATTTTATCACAATATCAATAGTCAATGGTCAGTTTGGTATCATATTAAAAACATAAAACGAACAAATATGACTGGCAGAATGGTGCAAAGCCTTTGCAACCGTGATTGCCATTAAGTAAAAGAAGAAGAAGAACAAATATGAATCAGATTTCCCGATAGTACTATCGGGAGTATCGGGAAATCTAATAAGGGTTTTTAAATTCATGATATTATGACAGCTTTTTGACACAAGAAGGACCGTCGGGTTACCAAGCGTCGCCTGGCGACAGAAAAAGGATCGAAAATTCTTATTGACCGTTTTTGATACCACTTACGCCACCAGATGACGCTTTGTGTACGTTGGGTCTGCCCGATAACGGCAGAGAAAACATCAAACACTCATAAACAGGTTGACAGTTGTCATAATTTGTTCGTATTATAATAATATTATGATATCAAATCAAATCAAACTGACATGACAAACTGAAATATGACTGCATACCGTCATAATAATACAAATAAATAGAGAACACTCTACTGCTTACGAATTAGATTTCCTGGTAGTATATTGTTGCAGATGACCTAACCTTTTGGGATAACAGCAAATATTTTATGTCATTATTAAAATTTAGTAATTACTCTGGCTATTTCATGGAAAACGAACAAAATTTCCACGAGTTCGGACATTGTATGCGAACGGCTTTATTTGCGAGCGGGTTTTAACTTTTATGCTTACACACAAGTTTAATACAAATTTAAATCAGTACAACTCTTGAGCTGGTGTTTAACTGCACTTTATGTACAAATATAAATAAAAAGTTATATAAAACACATATTATGGAATGGTTGTTATAACAAAAATATTCAAGGATAATAAATACATAAACAAAACAAATAATATAAAACATGGTCACATGTTGATTGCAAATGGGTCCCTTCTCATATTACTAATCTAATAATCTCTTTAATTAATATTGGTTTTTTTTGATAAAATATCATTAAATTAATAAATCATTTATTAAAGGACTAATCTAAAAAAAGACGGTTACCTTCAAATTGGCTATCCGGAATTTATTACGCTCTTAAATCAATTCTGTTAGACTAATGAAAAAGTTTTCATAGACTGATAAGATATTAATTATTGTAATAGGATGTACGGTTGAGGTCAGATCCGGTGTACCACTTTTCGACCTTATTACATGGCAATAAGGTCGAAAAGTGGTACACCGGATCTGACCTCGACTGTACCTATAATAATAATTAACATCGTAATAAGAATGTTCTTATCATCAATTATTATTTATCATTCAGATATCTGTACCTAAATTATTATCTTTAATCTTTGTGACAACGACGACATTCTGAATTAGTTTTTGTATTTTTGTAAAAAAACAAAATACACCTTGTAACTCCTCCGGTGTTGTATGCTAAAGTACACACTTACCAACAAAAGATACACCTGCTTATTTACTCCCAAGAAATAAGAACATTTTCATTTTCATATTATGAAAATAAATGTAACTTTTTATAGAATTTTCTAGAACTAGTCCTCGCCGGAAAAGGAAGCTGATATTGTTTTGACTTCCCTATACCTCCCTTTTGATTTACCGAGCTCCTGGATCCTGGGAAAGTTTTATTTTATTATCTAAAGTTTATTCTGGAATTTAAATAACTCACCGATTTTGACAATATAGCGCTCTGCACACGAGAAGTTCGGATCGCGGATCGGACTGCGTTCCAAACCGCTGAAGGATCTGTCCGGTTTGGACTGCGGATCGAAATGTCGTGCTAATAACGACTAAAATACGTTACGGTTTGGAGTCCAGGGACTCTAGTCAAGATATATTCGATAATTTCGACGGCGAACTTCGAAATAAAAAATGTATGGGATTTGACATAAGTTATCGTTAAGTGACAAGCTTGTCATGTCTTGTGTCAAATCTATGGGATTTGACATTTTGTTTTCGAACTTCGTCGTCGAAATTATCGAATGCATCTTGACTAGAGGTCCAGTGCCTTACTTAATACGTTATAGCACGCGGTTCAAACTATGGAAAATTCGCTGTCATCGACATGCCAGATCGAACTGTCGGCCCGTGCATTTACGTTCGGTTCGGAGCGCGAGCTATTTTCCGCGATCAGAACTTTACGTGTGACGGGCACTTATCTCGGGCTCAGTGATGACCGTCGGAGCTATTATAAGCCGGAGGTCGTGGGCTCGAATCCAATCAAGGAACAAAAACCTTTTCTGTGTTCCTGAGCTATGTCTGTGTAATGTTTAGTTTAATATTATGTATACTACGTATATTACGTATATTGTATACTAGCTGTTGCCCGCGGCTCCGCCCGCGTAAATATAGTATATAGGATGAAAAGTAGCCTATGTTTTAATCCAGGGCCCAAACTACTACCGTACAGAATTTCATCAAAATCCGTTCAGTAGTTTTTGCGTGAAAGAGGAACAAACATCCATACATCTTCATAAACTTTCACATTTATAATATTAGTAGGATTTCCCGTAGTTACACACACACATCACACAGAATAATTTATCACGGGACCAGATTAAACGTGTAAAAGCAGCCGCTTCTACATGTTAAATCTAATTTAACATAATATATTTTATAGCCATTAATTTATATTAATATATGTCGGAGGAAGTCATGAGTCGAGATGCATCTTGATTGCTACTGATTATTTGCAAACTGATTGTTTATAATTTAATTAGCCTTAAATTCATTTTATTACTTTTAAATTCGTTATTTAATTTAAGATAATTTTAAACATTTTTATGTTACGTAAAAACCTTGATTAAAATTAAATCGTAGTTATTTTGTTAACGACCAATCAGAGCGCGCCTCGGGTGGGGTCGAGGTGCCATCTTTACTTTAGAGGTGCGGACAGTTATTGAGATACATTTGAGTGTGATTTGTCGATCGAGTTAGATCGTAGTTGAGGAATATATTTTGTGCTTACTAACTAAAGTAAGATCGGTGGCCTGAACCCACTGCTCGATCTTAAAATAATTTAAAATTACTCTTTTACCTAAAGTAAATTAGTGAGTAGTAAAATACTGTTACACATTTAATAAATTAGTGTTAACCAGTGGTCATTGTGTTTTGTGCCCGCATTTTACCCACGATGATGCTCACTCGAGCAACCGCCATTGAAAATGATGTGGAGGACGATGTTTCTCCGACATATATAATAATAATTTCAGTACAATGATTTCTGAATGCTAAAGTCCACGCTGACGTAGTACCTACCCGAGACTTTACAACTTGTTTTTCGAATTACATTCTCATTGTGTTACAACTAACAGCGTTATTCAGTTACAATTACTCCCTCGTGGGTGCCGTGTTTATAAAATTCTACATGTTCCCGCGACTTCGTGCGCACACAAAGAAAACTCGCGGAAACTACATTTTGTCATGACATAAAGTAGTACATGTTCTTTCCCGTGGTCTAATTTATATCTGTACCAAATCTCATCAAAATCAGTCAACTAGTTTTGGAGCATTTTCAATGCAAACCAACAAACAAACGAATCTTTCCTCTTTATAATATTAATAGATATTAGACAATGTTCAACTGTATATTTTGTCATGATTAAAAGTAATCTATGTTTTTCCCCGTGGTTCCCCTATTCTATATTTGCACGAAATTTAATCAAAATCAGCTCAGTAGTTTAGGAGCCTTTTCAATGCAAACCAACAAATAAACGAATCTTTCCTCTTTATAATATTACTCTTAATACACCAAGTTCAAATCTAGCCCTTTAGGGCATCACTGTGTCCGTTATATGTAAGCTATAAAACTAAAGCAATCTTCGCGGAATAAAAACAACAATCTAAGAAGTGGACCTGTTATTGGCGATAAACTGTTTATTGTCCACTGCAATTAGGGTTGCTAACACCGAATAAAATATAACAGTAATTGTGCTAGCTTGTACACGTGCTATTAAGATATTATAAGCTCTATTTCTTAAAAACTACACGTTGCCCGCAACTTCGTGCGCGGAAAAGGATATCTGAGGAGCAATTCTGCTAAATAAAACCTGCATTAATACAATTACAATCAAGTTCCGATACGCTAAGACTCGCAAACTGTGTTTTTATGAACGTTAAACCAACGTGAAACGCGCTCTGATTGGTCGAAACGTCATAAAATCCGTTCATAGTAACATGACGCTACACTTTCAATCCAAACAACGTAAAATGAAGTCTACTTTAAATACGAGAATTGAGTACCTACCATACGTTTTGCCACAGTAAAAACTAGCCTATGTCCTGTGTGGGCTATTCAATATTTTGACGACCTCTGTGGTTAGCGCATTGGCGCTCGAACCGGTGCTCGCGAGTTCGATTCGTGCCATTGAACAAAATTTTTCTGTGTTCCTGGGTCATGGATGAATTAAATATTATATCTTATAAAATTCTTAAATATAAGTATAGTATGAAAGTATAAAATATAATATTTACGTTGACTGGTACCTGTAACACAAGTTCTTCGAGAATTTACCACGTTGGTCACGTGAACGATTGAAAGGGTGTGAAAACGTCCATAGATATTATTATTATCTGTGCCAATAAAATGAAACAAGCTAGATAAGTACACAAATAATGTATTAAGTATATTACGAGTAATATCCCTGAAAGTATATGTTACATGACAATATGACAAAATAAGCTATATAAGAGCAGAAAAATGTTCCTAAACACGACTTCTTTTTGTAGAATATACGGTGGTTTTGGAAAATCGTTTTTATTATACGAAAAATCTTAATTTATTATATTTTTGAACAATTTTTTAGATAAAGAAGTACTTATTTGTGACAATTGTTAGATTTAGGCATATATGTATTATATTAAACAGAGGGTTTTAGGATATTATAGTTTTATTTGGTCGTAAACTGTACCGAAAACCAGACAATGTATGTCAAATTCTGATGAATTTGACATACATTAGCCCTTAGGTCTTAATGCAAAAAATGATGAATGAAAATATAGAAAATGTTAAATCATGTTATTTTTCTACTAAATAAACTCTTATTTTTTGTGTAATATGTAGCATTGCGTTACGTTGATATTTCATTCGAATAACAGTACCTACATCCTGTCTAGCTAGTATTATTAATTTTGTACTTAATATTATATTTTGCAATAAATTATTTATATTCGATAGAGATATTTTGTGTTAATATCGTCATTTCATATATATAAAATTAGTGTGGTGAATAGAATATTAACGGTGGCGGTTATCCCGCGGTTGAATTCATAGAAAATCACGATCTATTTCCCATTAAGAATTTAGTGATTAATCCTGATTTAGTGTTCTAAATAGAATATTTAGAACACTAAATCAGGAAAATTTAAATGTAATCCCACTAATATTATAAATGTTAAAGTTTATGAGGATGTATTGTTGGATGTTTGTTACTCTTTCACGCAAAAACTACTGAACGGATTTTGATGAAATCTGTTAAGGTAGTAGCTTGAGCTCTGGATTAAAACATAGACTGCTTTTTATCCCGAAAAAGTAAGGTGTTCCCGTGGGTATTTACGCGGGCGGAGCCGCGGGCAACAGCTACTACGTAATATTTTCGCATACATTACTAAAGTGCTGCCGAAACTAATTACATATCCATATTGAACAGAATACACGAGCAAAGATATAAAAGTACAAATATAAATTAGAAATATAAAAAAAAAAGAAAATAAAACGCCAAGTAAGATCACAGGTGAATTTTATAAACAACTCTTCGGATTGCAAAACTTAGGATGGCTATGACGCACATTTGACAGAAAAAAACTTCATACAAGAAAAAATTACGCCATCTTGATTTCAGAAGACAAATTATTAAACTGCGGAAAGCAAATGTCAAAATGTTAAGAAGACAAGATGTCAAACCTAAATAGCCCACATTTAGTTAATTATACTTTAGTTTGGAGCCATTTTAGTCCAGGCTGATTCGGCGCATGTGTACCGAAAACTATTGCACCTCAATTTTTTTATGCGATCCTCTTCAAATTGTCCTACGTCAAGCGCAAAAGTTAATTTCGCAGAAACCGTACATTTTTCCGCAATAAAAAGTAGTCTATGTCCTTCCCCGTGGTCTACTCTACATCTGTGCCAATTTCATCAACATCGGTCCAGTTTTAATATGCAGCTATGAGCTATCCAAAATCCTAAAAACTATGATATAAGGCAACCCTACGAAACCCAAAAATAAAAGTTAATAATATCCACATAAACTACATCGTTGCCCGACTTTCCTTTTGAATTTCCAAACTTAATCTCTTACCTTTATTATTACGAGATCGTAAAAACTTATGTCGATTGTAAAAGAAATTTTTGATGGCTTTTCATCTATTCTGTAGTCACAATCTTTTATTTTCGTCGTAATATTTGTGATAAATAATTCGGGAAGTTTCGCGAAAATGGATTTTCTTGGGATTTTCGCACTCGGTAAAATTTTACGAGTTATTTTTTACTTGTTATGTTTCGGGCTAGTTGTGGTAAAATGTCATTTCCATATAAGTCCCTGTTGGGCTTCAAATGATGACTATCGAGTTAAAAATATTGATGTCTTCAATAAATAAATAAAAAGATGGATTAACAGCCTCCGTGGACTAGTGGTTCGAGCATTGGCTCTCGACTCGGAGGTCGTGGGTTCGATCACCGAATTTAAACAACAAAAACTGTTGTTTCCAAGTTTGATTAGGACAATGCAGCCTGATCACATGATTGTCTGACAAGAAAGAAGATCCATGCGTCGGATGGGCATGTAAAAAGTCGGACCTGCGCCTGATCTCTCGTCAGTCGTGTCGGTTATCCGTCCCACTGGATTATGAGAGTAAAGGAAGAGAGAGTGCTCTTATGTACTGCGCACACACTTGGGCACTATAAAAGTTACTCCTGCGTATCTAGTCTGGTTACAATGAAACCGGCCACCGTCACCGAAATCGGTGTGGGAGTTATTATTATTATTATTAATAAAGATGGATAATCCTTATACTCTCGCTATACTAGTTAAAATTGGAACATTTCGAAAATTTACATAGGGATTAATATTACGATGATAAATGATGTACTTAATGATAATACGTAATGATACCGATACTGACTATTCCTTAAAGGGTTAGGGAGGACATTTAAAAAAAAAGAAGAAGAAAAATCTAGAACTATCAGGGAATGTTTTATAAATATTGAAAATATTTCGGTGTCAGCGTTGAAGGTCAATGAACTTGACCCTTAAATCCTTGGAAGAAGAATATATCCGAAAGGAACACTAAAGTCAATAGATTTTTGTACTTTGGTAATTGGTTATGATTTTAGCGGTTTTTCTAGTGCGACGCATTACGGCTTTATTGAAATGTAATTAAGTGAGATCTTAAATTGATAGAACGGATAGCTTCTTCAAAAGTGGGATGTGGATGGATGGCCTAATTATTATTAGACATTTCTTTCTTCCTTACTAGCATGTGTCGTAAGGAGAATGAGCCTGGGACTACATAATTCGGAATATCTCCGGCTGGAAAAAACAGCACTCGTGTGCTCGATTTTCAACTAATATACGCAGAGTTCTATTCGGTTCGGTGGTACAGCGTCAACGACCATGCGTCCAAACTTGGATGACAACGGTGTGCGGTGTGTAGGGACCCTAACGTTGTGTACTTAACTATAATAATTTAGTATATAAGTATTTGTTTCTTGCACGCAGTAGTCACCAGTCAGTAACTGCGCGACTTTGGTCATGTGAATATGACCTGAATATATATCAATATGCGCTCAACAGTGGTATCATTTACGTCACCCCGATACACGTCTTTACAGGTGGCGCGGCGTAAAGAACCATTATTCCTGTGGTTATTCGATAGACCTTAAACACGATGAACAGTTTGCAGCTATGTGTGCGTGGCTAGACGTATGCCGATTGCCGGTGATGCGCGCGGCGAGCGGGGCGTGAATTTTTTCCAGCCTGGACTTCGTTCACAGGACTGGCCGCTGGTCATTTCGTGCTTTTCATTTGTCTAACGCGACGCTTAAAATTATTTCGTTGTCAACCTTAGGCTTACGTCAACAAGGATGACATTCGCCGGTGCTCGAGCTGTCATTTGTAGAGTGTCGCCCCTGTGGCGAAGGTACTGTACGGACAATAGAACATGTCTAGACCCAGCTTAAAGTAATTAAAACGCCTAAGCCTCAGTTCTCACGAGCGCTTTTTATCGAGTGAGAATAGAACAACTGCATTTCCATGTAGGTACTATTGCACTGAGAGTAAAGGGGTTTGTATTTTATTTTAGCAAACGTCCTCTTCTATCGTTTTAGAACAAAAAACAAGCAGGTTAATGGCCTAGATTTTTCACAAAAAGCAAATAATTTTAAAAAATCACCAAAAAAAACTATATATATTTTTTTAATTACCTTTTTTTGTTTTTCTGTTCAAAGAAAATTAAAACATTTTAACTGTGAATTATTGTCAACATATTTAGCTATCAAATGAGCTATCAAACTTTTTTATGTTCCTAGGTTATTTACATGAGTAGTGGTGATCGTATTAGTACGAGAGCCCGGGTCTTGGTTACCAAAAAATAAAATGGCTGCCATTTCACAAACATGAGAGAAAAATAAATTTTGAGGGAAATTTGTCGATAAAAAAATTTATATTTTTTACCACTAAAGGTGTCGAGACACGCTGTATACTCAATCCCATTAGCGCAGAGTTCAATTTACAGCGCTGTTTAATTTTAATGCGTTTTTATTACGTGGCAATAAAGCGCTCGTGCGAACGAGGGTTTAGAATATCAAACGTTTCCTATAATATTATTCTACAGTAATACAGATTAATCAATGGTGACTCAGAGAGACAAGGGAGAGAGGTAACGTTTACACATTGCCCCCAGATTGAAATGTGAGGTCTGGTTCCCTGTGGACATCATGATTACATCCCTGTTTGACGCAGACACATACGCGGTATTGGTTTACCTGGGCTCATCATGGAATGTGCCGTGCGGGCATGTTGCTTATATAGGTACTGAGTATATCCTTAGTACTTACTTATCCTACTAATATTATATATGGATGGATAGATGGATATGAATAAACTAAAAACTAGCTTAGGCTATGGATTAAAATATAGGCTACTTTTTATCCCGAAAAAGTACAGTATTCCCGTGGGATACCAGATACCATATAAACTCGGGCGTAGCCGCGGGAAACAGCTAGTATTATAATTAATGTGAATGTTAGTTTGTTTGTTTGTTACGCTTTCACGTAAAAACTACATAACGAACCATCATGAAATTGGCACAGATATAATATGACCCACGTGGAACGTGGGCTAGGTACTTTTTAAAGCGGCAAAATCTACGGTTGCTGCTTAAATTTCTTTTGCGCGTACAAAGACACGAGAAATATGTAGTAATTTAATAAAGGTATAAATGTAAAAATAAAGTTTTTTTTATTGATCTACAATAGTTACGAGATTTTCATTTCTTAAACATTTGTGACATTTTTTCTTATTACATACATATTATAAACGCAGTAATTACGTTAATAAAGTCATTTTGTATTTACCTTCATACATTTGTAACTCGAACGTCTTAGCATTAATGCTTTCCAACTATTGCTAATACAATATTTCCTACCTTATTATGTACTTTTCGAAAGTCAATAAAAGAAATAATGTTCTCTATCAGTCAGGCGAATATGTAACTCACAAAGAAAACATAAACATTTAACTAAATATCTGGCCTATTAACCTAAAATAATCATCGTAAATACACAATTTACATTCAGTTTCTTCCGGGACTCGGGCAAAAACAGGCCTTCGTTTGATTTACCGCAGCGGCTATCGCCCGGGTCAGACATTAGCACGATAAATATCCCCAGATATCTTCCCAAACAGGAATAAATACAAAACATTACTCGCCTTTTATTCCCTTTTCATTTTATGACTTTTGGTATTGTAATGCGTCGTAAGTTATGGTACTTGAAGTACGTGCATAAAAGTGCCGATTGGGAGTGGTTAAAGACAACGCGATTTCGCGACGAAACGTATATCTCTCGCGGGAACTGTACATTGTGCCGATGAAAAGCGTGTATTTAAAATCAGGCGTTATGTGGCTCACATTCTGCCAAATATTCAAATTGCCGCTACCCTCAAGCCGCCAACATTGTTAATTTTGCATGCATAACGTATTTTATTTTATGCAAACTGTAACTGCAAATAATGTAATTACATAATTTTTTTCACTTAATTAAGTGGCATATTATAATCATCATCAGATATTAATACGTGTAGCAAAAACTTTGGAGAATTTTGCCGATGTATGATATTTGACACAGTTAAAGTTTATGTGGAAGAATATGTGCAGAGAGCTAGTATTTAAAAAAAATGTCTAGAAAAACATCAAATTAATAAATATAATAACAATACACTACCGGGCGTTTGATAGATATGCAATTTTGTTACACGTTGAAAAGCGTTGAAGTTTGTTATTGTACTGTCACATATTTTTTTCTACTTTAAGAGGCAAAAGAACCCGTATAAAGTTCAAGCTTAAAACTTAGTTATTATTATGGGTGAATTTCGACCTCAAGTTCGTGTAAAAATAACACACCGTATGAAATATACAATGACTAGCTTTTGCCCGCGACTCCGCTCGCGAAACAACGGGAACTCTTTGGGGATAAAAAGTAGCCTATGTAGTATGTTTTAATCCAGAGCCTAAACTACTACTATACCAAATTTCATCAAAATCTGTTCAGTAGTTTTTGCGTGAAAGGGTAACATCCATCCATCCTCACAAACTTTCACATTTATGACAGTAGTGGGATTGATTTTATTTTTAAACTTTTTAGCAAGTTCTTTTACTATCATACTTAAATACCTACCATGCCATACTTAATGAAGTTTCCATATTCATCCGTGAAGTTATATAAAATTCTTTTCCCCCGTATCAGTTTCAGGCATGTTTCAGAAAAAAAATAAAAAAGTGCAAGATTGTCTTCGATGAAAAACCGTTACAGCAGGCGCCATTTTTCAACTATAAACTCTCATTTATCGCCGTTTAAGCGGGAAATATCCGATGAATTTGTTATGGCAACATTATTTTAAAATGGTTTATATTTAAAGCTAATAGAAATTATTTAATATAAAACAATAGAATGCAGAGAGTCGAATTCAATTCTACAAGGTCTACTGGGACCAAAATAGAACTAGGTGCGCCGTAGGGGTCCATTTTAGACCCGTTTCTTTTTTCATCTATGTAAACGACCTGCTCTATTCAAAATGGACACTTTTTGCCCATAACACTTCACTAATATTTAATGTGAAGTGACGACAGTCAAATTACAATGAAACGACAAATTAAATTATAGTGCTCTCCCAAAAATTGTACATTGGTTTAATGTTAATAAAAAAAAATACAAATTAAAAAAATATATGTTTAAAGTTTGCCAAATGTAAATAAATACATAAATAAATAAATAAATAAATACCTATAATATTTCACTTTTACTTTAGGTAAATGATGAATGAATATGAGATGATATTTTTAAACTATTACGTAAATAATGAGAAAATTATTTAGAAGGAAAGTAATAATTAGTGAATACTACTGTATTCTAGAAATAACACTACTGTAAATTACAGTGGCGTCCTCATAAATATGCTAATATCATATATCTGACAGATAGGTTTAGTTCTGCAGCTTTATATTGTGCAGTAAACAATTTTTTAAATATCCGTTAAAGACACAGTGTGACCGACTAGTTTATTTGAGTTATTTTTACCCGACTGCGCGACGCAAAAGAGTGGTAATGTCTTTATCAGCCTATCTATGTATCTATGTGGGTTTGTACCTTTGTGGCACTATTTGGACCAAACTTAGGACCGATTTTGATAAATGAGACGTCGTTTGATTTGTCATGGTCATTTTCATCAGATGGTCTTGAAGTAAAAATCTTAAATTAATTTGTATATTTTACTTATGTTGTAGTCTGTTTTATAAAATAATGTTGTGCATATTTTTAGTTGATACGAACACTATAAATTGTCTAAAATGATAATTATGTAATCTTGTGTTTATAAGAAAAACAAAAATGTCCTGACTATTGAATATATACTTATTATGAATGACTATTGAAATAATTTCCTGATAGATACATTCAACAGATAACCTAACCAAGAGCATGTCGGGACATTTCTAAGGAGGGTTCCATAACTATAAACGCATAATAGTTCTTATCAAATTATTTCAAAAGTTACTGTCCGATTTCGTTCAAAATAATTTATCTAAAGAGTATATTTACCAATTTATAAACCATTTTTGAGTAATGGGCCTTACCGAATGTATGAAACCTTGCCATTATTTTAAAATACCTATTCAACGATAGGGTAGACTGAAAAAATATTTTGAACCCCATTTCAAGCCACCCCTAAAATATAAAATTATTATTATTTAATGATGTTGAAACCGATACCTATACACAGTTTTTAACTAAATAACATTAAATCCATTTATATTCATAATTACAGATGCTAGAGGCGCGGACAGACATACAGACAGACAGATAGACGGACGAACAGAGCGAAACTATAAGGGTTCCTTGAGTGTTACATAGATAGTGTTACATACCTTAAATAGATAACATTACATTACAATTTTAACAGTCAGGACCTTTTAAAAATCCGGCTTCATTATAATGGGCCCCGATCGATTTTGTATTTAACAGAAGTAGGTACTCTATTGTCAATTTTTAGTTTTGTAGGATTTCGTTTCATAGTCGCAAAGTACATCGCAAAACAGCCAATTTATGTCAAGTGTGTAAACAATGATTAAATGATTTGACTTTCAAAAATAGCTAACTCACCATCATAACATTTTGCATGCACCTCGCCAGAAATGCAGGAAAATACATTAGTTTTCTTTTAATCCTGAATAATTCTCGACTATAGAAAAACCAAACAATATTGCCACCAGCTAGTTTACTTTCGTTTTGCTTTTACTTGTGTACTTATAAAACTCAAGCTTCCACCAACTCTCACAAAGAGCAACTTTCTAAGAATACTTCCTAGCGCAACAATAACAATGCATTAATTTGTTAAAAGTTTTAATTTTGTAAATGCATCGCGGTAAGTCATCTTGACGTTTTTAAAGGAAACCTGAAACTTGTAAGAAAAGGACTTTGTTTCGCGAGAAAATTTTGAATAAACGTAAATACATACATACATATAATCACGCCTTTTTCCCGTAAAGGGGTAGGCAGAGACCACTTTTTGCGACTTGCTACGATCCTTACATACTCGTTTCACTTCGTTCACTTTCATTCTTACCATCCATTCCTCCTCTTGCATTCAACGTAGCGAAGCGGCTCTCCATGGTCCGCTTTTCACCTCCGCAAGAAACGAGACGTAATGGGTGGTGAACCACATCGCCGCCATTTTGGATAATTGAATTATTTTTATGATTATCCGTTGCGTTTCCACGGATTGGTGGGGAGGGTAGGAATAGGGAAAGGGAAGGATAGGTGGTGTGGAAGAGAAGATTGGTAAGTTAGAGTGGGAAATAGGAAATGTAGGATATTACCGCCCAGGAGGGTAAGGGATAGGACAGTAATAGCTAGGGAAGCCGGGGTCGCATACCCGTATACTATACCACAACTACCGGACAGGTAAGTTGGGATGAGTATCCCATGACAACGTAAATTACAGACAATAATTTTAAAACGATTCATCTATTGACGCTTATCAGGCTGTGACTAGATTGTTTGTTCAATTCAATGGTATGTTTGTGATACTACTAATATGCGAAAAAAAAAATTTACTGCGGAAAAACTGAAAAGAAAAAAGAAAAAACAAGAAGTCCAGTAATCGAGATTTTGTTATCGAATTATTGAATAACTATACCTACTATTGAAATAGTTTCGTGATCGATATATTCAAAAAGAAAAAAATCTATATAAAGGCTGCGAAACAACGAGCGATTTTAATGAAAGGTATAGATAGACGATGGGGAAGGATATGCTTCTTTTTATCTTAGAGAAATGTACGGTTCCCGAGTGATTTCCTTTTGCGCTTCCTAGCGGTGTAGAAGGTTCAGTATTTTCAAGAACGCTTGGAGTGAACCACACCATATCACATAATCCATTTATTATTATTTCATAATGAAATCAGGATGATCCTAATTCTAATGGCTTCTGTCTGCAACACGCACGTATCCGTGTCAAAGCTATGCATATAATTAATTTGGCTTCAATCAGTCTGAATATAATGACAATATCATTTATATCAATATCCCGATAATCATTAAATTTAATCATCAGTAGAATTCTCGATATAATATTATTTAGGTTTGCAACTGGTATTGTCAGTGAATCTAGTAATTTAAATGCACAACTATTGTTTATTTCTAAAGCAAATGTAACACCATTTCTAGATACAGTGCGTTTCAAATAAGAATAGGAATGTCAATGACTTTTTCTTTCAAATAGGTATTACTTAAAAAGTGTGTTTTGCAGAAAAACTTATTATTTGCATATGAATAACTAGCATTAGTTGTCCGAGGCTTCGCCCGCGTGAAATTAGGTTTTAAACTTTCATCCTCTATTTTACGCCCTTTGGGGACAGATTTTTAAAATTCCTTCCTTAGTGGATGCGTACGTCATATGAGAAATGCGTTTGCAAAATTTATAATTTATAGCCTTAAGGGTTCATCGAGAGAACTGAGAAAGAAAAAGAGAGAGAAAGTATGTTGAAATCCACCAATTTACTAATATTAAGTGGGTAATTTGATGCATCCTTCTTTGACAGCAGAAAAAAGAAGCAAAAATGGTTGCTGATGATGATGTTAACTCAATAAACTTTTGTCACCCATATTGAAATTACAAGCTGTAAACTAAAAATTTAATTTCAACGCCAATTCCATTTTATTGGAAATGCCATGAACGAATTCAAAAGCACGTGTCCCTTATTGATTTATAGTAAATATTTTAGTTCTGTTTGTTCATCTAAATTACTCGAACACCCGAACTGTGATATATTACTGAGACGGGTACATCATTCAATGATTTATTACATGCAGAATTATAACTGATGCCTCGGGTTTCGCTCATGTAATAAATAATTGCGAAGTTGAATAGAACTTTGCCTAGAATGTGTCATTTCGCTTACGTCGTCACGCGCCGGGCCCTTTGAAAGGGGCCTTGGGCGGGGAATCATGACCAGGGGCTTTGCCCCTCTACATGAGAAGTTCCGAAAGTTACGCCCAGTACGAATACTGGGCGCATAAGCCTTTTTTTAGGGATGAGCCCCCGCGACAGAACGCAGGGGAAACCCGAAGTAATAGAGTGTTAAAACAGCGACGGCCGAGGTCGGCCAAGACCAGCGGAGGACTCCGACGACGATTGGGGTCCTGGTCCGGGGACCAGGAAGCGTGTATGGGTCCACTCCCCGCACGCCGCTTTTGTCGACCGCGGACACAAACCGACCTGGGAAAAAGGAGAAAAGGGAAGGATTCCCTTGCCCCGGCATACGTACCGGGGGGGGGGAGCGCTGCGTTTAGTGAGCGCGGGGAAAGGAGAGGGCGGGGGGGGCAACAATCCATCGGTGCGGATTTGGCGCACAGTGCACGGGCGCGCCGGCATCAATTTGGTTGCGAAGTCCCCAGCAGATGGCGTATGGGTGCACTGCAGCTGTCTCGTGCGGCGGGCATGCGACGGCAACGGGTCTGAAACGACCGGGCGCATCGCTTCCGCTCGCACAATTTAAAAATGATTTCTCTAGAAATATAAAAACAAAATTAAAATTCCCACGCCCGGGGGGCGCGGGGGGGGACAGTGCGCATGGCACGCGTATGACCCTAACCCGAGATGCGCGTAGTAGATCTCCGGCAGTCACATACTGCTCCTCTGATAGGAGCCTCTGGATGCCGGAGATATCTATCCGCGGGTCCGGTACTAGGGCCTGGGGAGCCACAGGGAAATTAGGGCGGAAAAAGTAGGGGCGCCTTCTATCAGGGCCTGCAAAATAGTAGGTAAAATTTGCTCCCCGGCTTGAATTTTGTAAAAACAATTCATAGCCAGGGAGAAAAGTGTGTGAAGGAGTTCCGCTGTTGACAGAGGAGTCTCGTTGAGGTCCCGGGCCTGTGAGGGCGGCGGGGCCGCAGGTGATTGTGTAGGCGGGGCGGCCATGTGAGTGGCCGGTTCAGGAGCAGCTTCGACTTCCACGGCGGTAACGACCGAGGAGGTGGTACTAGGTGTACGAGGGGGGCGCGGGGAGCGCCGACTTGATGGGGCTACCTTATCGGAGGCCGGGGGAGGCGGGGCGAGCGTGGGTGGCTCAAGCTCCAGTTCCTCGGCAACATTGGGAGAGGTGACGTGGGGATTGGCCGTAGGGGAAGCGGCCTTACTCCTCTTCGCCATCCTCTTACTCCTTACCTTCGGTGGCGGGGGGTCGGCTGCCGATACAGACAAACGACGCGGGTTGGAGTCGTTGGCCTCTGCCATTAAAGAAGTGGCGGTAGGCGGGGGTGGTGGCACCTCTTGTTCCGGAGGCGGAGTGACTGGAGTGTCGCAGGGTGGAGTGGCGCGGTCGTTACCTGTACGGTGGCTCCGTGCCAACCTGCGGTAGACAGGACAGTGTCTACTGTTCCCGTGGTGGGCCCCTCTGCAATTGACGCAGGTGGGCTCTTCATAGTAAGGGCGGGGGCAATCCCGCGCGTGGTGTTCCCCGGCACACTGTGCACACGCCATTTTTTGGTGGCAGTGCTGACTTGAGTGCCGGAATTGTAGGCATCTATGACATTGGGCAGGGCCGGTGTTGCCCCGCCAGGCTTCGATCTTAATACCCGGCATGTTCAAAAGTTCGGTGACTTTGTAAATGCCGGGTATGGTGTCCTGGGTCCTGCTGATGAGGGCAAAGTAAATGTAGCCGGAAGGCTCTGACATGGCTGACACTGGGGATACATTCTCCGCCACAAATCCCAGTTCAGCCAGTCCGGCCTTGATGTCTACAGCGCTTGTATTGGCAGGTAGTCCCCTTATACCTACCTTAGTAGTTCGCTCACGTGCTGGGAGCGAGTTGGTAAACCAAGAGGCGTGGCCTTCCTTCTCAAGGTTTGTGAGGTATTTCTTGACCGTCTGGAGTTCATGCTCGCTTCGGGGCCGGAAGCGAATTCCAGAGCCACTGGTCTTGGCGTTCGGTGAGTGCCCAAGTATCTCGCGGAGGCGGGCGAAGTGGTGGACCCAATCATTGATCTTCTCGACGATCAGGGTCGGGAATCGATGTGCGGAGGGCGGCGGAGATGATGACGTCATCCTTGCCGAGCATTGGTCAGACAATTCAGCTGTAATAGTGGTAGCACTTACCTCGGCGTACGTCAACTGGCGGTCGTCGCGGTTTGCCGCCGAAGGTGCATTAAAAACTGCAGCTCTGCGTTGACGCTTAGCAGCAGGAGGTTCCGGCAGCTCAGCAGTAGCACTATGTGAAGAGTAGGCTGGAGATGAAGGGCGGAGGTCACTCTTGTATACAAGAGTGTTAGGAGACAGATCAATTAGG
Organism: Glaucopsyche alexis; assembly: GCA_905404095.1. NCBI lineage: Eukaryota > Metazoa > Arthropoda > Insecta > Lepidoptera > Lycaenidae > Glaucopsyche > Glaucopsyche alexis. The sequence continues at coordinate 18,222,522 of FR990054.1, read as the reverse complement.
GGCGGAGGGAATCTGGGGGTGCTGTAGTTTGACGCCGGCATGGGGGCCTGCGAGGCTTCAGGTGAGCGCGGTGAAACCGCGGATGAACGGTGGTGGCGCGGCTGGGAGGCCTGCGAGTGGCGGGCTAAGCCCGCGGTGTCACGAGGAGTGCCCACTTGTTGGGCATTTCCATGTTCAGGGGGCGCAGGGCGGCGGGTGTCGCACGCCTGTGCGGTGCGGCGCGGTGTGCGCTTCGGGTTGGCCGAACCCTGTACGGCTGTACGGGGAGGGAGCCCAGACTCGCCACGGACCACCGTCGGATGGCATTGGGGCGGGGGGGTACCAGTACACCCCCGCGAGAATGCCGAAGACGGCCCGGGGCGGGCGGTGTCCTCTCCGCACAAGCTAGGCTCGGCGGACAGGTGGCAGTGCGCGCGGACCGGGGTCGAGCGCGAGCTGGACCTCGAGGAGGCCGGGCTGTGCGTTGACTCCGAATCGGCACGGGAGCGGTTGCAGTGGGCGCGGCTGGGTAGCCGCGGGTCACAGACAGTCATTGTCGATTACGTAAATCGAGACAGAAAACACTAATGTCACACAACACACGGTAACAAAAGCACGTTTACAACAAAAAATAGTACTCACGTATACGCGGTCTAAACAAACACTAAGTGTACGTACACAAACGGCACACACACTTAGGGGGGCTGTCTCCCCGTGACCCTACACTGGGATAAAATCCCAGCGGGAGGCCAAGGGCAGGGCAACTCCCCAGCAAGGCGTCAATCCACAGCCTATTATTACGAAGTAGGATGTGAATTGACGATCGCTATCAGGAGTTTGTAGGCACTGCACTAGAACGGGGTCGACACGTAGCGGCACGTAGGCAGAGCTACGACGTAGAGGCTACGGAGCAACTGCAGACGCGCGCGCAACGGGAGACAGGACGATCCATGTGTCATTTCTGGCTAGACTATAATATTTATACGTAGCTATGGGCAAAGGCAACTGCGTGAGGTATGCTATCGTAAATATAACTCTCTCTCTCACTCACTCTCTTAACTCAAAAGTAAGTCCTGGAGGACTCATGAATGGGACAAAAGACTTTTTAATTCGTCACATTAGATCTTCCTTACGCAGACAATTAAAATGAGGAGCACTTGAGAAACTAACGAACAGAATAATTGAGTATCAAAAGCCATTAAAGCTCAAATTCGTTATTCCAAGTCCATTTCGAAATCCAAACACTCATCGATAACTTTTTAAAATCCTCTCCCAACATAATGACTTTGATTTTTTCTCATCGGGAACGGTAAAAAATATACTTCGAACGGGCGGGTACCCTCCAAGCAATTTAGAGGACTGGATGGATTCTAAGAGGAAAAGGCGGTCTCGAACAGAATAATAATGCAGTTTATATCTATTTGATTTTTTGATAGTACCCACATGTTTTCTGATAAGAATGGTTACATTTATTGCCTATAAATATTTATGTGGGAAATAAAGAGTTATATGAAGGACGTTTTTTTGCGCTATTTTTTGTATAAAACTTGGGCTTCATTTTTATAAAAACATTTATGATACTTGGGGCCTGTTTCACAATCTGTTAAGTATGTGATAGCTTATTTGCGTATTTTAGACAGATAGTAACTCCCCACACCGATCTCGGTGACGGTGGCCGGTTTCATTAAAACCAGGCTAGTTATAGAGTAATTTCATAATGCCCAAGTGTGCGAGCAGTACACAAGAGCACTCTCTCTTCCTGTACTCTCGTAATCCAGTGGGACGGATAAAAGACACGACTGACGAGAGATGAGGCGCAGGTCCGACTTTTTACATGCCCATCCGACGCATGGATCATCTTTCTTGTCAGACAATCAGGTGATCAGCCTGCATTGTCCTAACCAAACTTGGAAACAATATTTTTGTTGTTCCAATGCGGGAATCGAACCCACGACCTCCGAGTCGAGAGCCAATGTTCTAACCACAAGACCACAGAGGCTGTCGCTAGATATATGTAAGAGGCGGCAAAACCTCTAAATAAGCTATCTTAGCTTGCTTTAACCTTTTCTGGTAGTTATGGGTCATTTGATCTTCTGAACTTTGTAATTATTAATAGGGGATCGGATTTCATCTGAAATATTAAGTTTCATTAATATATTCAGAAATATTGAGGCATTACTACTTGGTAAATGTAAAAAAATATATTATTTTATGTGTAGTTTATTTATTAAATACATTTAAAAAGTAGCAAAAAAATATATAATATATTGCGAAATGTGTAAACAAAACCTACATCATTAGTTTACTTACATTATATACAAAAACATTCATTATGGCAAGTATGAACTTAAACGCACAAATATCGGAGATATTTACAAATATATTCCTGCGGCCGTATACTTCATACACCTTAACCTACAAGTAAAGTTACTTGTAGGTTAAGTTTAGTATGGAGCGTTTTTACGAGACTCGCGAATTTTTTTATACAAATCGCTGTACCTTTGAAAATATTGACTTTTGATATATGGTTTCTTCTGAGAAGTTACTCATATTTAAGAGTACTATTAATTTATGCAATAAAAAAAAATCGTCCGATTGCCTATTACACCGGTCAACAAAAAAAAAATTTTTTTTGCGCATGGGTTTTACTTGATTTATTCTGAATATATAAGCAAATATTTATAAAAAAAGCGATTACAAATCTAAAATATTTGCTTTATCAGAAGTTATAGCGATTTGATCATTTATGATTTTTGCTTCCAGTTAAAGTCGGTCTTTGCGCTCTATTGCTGGCGAAAGAGAGGTATGGTATGAGGGTTGTCTTTCTTACATACCTCCTTGTGTACGACGGTATGACCGCGCATATTATAAAGAAATATCGTGTTTAATATTTTTTTTCGCTGTATTATCTTGTACAAAATAGCTTCGAGAAGTTGAAAAGGAGATGGTGACTCGTTTTGCTATATTTGTGGTGGATTTGTTAAAGTGAGAGAGAAAAAGTATTATTTAACTACAGATTTAAAGATATGCGAGTCATAACAAGCTTACTTCCATCTACCTGTTACAAATCAATACCAAAAATGGGCTTATGAAATAAATCTATGAATAAACTAACGAGATGATTAAGATTTTTTTCGTCGTCGGCGATAGGATGTCTCTAACTCTTGAGAATGGAACATTTGCCTCTGCAAATGTTCCATTCTCATTTTGATAAGTTTGAAGATAATATGGGAGCTTATTCGGAAGAACAAGGGGAAGGATTCCATCGAGATATAGTTGGAATTTGAGAGACGTTCCCAAGGCCAGTATACATACTGAAAGCATGTTGAGGATTGAGGGACTATATTTGGTGGTTAATAAGATAACTTCTACTGAACATGACACAAAAAGCAAAACTGTTAATTTTTAAACATTTTAACACTATTTTCTAACTTATTTTGTAAGATTATACCATAAAATTGATGCTCAGTATCTTTTAATAAATCACCTCTATGTAAATTTTTCATGTACATATTATTTTCATTGATTTGAATTTTTTAATTTTTTACACTTAAAAGCAAATACAGAACTATTTTTTGTTCTTATTATTATTTCTAGGTATAAAAGCAATAAAAATAATGTATGTATAACCCGTGCGCAAAAATGCTGTCGACTATTGTTATTAATTGTCAGTAGAAAGAATTTGCTTTTTGTGCTGTATTTTAAGTCAAATTGCACCCAGTATCATCAAAAATATTGGCAACTAGATATTGCCCGCGACTTCGTGCGCGGAAAAGTTAATTTCGCAGAAACCGTACAATTTTTCCGCGATAAAAAGTACCCTATGTCCTTCCCCGTCGTTGACTCTACATCTGTGCTAAATTTCATCACAATCATTTCAGTAGTTTCGGAACCCATTCTATGCAAACAAAGAAACAAACTTTTCCTCTTTATTATATTAGTAATCTCCGGGTAGACGGTTTGGTTCGCACTCGAGAGAGGTGTTCAAATCCCAGGTTGTGGCGTGTACCAATGAGACTTTTTCAGATTTCAAGTACATTATACGGACGCACGTTCTAACGGTGAAGGAAAACATCGTGAGGAAATCCGCACATAGTTGGCCCCAGACGTATTGACCAGTTCATTCCTCTGGACTAGGCTGACTGTATTGTGGGAGTGCCGTATGTGCTTGGGCAACCACACGACATTTAAAAACCAACTGTCCCAGGCACTACAGTATTTCAAGAGTGGTTACTTCGCTCGGAGAATATACTCCATTAACGGATGTAAAGGCCTAAGTTTTTTTATATATTAGTAATAGAATTTTGTACTTTAAACTTTTAATATCGATTCGACTATCATCCAGATTGTTTTATTTTAATACTAAATCAAAAATACTTTGTTAATATTTTGTATCAAATCAGTAGTTAGACAAGTTTTAGTGGAAGTAGTAAAACGTATATATCTACGTGTGCTTTACCAAGTGACAATGTGTGTACGTCTTCAACACAATGTCGCATTACCTAATGCACTTCGCTCTCAGATGGATTAAATGAGAAACAGTAAATAGTTTACTATACAGCATTTGCACAGTCCTAAACACCAATCAGATTTGCGAAGGTGTTTTAGGTATCTTAGTCTTACAGTGTTTTTTTTTTGCATGACACACATGGACAAAAGTGTGTTGTATGCGAATACGTAGCAAAATAATCTCAAAATGGCGGCAATTCTACCTCTACGCGATGCATCACATTCCTCATATTTTAGCGTAGGTAATGATTTCATCGATTTTAAGTTATAGGTACAGTAGTTTAATTTTTTCATTCGTGTTTTTGAGACCCCTCACTAAGCTAAATATAATAAGTTTAATTTTATCAACAAAACACCCTTTTGTTTGGGGCCTTGGGGGTCGTATGTTGTATAATACAATATGAGTAGGTATTCTTATATTTTCAACCGTTGACTGTCAGTAGAAGGAATAATTTTTTGGTGGTGGTGGTGTATAATTTTGTAAAAGTAGACCGTACCTATTCTTAATCTTACACGTTTACTACTAAAACTTTATTTCATATTTGAGTTTCTGAGAATATTTGTAAACTGTAAATAAAGTATCCCACGGGAGCTGCACATTTCTCCACGATAAAAACTGCCTACGTCCTTTTTCGGGCTCTAGACTGTGTACCAAATTTCATTTAAATCGGTTCAGTAGTTTTGGCGTGAAAGCGAGACAGACAGATAGATAGAGTTACTTTCGCATTTATCATATTAGTATGGAAAAAATACAGCGCCGCGTCGCGTCCCGGTGTGATCTGACCATCTGACACTAACAACTTATGGAATGGGCGAGTGTAAAACACGCTGTATAATATTGAATGTAATTTAGTTTTCACAATGTCTGGCACAAAACCTTTTGTGAACGCTTATGGTGTCTACAGACACACGAATTTGGTACGGAGCGTACAGCGGATCCGTACCAGATCCGAGCGTGTGTAGGGCAGTCCGGCGAACATAAGAAGAAGGCGATGAATTCGCCGTTGTCCGCATCGGATCTGGTCCGCTCCGTACCATATCCGTGTGTGTGTAGAGCAGTCCGGCGGTTAGGCCGTACAACGGTGTCAGTGTTGCCAACTTAGGGATGTACCCCCCAAAATTAGGGAAAATATCTACGGGTTTACTAGGGGACAGGATGTTCAGAGTTTACTCCTTATGAATCAATTTGTATGTAATAATAAAAATTATTTTAATGTGTGTATATAGCCAGGGATATGAAAATGTATTGGGAGTGAAATCAGATTAAGACAAGTTAGTTTTATGTTATTCACGCGTAAGTCTTTATGTTAAACACATAACCATTCTTTCTAGCTTATTATCTCTTAGACCTGTCAGTGGTATAAGTAATGAGGGGTAAAATTTGGGGCGAAATATTTTTTAAAGTGTTGGTATCACTACCCGTTATCAATGAATTGCGGGAATCATCGTCGTCGTTTAAAAACAGCACAGTAAATAGAACTCTGTGCTAATGTAATAGAGCATAAAATCGAACACACGAGTGTCGAGCTTCGGTCCACTGCACCGTACCAAATCCGTGCGTGTGTAGCGACACCGAATTTGGTCTCCGGATATGGTTCGCTGTACGCTCCGTACCAAATTCGTGTGTCTGTAGATAGCATTATTCAGACATAGTAGGAGAGCCCGCGGTCATGAAATCCGAGTCTAAAATGCAAAGAGACTTAAATTAGATTTTAGACAAAGCCGTCGTGACGTCACAAATACTTTTGCGTCGTTCTCGCTCCGGATTATATTAGACTCCATAGACAGGTTGGATATTTGAGTTCGACGAAAAATATTTTATACTAGGAAATAAGATCATTCAATGGTGCGCTAGCGCTATAGAACTGAATTCGAAAACTTTACTTCTTTACTTTTAATTATTAAGTTAACTTATCCATTTTATTGAAACCTGGAAAAAATCCTACAAATGCAAGCTTTTACAGACCTATTAGTTTATTATTACCAGTGATATACTAAGCTCTTTGAGAAGATCTTATTGCAAAGGCTAAAACCAATTGTTCTAGAAGAAGAAGAAGAATAATACCAATGCATTAATTTGGGCTCGGGGGGCAACATAGCACTGTGAAACAGGTACACCATTTAGTAAACAAAATAAGACAATCTCTTGAACAAAAGGAGTACTGTGCTGCAGTCTTCTTAGATATCTATTATTCAGCAAGCAAACGATAGAGTTTGGCATCTGGGACTGTTATATAAGCTAAAGAAACAACTACCTAACTCGTATTACATGGTTCTTAAGTCTTACCTGCAAAACAAAAAAGTTTCAAGTTAAAGTCGGCGAAGAAGTGTCTGCTCTGTTCATACAGACATATGTAGCATAGTGCCTTAGTATAGTAGTAATAGTACAGTTCTGAACCAAACAAATTGCCCTGAGCTACAGATGTCTTTATGATGACTTAAAGACATCTGTAGCTCAGGATACTGTGTTTGGTCCAAAACTGTACTAACTTTTTATAGTTGATCAACCATGTGATCCGGATATAGTAACAGCAATATATGCAGATGATTGCCTTGTAAGCCATACAGATCTATTTATAGCATCAACAAAAACTACCAACATACCTGCTTAAAATTTACATGTGGTTCGAAAAGTGGAGAATAAACCCGAATGTTACTAAATCCATACAAATAACCTTTAATCTCCGCAGAGAAGACTGTCTCGCCGTCACTCTGCGAGGCGAGAAATTGGCCACAGAAAACATTAATTATTGAGATCGACCACCAATTCACCATGGTTCGCTAGAAATGTAGAGATATGAACGTATCTCTTAATTTTTTCTTAAACCAACTTACTCAAATACTTGGAAATGCCATAAGTGGAGAAGGAAGTGAGAAAATATAATGCTCAATACAAGGATAGGCTTAGAAATCATGCAAACAAGCTGGCTAGAGATTTAATACACCCCAATAAAGAGATAAGAAGACTTAAAAGATGTCAAATATTACAATTAGATGAGCGGCATTAGATGTTACATGTAAAAACCGGAAGAGCAAATATAAAAATATCAAGAGAAATAAAACAATAAGGCCAAAAAAATTTAATCATTATGAGAAAGTCGATTGCAGATCATAAAAAAATCTTTTTTAAGTATGGTACGAAGTTTCATCGATGTAGTTGTAGATACATAATATTATATACTTAAATCGACTGGTTTTTGCATGATTTTCCCGAAGCATTAATTCGCGGCTTTTTCGTAACCAAACAAAAGTTAAAGTTGGTGCTGATTGGTTGTGTCACTAACCTATAATAATAATATCTAATATTATCCTACGTAGTTAGTGCTTTTTATCTAGATTTTTTAACTTTTTCCTACTTGCTTACGAAACTGTAAATATATTCCAACCATTCACCTGCCACTCGATGAAAAGTATTACAAAATTGTTTCACCCCCTGTTAAAGATATATCGGTTGTGCATTGGCAGTTGGCTCGATGTTTAAAATACTGACCGGTAGCCTGTTTACTCAATAATGGGTATTTATGACTACATTAAGTAAATTGCTGTAACTGCGACAGTGAGTGTTATTTACACACGCCAACACCGATCAAATCTACACTCTCTCACGTTCATCTTAAGGTATATTTCACATTACTTTCCAGGCAAAGTGGAATGAAATACAGACTGCGTGCTCGAAATTTAATGCATTTATGTGATGGGTTTATATTTTGTAAACCCTGAGTGTTACAAAATGAAATTGATATATTAAAAGTTATGTTTATTTTCACCTGTTCCATTTTGTGTTATCGAAAGTGTATTTTTCTGTGTATTTCCTTGTTTATGTTTATTTTTGAAATTAATCGGCTTGTGGATTCGTATCACTCAAAATTTATTTGAATGTCGAAATCATTCAATGTTGATAAATAACGTGAAATGATACGTTTGCTATTTTAGAAATATTTTCATACTCTTAATTGATATGACAGAAAATGGTCCTTCTAACAATTCACTCAAAGTTAGCAAGACGTTTTCAACACCTTGTTGACTGCCTGCGCAAACTTCGATAGCGCCATTCAGGTTTGTAATTATAGTAATAGTTACCGATTTAGGGATTAATGACGATTGGTGCCAATTACACTAAATTATCTATACTGATATTTATATTAGAAGGAGGAAATATTTGTTTGTTTGTTTGCTTTGAATAGCTTTAATACTTATAGAATAGAAGCAGGGAAAGTGCATATACTTTTTACTGCGTTAAAATGTGTTTTTCTTTTGCGCGTACGAAGTCGCGAGCAACATTTAGTTATAATAGAATATTAAATGAATCCACTTATATTTATTTAAACTATGGAAGCCTAAATTCCAGCAGCTTCACCCGCGTGCAATTAGGTTTTAAATTTTCATCCCCTATTAACCTCTTAGGGGTTGAATTTTGAAAAATCCTTCCTTAGTCTTCCTTGCCTACGTCATATGAGGAATACGTGTGCAAAATTTCAAATTTCTAGCCTTAAGGGTTTGGCCTGTGCTTTGATACCTACATCAGTCAATTTGCTTTGCCTTTTATATAAATAGATAGATGATATAACGCGCCGGGCCCGTACCTTTAAAGTCGGCACGTAGTAGGGCAAACGTTATTTTTTTGTACGAACATTTTTAGTTATCCATACCGTCGTTACTTATGAGATATTCTAGTCTAATATTGGGTTAAACATTTAACTCGGATAAAAATACATCTATATACCTACGTACTAATTGTAGATAGTAATGAAACTATCTTTATCTACATCTAGACAGATAAATAAAATTAAAGCTTCTGTTTGTAATTTAAAATTAACAGCTTTTCACTTAATGCATATGAAAGTATATTTGGTACTTATAATAAAATATCAATTATTAAAATTTTTGTCTGTCTGTCTGTTTGTTTCGGCTAATCTCTGAAACGGCTGGACCGAATTTCATGGGACGTTCACTGGCAGATAGCTGATATTATAAGGTCTAATATAGGCTACTTTTATTTTAGGGTTTTCAAAATATTGGGTTCCGTTTCCGTTACTTCTATGCAAACAAAGTTGCAGCCATCAGCTAGATCACAATAAATATGATGGTAAATAGATACAAGATATTATATCAGCAATAGACAATCGGACTAATTTTTTTATTGCTTAAATGAATAGTACTCTTAAATATGAGTAACTTCTCAGAAGAAACCGTTATCAAAAGTCAATATTTTCAAATGTACAGCGATTTGTATAAAAAATTTCGCGAGCCTCCTAAAAACGCTCCATACTAAAGTCGACCTACAAATGACGTCACTTGTTATATAATATGTAGTATATGAAGTATATGGCCGCAGGAATATATTTGTAAATATCTCCGATATTTGTGCGTTTAAGTTCATACTTACCATAATGAATGCTTTGTATATGATGTGAGTAAACTAATGATGTAGGTTTTGTTTACCAATTTCGCAAAAAAAAAAAAATTTTTGGTATAAAGACTCGCGAAATTTTGTATACAAATCGCTGTACCTTTGAAAATATTGACTTTTGATATACGGTTTCTTCTGAGAAGTTACTCATATTTAAGAGTACTATTCATTTATGCAATAAAAAAAACAGTCCGCTTGCCTATTTCTGCATTTGCGAAAGCCATCGTTACGAATCAAATCAAAACTAATAATATAAACAACACATTCAGCAGAACATCCAATTAAACAGAGATATGTAGTGGAACTGGAATTATATTATTTAATATTCCAACCGCGTAAAATAATATTGAAACTGGAATACATCTAGCAGAAGGAAGGATTTTTGACTTATGACCATAGTCGCTTCGGATACCTGAGGACTGCCAACATGCCATCGTTAATTACAATGACGATCTTCGATATTGAAAATATATTGAAACTCAAACTCAAAAATTTTATTTCCATGTAGGTTATAATATAACGCTTATAGAATTGTCCTACAAGATGCCTACCACCGGTTCGGAAACTAGCCCGGCGAGAAGAATCGGCGTAAGAAACTCGCACGGGGATTGGATTGACATAACGTTCGCTAAGTGGCATAATACGCGAATAACGCTATACATCAATACCGTACATTTTTCGTTTTGAACTTCGTCGTCGTCATTAGCGATAGCAACATGACTAGAACACCAATGTCGTAGTTTGTAATGTCGCAGTCGATACTAGTGGACATATTTAGATGAGCGAAGCGCCATAACCAAAGAATGTAATAGGTATGCCTATTACCGTAACGAATTGTCATTCCATCGAATTACACGAATGACAGCTCGCGGCTGTGTGTGCGTGGCTGGTCGAATGCGGAGGCGGGTGGGGTGTTGGTGTTCGGTGTCAACCTTATGCCCCGTCCAGAATGCTCGCGAAGTAGGCCGAGGATGTGCTCCGCGAAGTAACGCGAAGTAACTCAAAAGGTGTTTTATGAAATATTACCTTTTCCTGGTTTTATTGTGTTAGATGGAATGCAGGTCATAATCGAGCCCTGACGTCACTGCGACCTAAGTGGATCCATTGTGAATCCACGCAATAGTACCGGCCCCAGCTGCACCATAATAATATTATTCTAATGCTGCTTAAAAACTAAATATAAAAATGACAGATTCCAAATTCAAATGTAATATTTTGTTTATTTTTAATTGTGACAGTATTTATGGCCAGACTAAGTTTAAATAAAGTCTCCGAAAATCTATTACGGATACTTCGGGCACATGATCCACTGCTTATGTAAAGACGTTTAGGCAAAAAAATAATTATCATACTCAAAGTAAAAAATCATCTCATGTATGCGTGACTTTCCGCAAAACGCAAACTCGCCAATAAAAAAAAATCTTGTTGTTCTGCTTAAACGTCTTTACATAAGCAATAGATCATATACCCAAAATATCCGTAATTGATTTTACCGAACCTTATATGTTGTTATTTTTCTCGCTCATAACCTATAACATACGAATGCGAATGACAATACTTAATTTCCACTCGTGTCATACACGAAATCCAATTAAGCTGGTAATATGAGGACCGAGCGAGCACGCAGAAACTATCGTATAAATATGTCAGCTATGGCGGCCGATGTCATAGCATTATATAATTAATTCCCAAATGGCATTTGTAAATCAGATTGTAATAAGAAAAGTTTCATCACAAAGTAGTAGCAAAATAAACATCTAATGGAGTTTTCGACATATACTTACTGCCCCAAGACTGGGCCTCTACTCAAGATGCATTCGACAAGTTCGACGGCGAATTTCGAAATCAAAAATGTACGGGATTTGAAAAAAGTCATCGTTAAGTGACATGTCGCTTGCGATGCAATATTATGTCAAATCCCATAGGTACATTTTGTTTTCGAACTTCGCCGTCGAAATTATCAAATGCATCTCGACTAGAGACCCTTTTTTTTTTTTTTTTTTCGAGGGGAAATGCATTCTGCATACCACACGACCCAGGGGAGGGTCCCAAGGTTATGTTGGACTCCCATGCACCGGTTTACCAACTAAAATCCCCCGATGTCCTTCTTCACGCTTTATGGCCCCGCTGACGTTTTGCCTCATCGGGCATCATCTCATTATAGATGACGGCGATGCTGCCATCTTCCTTCGCTAAGGGTTCCCCGGACATAAGGGAACCCTACCTCTCCTGATCCTTCAGTAGCCGGCAAACCCCAGATGCCGTCTACGGATCAATTTTATGGCGCATTTAGGTGCGCTAAACGCCGCCGACCATGTCGTCTACGACGCATCGGGTGCGATTCTGCCGAAGCCTCACGCTCTCGCTCCACCGCTTCCTTTTGCACCATGACTAGGGTGCAAAAAGTAGCAGCTGCATTCCAAACCTCCTTTCTCCGTGTCATAGCGGCAACTAGAGCAGGGAGCGATAAATCCGCGCCAAAGCGTGCAGACATAGCTGCGCGAGGGATCGCCCAAGCTGGACACACCTCCCGCGTATGTTGTGCCATGTCTTCGGCTCCACTTCCGCAGTGATGGCAGACTGCTGTCGGCTCCCTTTTGACCACTCTACACAGGTACTCACCAAAGCACCCGTGTCCTGTGAGCACCTGTGTAAGGTGATAATCTGGGAAGCTGTGTTCACACTCGACCCATTCTCGTAGAATAGGTAGTACTTAACGGGAAAGGAACACTTTTTACCCACTTCTTTCTCATTTTGCACCATAGAATCTACAATATAAATAATAAAGCCGAAAATTACTGAAAATAATTCCGCTTCACAAAAATCTCTTAAAAGTGATTTCCTCTGTGGCCCCAAGTGCAGCCGTGTCCCAGCTCTATGAATATAAATGGGATTAAAAAACTTTATATCACATAATACCTGAGCTAATGTGGGGCTCGGTGCGTTATGCGTCATGAATTATTTTTTTTGGTTTTGGACCTCTTCTTAATATTATGTTATCTATGGGTTTGGAAATTTTCATCACATTAAATTTTAACCAATATTTAAAGAACTTCCTTGAGTTATATATATCATTACTTTAAAGTTCCATACAGTATACAGAAAACATAATTTAAAGTTCTGAAATTAGTATCTAATACCAATTTATGTATCTTTTAGTAGTACCTAAATTTATCGAGAACAAAATTATTGTTGCTGTTGCCGAGTGCTTACAGTTAAAAAAGTCTTAAAATACTTGTTACTTTTATAACATCACTGAGTTTGTGCATTTTGGGGCGATGAAAGGTATGTCCTTCCTCGTGGTTTACTTTATATCTGTATGTAATTTCATTAAAATCGTTACAGTTATTTCGAATCACATTTAACGACGCGACGCGCGCAAAAGAAAATCCCGCAGAAAACATAAAATTTGCCTTAAAAAAAGTAGCCAGAGCCCTTTCCCGTGGTCTACTCTATATCTATGCCAAATTTCATCAAAATCGGTCAAAGTAGCATCGAAGCCTATTCAATGCAAACAAATAAACAATCAAATCTTTCCTTTTCATTATATTAATAACGGCTGCATACTGAACGCTAATCAAAACTAAGAGCCCTCCTATTCACAGGCTGTCGCTGTCTCTACTAGTCGAAATGACAAGGACGGCATGTGACTTGAGCGTCACTTAATTTAACTATCGTTCCAGTATTAGGCCGTAAGTTAAAATTACTGATTCGTATTAAGTAGTATAGATATAACGAATTGCCTCACAAAATAAATCTCGGGATAGCGTAAACCTCTGATTCCTCCAATTTCATTAAAGGAATGTATAAAATAAACGAAAATCCAGGCCGCAGGTGGTAGTAAGGCTCGCTGGGGAAACATACGCTGTGATTGAACTGAACGCTGACTCTCGTAATCGTTGAAGTTTTTTTCTCAGAGGCTACGGAATCACTGTTACAGCCTGGAGAATTGGCGCAATATTTGGTGTGTAAGATCTGTGTACAAGTCTTAGTTTTAGTGCTTATTTACCGACTTCCGAAAGTGCGGAGGTTATGTATTCGACTCTTGCAGTTGATATTTTTATGTTAGATCGTTCAGACATATTGGTATGAAAATATAATTTTGGCGTATAATTTTTAATAAACTGCGTATTTACTATTGATTTTAATAACACACGCAAAAATACTGGTGTTCTTACATTGCTAATGAGTAATGTAACAACACTCTTTCAACAAACTAATAAGCTCCAACTTTTTTACTCCAGAATGTGAGGCAAGTTTTTGTGAAATGTACACTACATTGCGGAATCGTAAGAACTCGGCTCCTTTGAGCGGGACATACTTTGTGGCTTTCATTACCGTGCCCGATGACCCAGGAACAAGCCAAGAATCTCTTAATCTATCACAGATAGTTACACATTTTTAGTTAAAAACTAATTCTTTTTTAGTTGTAAAGATTTATAGATTTTTCACTTATTTGAGCAATCTGTAAATCTTTTAAGGGTTACGTAGTTTACGTCTCGGTTTCATTTGTCCGTCCGTCCGTCCGTTCGGTTTACTGTCCCAATTATTAGTGCTAGAAATATTAAACTTTGAATGGATATTTTGGTATGTACGAGTACTTATATATTTACTATGCCGACAAAGAGCTAAAATAAAATTACTATGCCGAAAAAGAGTATTTTTGGGGCACCTCTCCTATACGTAAAGGGTACAACCTCTTTAATTTGTTTAAAATAAAAACAACATCATGCTTATTCTATGTAAACATCCTTGATAAGGGTGTAATTTTTTGTTCGTTTCCATGACTTCCGTACCTAACCATAATTTTGAATAGACATCAAAACTGGTATCTGATTGCTCGAACATTCTAACAATAAACTTGCTTGAGCGTGTAATCAAAGAGATAAGTTGTTTGCGTTACCTAACTTTTGATCTTCGAATGTTTGCCGTTTTTTTCATGAACTTCGTTTAATTTCTGCGAAAATAAATACTTGTATTTACATGAATGTTCTAACTCTCAGTTCTTACGAAAATTTGATGAAAACAAGTCTGACTATTTGCTTTCCTTTTATCTAAGTAAATTCCTTTTATTTTTATCCTGTCGAATACGGCCTTGCAACAATAAAAAAAAATATATTTAAAGCTTTTGAAACAATTTTGAAAGCCATAACCTATACTAGGTTCTAGCTTTATTAAGTACTACGCTCAAGTAAATACATTATCCCGAGCGAACACAATATTTTTTCGGAATAAAAAGTAGCCTATGTGTTAATATAGAGAATAATATACTACCTTACCAAATGTCATTAAAATTCATTTGTAGCTTTTGCATGAAAGAGTAACAAACATCCATCCATCCCCACAAACTTTCACAGGATAATATTATGTATATTCTATGGCAATTACCTTAGATTTGAGCATTAAATAAGGCCATTACACAAAGTTTGTGGTAATAAAAAAATAAGTTAAAAACTATAACCCGACTACGTAATAGAAAGGGGGTCTAAAAATGCCAAAACAAGAAAATAATTTAGATAGAAATGCATAGGTACAAAAATGGTCAAGCTAGAGCCGTGGTCGCGCCCACTAATGGCAATAAGTATCTAAACTGCAGTTTACACCAAGACGCTAAGGCCTAGAGAAGTTTCAGACAGACGGGTGCGATTTGACATTGACTGTACTGAACCTTATAAAGTGGGTGCGACCACGGCTCTAGCTTGACCATTTTTGTACCTATGCATTTCTATCTAAATTATTTTCTTGTTTTGGCATTTTTAGACCCCCTTTCTATTACGTAGTCGGGTTATAGTTTTTAACTTATTTTTTTATTTCGTATTTTTCCGTTTCCCAGTTGAACATGTTTTTGGAATAATATGAATAAGTATAACGCTTTTCAAATGAGAATAGGATTGACCTTTTTGTTAATGACCTTTTTCTGTCAGATATATTCACTTGAAAATTGCGATTTTCAGAAAAACTAATGTGCATATAAATATTAATAGTCTTGCATCGAATTTAAATAACAACGTTAAATAGTAATCAATTATCTAAACATAAATTTAACTATCACAACAGTCTAAATTCGAAACAATATGGCGCCGACTCGATCCTGTTCTCATTTGAATCGCACTATACTAATGAGCGCGAAGCGAGCCAGTTTTTAAGAACGATAATAATAATATAATATTTATAAAATAAAATATATTTTATGAAAGTAAACTAATATGTATAATATAATTACTGTTTTTTGAAAAAAAAAAAAAAAACAATTTTCCCATCTTTTTGCTAAAAGGTGGCCCCGTGCGAGTTTCTTACGCCGGTTCTTCTCGCCGGGCTAGTTTCCGATCCGGTGGTAGGAATCATGTAGGACAATTCTATAAGCGTTATATTATAAATAAATAAATAAATAAATAAAGCTTTATTAAATTCCATACATTATTATTTATTTTGCATAATTTTGAAAAAGAAATCTTACATGCTAACTATATTCCTTTAAAAATGATAATATTAATTACTTAGACATTTTGATTTACAACTTATTATACCTAATTAAAAATTATTAATTTTTTAACCATGTCATTAGAAAAAAAAGTTATAATCAATTGTCAAACATTATAAAAATTATATAAAAATGTCGTATAGTATGTAAATAAACAATTGTCAAGCATTATTAATTTTTGAATTATTTATATCAAAATGTCAATAATATGTAACTCAAAATTAATTAGCAAACAAATTTGTCATCTAAGTCATTTCTGTATGGACCCCCTAAGGGTAAAAGCCTCCTCCAATGAAATCCAAGTTGCTCTGTCTTTTCCGATGTCTAGACCCTTTTCCCGCTACCGACTCTATTTCGTCTGCCCACCTAGCGCGTGGACGGCCTCTCGCTCTGGTGCCTGTAGGACCGGTCCACGCGGCTGATCTTATTGTCCATCTATTGTCAGTGTATCTAGCTACATGACCGGCCCACTTCCATTTCCTTTCCAAGGAATAATATTATATTATAACCTACATGGAAATAAAAATTTTGAGTTTGAGTTTGTAATTGGAAAGCACACATTGATTTGATATGCACGAAATTAGATAGGTTTACTTATGCTCTCAGACGTTTAGCCAAAACGATATCGTTAAATGCTGTTTTGAGTGCATAATATCATGGATATGTATCCTCCGTCCTGTCATATGGCCTACTACTTTGGGGTAATTCGGTTGAAGCCTATTAATAAGAGCATTTAAAATTAAAAAAAAAATGCATTAGGGCGATTTGTCAGGTAGGGCCATTTGAAAGCTGTAGGCCACTGTTCCTTAAATAAGGCATTCTACCATTATCTTGCATGTACATATATTAGGGATATTTGTATCTTCGTAAAAAGACAATCTAGTTATTTTAAGAGAAATGGGGAAATCTATACAGATAGATCTCGGCGTTATCCTGATAATCTATACATACCTCAATGTAACAGCAGTACTTACATGAAAAGTCCTTATTATATATTTATTATATTATATTAAAGTCTACAATAAGTTGCCAAATGAATTTAAAAATAACAACATGACTGTAGCAATTTTCAAGAAAAATAATAATTAGTGGCTATTAGAGAAACGTTTTTATGATTTAAAGGATTATTTGCAACAATGAGATAATAATTTATTTTTAATGTTAGTTATTATTTTAAATTTTAAAGTAAATTTACTAAATTGAAATGAATTTTGTTATATCAGTGACGTACCTTTTCGTATTAGTTCTCATTCATACTCAAAATAATTATTAACTGTATTAATTAATTAATTTTGTGCATAAATAACTATTTTATATTTTGCATACTAATTAATTAGTTGAATGTATTGACCCTTGAACGACCTGTAATTGATACCATATGTCGACTAAACAACATTGCAAATAAATTATTATTATTTATTATTATTATTATAAAAATTCTATATTTAAATAGTCTTATATTACGTAATGTTCGAAAATTGGACAACTTGGATTGTAGGTACGACCGCATTTTCAACGTGCATTTTGAGATATTTGTGCAAGTATGCCATAAATATGTATAATATATATACATATTTGTGATGTGCTTGCCAAGACCTTTCTTTTGATACCAAACACGTGATGATTATCTCGGTTTAACTTTTTTAGATGTTAGAATTTGAGGTTAAATTTTCAAAATACAAAATTTAAACAAAAATTATATAGCCTATGTTACCCGCGGCATAATTACGAATCTATTGACACCTCATTTATTAAAATCGGACCAGTAGTTTAGACGCTACGAGGGAACAAACATACATACATACATACATACATACATAGACTGCCAAAATCATTACCCTTCCTTTTGGCTTCGCCGTAGTCGGGTAATAATTAGTGGCTATTAGAGAAACGTTTTTATGATTTAAAGGATTATTTGCAACAATGAGATAATAATTTATTTTTAATGTTAGTTATTATTTTAAATTTTAAAGTAAATTTACTAAATTGAAATGAATTTTGTTATATCAGTGACGTACCTTTTCGTATTAGTTCTCATTCATACTCAAAATAATTATTAACTGTATTAATTAATTAATTTTGTGCATAAATAACTATTTTATATTTTGCATACTAATTAATTAGTTGAATGTATTGACCCTTGAACGACCTGTAATTGATACCATATGTCGACTAAACAACATTGCAAATAAATTATTATTATTTATTATTATTATTATAAAAATTCTATATTTAAATAGTCTTATATTACGTAATGTTCGAAAATTGGACAACTTGGATTGTAGGTAC
Source organism: Glaucopsyche alexis (assembly GCA_905404095.1). NCBI lineage: Eukaryota > Metazoa > Arthropoda > Insecta > Lepidoptera > Lycaenidae > Glaucopsyche > Glaucopsyche alexis. The sequence goes on along the minus strand of FR990054.1, from coordinate 18,203,854 downwards.
GACCGCATTTTCAACGTGCATTTTGAGATATTTGTGCAAGTATGCCATAAATATGTATAATATATATACATATTTGTGATGTGCTTGCCAAGACCTTTCTTTTGATACCAAACACGTGATGATTATCTCGGTTTAACTTTTTTAGATGTTAGAATTTGAGGTTAAATTTTCAAAATACAAAATTTAAACAAAAATTATATAGCCTATGTTACCCGCGGCATAATTACGAATCTATTGACACCTCATTTATTAAAATCGGACCAGTAGTTTAGACGCTACGAGGGAACAAACATACATACATACATACATACATACATAGACTGCCAAAATCATTACCCTTCCTTTTGGCTTCGCCGTAGTCGGGTAAAAATGATGAAGTAACGATTATTTTCTGAAATAAAACGAAATGGATAAAACTTGCGCGACTGCTACATAGGTCGCTGGTCATTAAAATCACTTGCCAAGAAGTTATAACACCATTCGTTTCTTTTTAACTGAAAATTTTCTACTGAAAATTAAAAGCCACGAAGAAATCATAATTTTATTCCGTAAAGTGTAGATAATAAATTCGCTTTCTTGACACATAAAAGAAAGCCAAATACATATTATAAAAAAAATCTGACCAAGTGCGAGTCGGACTCGTGCACTGAGGGTTCCGTACAAACCTGTAGAGTTTCACGAATCACTACAGGGTGAGGAAAGCCTCATGGACGCGTAGAGGTTTTAAATTGAAATTCATATGAAATACTCTATTACTACCCCTTAGGGTAGTAAGTTTAATATTATTAAAAATATTTTTATGATACGACGTTACTAAAAATTTACGGTATTCGCAATTTTTCCTTTATCTGTGCTATTAGAAGTTGCTTTTAACGAGCAATTGGCCCACCACACTTACCCACCACTGCAACTCCTGTGTAGCCAGGATCGACAGTGGTAACCAACCGCAAAACCCCTTTGATATGATTTCAGGGGTGCCCGGGGGTACTAAATCTGTCTTGGAACCCGCGACGAAATTTATAATCAGAAGATGGTAGGGGGAGTAGGAAATATTCCAGTTTCCCTACCCAAGCAAAGCGGGAGACAGCAAAAATTGTGATGACAAAAAAGTCAGAACTAAAGGAGAAGCACCACGGGAATTACATGTTTTTTTTAATGACTACAAGACATAATGTAATTAAATGTTTTAATTTATAATATGACAATTAATTACAATGGATTTATAATGACAAAATATTGTTGCATTGTTTCCAATTATAGTACTTCGACAAAAACGTTTGAAAGCCCGGAAGTTCTTCGCGCAGCCCACGAGATCTTCATAATACACTACCCTAGAAACACAATGGACGCTGTTTAACATTTCGATCCTTTCGTCATACCAGAGATCACACTCCCAGAGTATGTGATGAGCAGTTTGTTCATAAGGGCCTACATTCGGTCGAACACTTGCATAGCGGAGACGAGGCTAATGTAAATCCAAAAAATAAATCGCTTTAAAGTTTCCGTGACCTGTCAAAAATTGTGCGACGTAGTGATCTATTTCTATCCATTGCTTAGAGAGTAGATCGCGTATTGCTTCGTACCAAATTTCAAGATTCTGAGTTCCCTGTAGGTTTTGATTCCCATGCGAGTGTCGAAAATTTGCGGCATAAACGGCTGTATCTTTTGATTGCGTTAGCTTATAAGTTTGATTTTCTCACAGCTCCAAGGGACAGTAGACCTGAGTATAAATATAAATTCTAGCTTGATACCTCCAAGTGTTCCTAAGAAAAGGGTCTTGACAGACAGACGGACGGACAACAAAGTGATCCTATAAGGGTTCCGTTTTTTCCTTTCGAGGTACGGAACCCTAAAAATCAACTACGGTTCGGTAAAATCAACTACGAATATTTTGAGATCTACTGTTTATGTATAGATGTTTAGGTAGAATAATAATTATTGTACTCGAAAAAAAAATCTTCCTTTATATGGGCGAGTTTGTGTTGAGCGGAGATTGTCGTTAAACTGATTCTTTTGCAACCCTACTTTGATTCACTGAATTTTCTGCTAACCACCTCCTGGCTAACCACCAGGCGATCCGTCTGTTCGTTTCACAAATAAAAATCTGATTTACCCGCGATCTTGCACCCTAATGTAAACAATATAAAGGTTGGCGCCTCATTGTTATGCGGAAAGTTTCTTGTCCTTTAATTTTAGGGCTGTTCCTGAAGAGGGGCTGCTGGCCGTAAGCCAAGACACAAATCGGTATTTCAAAATATGTATTTTATTTGAAGAAGAATTAACTATCATCATCATCGTCATCGTTATCATAATCACTTCACTCGTAATTTGTGCAAGTTCGATCTGAGGAGTTGGCCTGTACCAATTAGACTTCTTAGTTCTACGGGACTTGACGCGCAAATCAAATTTCGGTAAATATTCACAAGTGGGGCTCCACCTTGAAACGACTGCAAATTTTTTTTTATTGTATATTTTCATTATAAAACAGTCTGTTATGCAATATTAAGGTGGCGGAAGACCAAAAAAAAAGTAAAAAAAAAATAAAAAAAAAATTTACCACCCCGAAGACGTTTTGAACAAGATAAAAAAGTTCTAACCTACTCGTAACTAACCTAACCCAAAACTACATATAAACGTTATTTCACGCCAGGTTTTTGTTAGGCCGTGTTACCACTCCGAAGACGTTTTGAACAAGATAAAAAAGTTCTAACCTAACTAACCTAACCCAAAACTACACAAACACTATTTTACGCTGGGTATTTTTGAGGTTGACATGTTTTATATAAATTTTTTTTACATTTTTTTTTTGTCTTCCGCCACCTTATGCTATCTACAGACACACGAATTTGGTTTGGAGCGTACAGCGAACCATATCCGGAGACCAAATTCGGTGTCGCTACACACGCACGAATTGGGTACCGTGCAGTGAAGCGAAACGCTCGACACTCGTGTGTTCGATTTTATGCTCTATTACATTAGCACAGAGTTCTATTTACAGTGCGGTTTTTAAACGACGACGATAATTCCCGCAATTCATTGATAACGGGCAGTGATACCAACACTTTAAAAAATATTTCTCCCCAAATTTTACCCCTGATTACTTATACCATTGACAGGTCTAAGAGATAATAAGCTAGAAAGAAAGGTTATGTGTTTAACATAAAGACTTACGCGTGAATAACATAAAACTAACTTGTCTTAATCTGATTTCACTCCCAATACATTTTCATATCCCTGGCTATATACACACATTAAAATAATTTTTATTATTACATACAAATTGATTCATAAGGAGTAAACTCTAAACATCCTGTCCCCTAGTAAACCCCCGTAGATATTTTCCCTAATTTTGGGGGGTACATCCCTAAGTTGGTAACACTGATACTGTTGTACGGCCAAACCGCCGGACTGCTCTACACACGCACGAATATGGTACGGAGCGTACCAGATCCGATGCGGACAACGGTGAACTCTTCGCCTTCTTCATATGTTCGCCGGACTGCCCTACACACGCTCGGATCTGGTACGGAGCGTACCAGATCCGAGCGTGTGTTCGCTCCGTACCAAATTCGTGTGTCTGTAGACACCATTAATATTGCATAACAGACTGTTTTATAATGAAAATATGCAATAACAAAAATTTTGCAGTCGTTTCAAGGTGGAGCCCCACTTGTGAACAATTTACCCAAATTTCTATTTAAATATTATCACCGTGAAATTGTAAAAACCGTTAGATTATAATATAACTAGTGAAATGGTAAAATATTGATAGACTTCGGACGGGATTCTGCCTATAATTTAACATATATTTTTTTCATTAGATTATAATTATTATATATAATTATAGTAAAGAATCTTTTGACATATTTTTACAAATTATTTTACAATCTAACGGTTTTTACAATTATTAAGGGTTAAATAAATATTGGACCCTACTTATAATAATTATTCTTGTAGGAGACCGAAGTATGCCAGGCTACTATTTAAACATAAGGGTCAGTTCACATCGCGACAATACGCGACTCGACGCAGCGCTGCATTTTTAGATAGCTATTCAAAATTGAATTGCCCCACTTTTGGGGTTGTTGAGGTTTGACATATTTTGTCATCTTGATATTTTTAATATTCGCTTTCTGCAGTTTAATCAGTCCCTCATTAATAACATATTAGAGGTCGCCCTGTGGCCGAAATTCGACCACAATTCATTTTCATGTTTTAATTTTAAGGTTTTAACTTTTTAGGTTTCGTTTGCCCAACCTTCCCAATACATTGGCCTTTGACCTTAACCTTTGACCTTGATATCAACCATCCTCATTACATTGACCTTCACATTGACCTTTACCTCCAATCGTCCCCCACGAAACCCCTTAATTTATCACAGCTCACGGCAACTGTGTTACCCAGGTACTAATAACATAATGAGAAAACTAGTATCTAGTGAGCTCAGAGACAATGAAGTAACCTTTGACTGTCATCGGAAATAAGCTGGTTAACTATTTCAATTTATGAAAAGAAATCCTTGTTTTATCAACAGCTCGAGGAGCCCGCGATGGGATTGTCGCGTCGCCACGACCACCTGCTTTCTAATATTATAGTCTAAGAGCTATAACATCATTTTTTATATAATTTATTTACATCTTCTAGTAAATAAATTATTTAAAACGTCTTTTACTAAGATATTAGGGTATGCGTTCTATAATTTTTTAAGTAATTTATTTACTAGATACTTTTACTTCGATATTAGGATAATAGATCTGAGGGTCAATTCTGCTAAATAAAAACTGCAATAATACAATTACAATCAAGTCAACTGCCAAACTGGTATTCCTGTAAACGTTACAATAACGTAAAATGCATTTTGATTAGTTGAAATTTTACAAAATAAGTTTATGATAACAAGTCGCTTCACTAAGTGTAATGAAAGTCTCCTTTAAATACGAGAATATATAAGCTGTTAGCGTATCGCAAAAGAGCTCCGTGGCCTAGTGGGTAGACCGTTTAGTTCGCACTTGAAAGAGTGCAGGTTCAAATCCCAGGTTGTGGCGTGTACCAATGAGACTTTTTCAGATCTCAAGTACATCATACGGACGCTCTAACGGTGAAGGAAAACATCGTGAGGAAACCCGCACATGGTTGGCTCCAGACGTATTGACTAGTTCATTCCTCTGGACTAGGCTGACTATGTTGTGAGAATGCCGTATGTGCTTGGGCAACCATACGACATTTAAAAACCCAACTGTCCCAGGCACTACAGTATTTCAAGAGTGGTTACCTTCGCTCGGAGAATACTGTATAAATCATCCATTAATGGATGTAAAGGCCTACGTTTAGCGTATCGCAAAAAAAGTATTTGGTTTTTGTGTTTTGTCACTTGGGACTCTACGCTTTACGCTCTACAAAGTACCTATTACTCAACTAGTTCAACGTAAAGTTGTGGATGTAAAATAATCTTATTATCGATTAAAAAAAAACAGACGGCGTCGTTTTGATGTAACCGGGTCAAGGTTTTACTTTCGCTATGGTGTCTATAGGTACTTATGTTTTAAATTACCTAATAAATTCTCTTTAACTGAACCTCAATTCTCGTATTTAAAGTTGACAATTTAAAGAGTCAATTTTACTTTGTTTGGATTGAAAATGTAGCGACATGTTGCCGTGAACGGATTTTATGACGTTTCGACCAATCAGAGCGCGTTTCACGTTGGTTTAACGTTCATAAAAACACTGTTTGGGAGTATAAGCGTATCGGGACTTGATTGTAATTGTATTAATGCAGGTTTTATTTAGCAGAATAGCCCCTCTGATTCAACTTTTGGAGGCAAAGGTCTATTTCGGTGAATATATTGTTCATAATATTATCATAAGATATATAATAATTATATTTTCTACATAATATTATGATAAGACAAATGATATTATATTATTATTTTATGTCTTGTTTAACTGTCGTTTCAGTAAAACCACTAAACGATGCAATAGCTCTTAGCCTACTGTAGACGGCTTGAGGTGGTTCGAAATATTTTATTTAATGTCGTCGTAACTTAATGTCGGGAGGAAAGCCGAGAGTTATAGTATATACTTAAATATATTAATAGTAGATCTAGCTAACATATTGCAAAGTCTCAAAGGGTTTATTTTAATACTTTGAAATGGATTACTTTTTTGTGTTTGGATTTGAGTGGATCAAAACTAAATACATTATTGTACTTTCAATAATTATTATTATTGGGAACACTATCGAATTATTTGAAAATAAATAATGTGTGTATCCACAGTCTACTGTCCATTGGCTAGCCGCACACGGTCAATATTATTGACAGAATAAGTTTTTCAATACGAGTCAATTCATACAAAAAAAACGGCAATATGCACACAAGGAAAATATTGTCAATATGAGCATTATTGTCCATAATATGGTGTGTGTGCGCCGTGCGGCTAGCTATTGGCGTTCAATCCTGGTGCACAGACAGATATGATCTACGTCATAATTAAAAAAGGATATTTCGAAATATATACCCCACGGGAGTACGTCTACGCGGACAAAGTCGCGCACAAAAGCTAGTAACTTATTCTTTTGTAAAGCGCTAACCAAATACCATTTTGCTTCTTCTGGCAATACGTTAAAACGCGAAAATTTCTATTTCATTTTCAATATCAGTAGATTGTAATTACCTAGAGAAAATGTAGCATTGATCTATAAATTATTCTCCTTTTAAAACTAGGTTAAATGCTGAACCGGCAGTCACACTATTTCCACTTTACACAGAAATGTTAATTTTAGTTTGTCTTTGCTCGTTACCCGTTGCCTTTTTAAATGAGATTTTTTATCCACAGAAATGGGTTACCTATCCAATTAGTATGTGGGCTACTGTCGAATTCTCTTTGAGAGGATTTACATTTCAATGTGAGATATTAGACAAGGGAACTAAAATATGACCATAATTACATATTGACATATGAGTTGTTAGAACAGACAAAAGAAAAAGGTTATACTTAATATTAATCTAGCTGGTGCCCGCGCGTGTGGAACTCTTAATGGAAACGAAACAATTTTTTTAAAGTAACTAAGGTAAATAAAAATAACTTGTCAGCCATATTGTTTGTTCGACCATATTAGATAACCGTGCATTGTCATCCAAACTTAACGTGTATATAAAATTTCAGCTGAATCGGTTAAAGCTATCTGCTTCAAAATTGCAAATTCCACCCGAACAAAAGACATACATTCCAAGTTAAATAAAAGCTTGTAAATTAGCATTGTCATCCAAACTAAACGTATATTCAAAATTTCAGCTCAATCGGTTGAAGATATCCGCTTCAAAATTGAGTTGCCAAATTCCAAAAGACATACATTGCAAGTTAAATAAAAGCTTGTAAATTAACCTAATTTATTCCTTATAACATCAGCTATCCGCACGTGAAATTCCGGTCAAAATCGGCCCGGCCGTCTCATACTTTAGAACAAAGACACAATATACAGACAAACAAAGGCCAGAGAGACAATTTTTTTAAAAATCGATTTATGGTGTAGGTACCGTATATTATGATTATTATTAGGTTGGGGAAAAAGTTTCTTCGCATTTTATATAAAAATTCAAAAGGTTTTTTTATAAAGTTTATTTACAAGTGACTAAAGTATATAGGTGCCATTTTGTTCGATAACTTTTTGCCATCTTGTTGGTAGGTAAATGATCCCATTGCTATAAAATTTTTGGGGCTTCTGATGAAAAAACTGCGACAAGTGGTTTTGGCAGTCCTCTTGTGATGTCAACCTGACACTGCCTAAGGAATTCTGCAGCGACCGAAACAGGTGGAAATCTGAAGGTGCAAGGTCAGGACTATACGGCGGATGCATTAACACCTCCCAGCCAAACTCCCGTAATTTTTTCTGAGTGGCTAAAGATGTGTGAGGTCTAGCGTTATCATGGTGAAAAACCACACCCCTTCTGTTGATTAATTTCGGCCGCTTTCTCTCAACTTCTTGCTTTAATCTCATCAGTTGTTCGCAGTACAGTTCAGAATTGATGGTCCTGCCTGGCGGTAACAGCTCATAATGAATAATGCCCTTCCAATCCCACCACACACACAGCATCACCTTGTTGCGAGTTAACCCGGGTTTCGCCACAGTCTGTGAAGCCTGACCGGCCTTTGACCACGATCTTTTTCGCACGTTCTTGTCGTACGTGATCCACTTTTCATCACCAGTTATCAGGTTCTTCAAAAATGGTTCGGTTTCATTACGTCGTAATAAAGAATCACAAATGAGTACACGGTTCATTAGGTTTCTTTCAGTGAGCTCATGAGGCACCCAAATATCGAGCTTTTTTGTGTACCCAGCTTTTTTCAAATGCGCCAAAACCGTTTTGTGGTCAATCCCCAGTTCTTCAGCTACATCGTAACTACTAATATGTCGATCTTGCTCCACTTTTTCAAAAATGGCAACAGTTTTGTCCGTAACAGGGCGACCAGAGCGACGTGCATCTTTGATATCAAAATTTCCGGATTGAAAACGCTTAAACCAAATTTGCGCTACTCTCACAGATACTGCATTAGGTCCATAAACATCACAAATTTTTTTCGCGGCTTGTGTTGCATTTTTACCTTTTTTGTAATAAAATTTTAAAATGTATCGAAATTCTTCATAAGAATCACTCATTTTAACAATAAGAAAAACAAATGAAAATCTCAAATTTACCTAATTTGAATTTGGAATTGTCTTCTGTAAAATTAAAACTTTTTAATGATACCAAAATCAGCCAGATACAATTGATATAGCCCAAGATATTTTATGACAAGTTCATACATACTATAATGCGAAAAGACTTTTTCCCCAACCTATTATAATATATATATATATATATATTTGAAATTACAATCAAACACTTTAATTTAATTTATTCGTATAGAAAATCAAAAATTTGTAAAGTACCTAGGTACCTATTCGTATAGCCAAAGAATACATTCATAATACTAACGTAGTATAGTACAGATTACAGAATCTATATCCCTTTTTTCTATTCCCATCGGGAACAATAACCCTTTTGTTATTTTAATTCAGAGCTTAAAACTACCACCATACCAAATCGTAGTAGTTTAATTCATAAAAATCCGTTAAGTAGTTTTTGCGTAGGTAAATGAGTAGGTAGGTAGATGAGTAATGTCATGGGATACTCATCCTAACTTACCTGTCCGGTAGTTGTGGTATAGTATACGGGTATGCGACTCCGGCTTCCCTAGCTATTACTGTTCTATCCCTTGCCCTCCTGGGCGGTAATATCCTACATTTCCTATTTCCCACTCTAACTTACCGATCTTCCTTTCCACACCACCTATCCTTATCTTTCCCTATTCCTACCCTCTCCGCCAATACAACGTAATGAATAATCATAAAAATAATTTAATTATCCAAAATGGCGGCGATGTGGTTCGCCACCCATCACGTCTCGTTTCTCGCGGAGGCGAAAAGTGGCCCATGGAGAGCCGCTTCGCTACGTTGAATGTAAGATGAGGAATGGATGGTAAGAATGACAGTAGACGAAGCAAAACAAGTATGTAAGGATCGTAGCAAGTGGAAAGAAGTGGTCTCTGCCTACCCCTACGGGAAAGAGTCGTGATGTATGTATGTATGTAAATGAGTAACAACATTTTTTTCGATTCGATTTATTTCTGCACGTTCGAAGTCTTTAACATCTAGTAATAGGTAAAACAATAATTAAATTAATCCAAACGAAATAAAAAATAGAAACGAAATACCAAAACACAATCGCAAGAATAAAATTAATTCTTGGATTTAATTAAGTCCGTCACATTGATTTCCCACCAAAATTTCCCAAACACAATCCCAATCAGTCCAAACTTAATTTAACGAAGTTTAAGAAATAATGCCAACGCGGCGCCTCCCGTGTTCGCCTTATCAAATTGTCCAAATTAACAAAAGACGCCCGAAACAAACGCAATAGTGAATCTTAACACAGTGGTTTTGAGTTAATTGTGCTGTGGCAAAAGTATTGTGTTCGTAATACGAAATCTCCGATTTATTAAGTTTTTTATGGAGAAAATGAAAACGTCTGAATGTGGGTATTTTGTTGTTCTCTCGTCTGGAAAATTAGTAAAAAGTTAAAAAGATACTTTATTTACTGAATACGAGAATAAAAGCAATCGTATGTGTTTTACACTCAGTTCAGACAAATAATATATATTACTAACGTAGTTCAGATGAAATTTAATCTAAATGTAAATAAATGTTTCCTTTCGTATAAATCCGGGATAAAAAGTAGCCCATGTCCTTCTCCGTGGTCTTCTTTTTCTTCTTTAGTTATGGCGCCCTCAGTGAGTTGTTCCCCGTGGTCTCAATGCAAAGGAATCGTTGACATCTACAAGTAAGGATTTTTTAAAATTCAACCCCCAATGGGGTAAAATAGGTGATAAAAGCTTTTATGAAACTTTGTATTCCTAGGACATATTTGCATGATATTTCGTATGAATGAAGTACGTAAAAATAATGAATTACGTATTTCAGCGTTTTCTCAAATTCAGCCCCTAAGTTGCCCTAGGTGGTTAAAAGGGGAAAGAAGTTTAAAACCTAATTTTAAGTGGTTTCAATGAAAACAATCAAACATTCAAACAAATATTTTCTCTATATATAAGAATAATACGACGGAAAAGTAGCTTGACAAGACAACACATTGTATAGCTTATACACTGTATAAATATTTTTATTAGATTTATACAGTTATAGAAATAACTGAAAACCAATCACTTATAGAACATTTTTACATTATAAAATAATAATCACTTGGGATTGGACAAAATTAGTTTGAAATCTATACAATATTTATAACATTTAAAACGAAACTTATTACCTTTTTAACCGACTTAAAAAAAGGAGGCAGTTATACTTAACGCCATTTTCAAATCGTACATACCTTAAAGTGCCTTAAAAGTTAAACTGTATTGATCTTGAAATCGCTTATTATTAATAGTGGTATAGATACTTGAACTAAAATAAATATGGTCCAAACCGTCGCAGAATTAAAATGTATATAAAAATCGTTCTTAATACAGTAGCAATATAATATCCTATTTCTGAAATAGGATATTATATTAAATACGATACTTTCCTTTTATCCTAAGTGTTTCTTTAATATTTTAAAGGAAACAATGCTTGCTTAGATTTTTCTCTTGAAAATGCTTTCAGACGGCGACTTGCCTATCAAGCAAAATTAATATTTTTATAAATTGGATTAATGTTTCAGTGCTATTTTCTATTAAAAGTTTGTGCTCAAAATGCACATTACGTAGTAATTAATATTTCAAATTTTACTTTCATACATAGATGTTATATACGTATATGTTGCCCGCGACTTCGTGCGCGTGATAGATTAGGGTAGAGATTGAAATAATGATAAAGTGTATAATATTGAATTTCGAGGGATTGATTCTCGAATGGTTGCCTATTCTAAAGGTCAACCTAATAAAACAATGTACAAGTAAATTATTGTCAAGTGAGTAAAAGTAATATTTCGATAATAACTGATATATATTATATCAATTATCTATAATCTATTTACTGATATTTCAATTCGAATATGTAATTGTGATAGCAAATCTCAACCTACCCCAGAAAATAAAGGTAGGTAGATATAAATATACTATTTTCTATGAGGATCTTCATCACATTTTAAATTAATATAACACAGATAAGTCAACATTTATTTATTAATTCGAAAACAACTAAACATGTGGGTAGCTATATTATTTAATAAAATACACTTTCTATAAGCAAAACACTAATTCTAAAGTTACATTTCCCAACTATAATTAATAACTTCAGATTCAAAAGTAACATGTGGTTACAGCTAGAAATACCATACATCAACTGAAGGAAATGGTGTCGTGAACAATAATACTATTTATTCACAATAATATTATAATAGTTAATTATTAGAAAACAATGTTATACCAAAGGCTACAGCCATAATAAAATATCAAATAATATTAAACACAATATTTTAAGATTAGAGCAATGACAAACAAGTACAATACGGCCGATGTATCTTGGCGAGTCTGAACTTCGCGCAGAAGGTTGCGCAATAACTGTTTCTAAGTGTTTTCGTATTTATTTTATTTGTACTAATTGGTCAACTGTATTAGGGAAATTTTATTAGTACTGTATAGGTATATAAAAATAATACAATAACAGTTTTCTTCGCGAGTTATACATGCGCTAAAGTTCGCAGAGCCTATGTTCAGACCCGTCAAGATACAGCGGCCGTAGTGTACATCACCTGAACATTTCAGCTTCCCGTGTGTATCAAGGCCCCAAAAGGAGGGGCTTTTTATACCACTTAGCCTTGAAATAAAATACATTTTTTCTAGAAAGTTCTATCCAATCAATTGTTAACATATTTTTGTAGCCAATCATAGAGAGACAATATCATATCTTATTTATCACAAGTATGAAATAAATCATGACAATTTACAGTTACACTGACCGGAGATCAATCCCAAAGCCAATCAAAATAACCTTGGTTTTATTTGGTCAATCAGAACATTTAATATTTTGTTTACTAATTTAATAAACAGAAAAATTTTAATTAAAAAAAATAATAATAAACAAGATATAATAATAATACACTTTTAATATATATTTAAATAATTAATTTATTACAGTGATAGATAAAAGACAAAATCTATTGATTACAAATATTACAATATAATTAATAGTTTGAAAACAATTGAAATGGCTACGTTCTATCACAGATAACATTAATTTCCTCCTTCTTCGTACTACAGAAGGTAGCTGCACAGTGTAATAAAGAGATACAGTGGTCCAACGCGTTTGAAGTCGCGCGAAATGCCGCTTTTGTGTAGGTATTCGTCATTGCTGCAGGGTTGTCACAATAATGTGTTTTATTATAATCTGTTCTACATTTTGTGTAGGTATTCGTAGTATGTGTATGTAGAGTACTAGGAATAAAACAAAAAAAAAATATATAGAAGTATTAATGAAGAGTTTTATTATAAAAAATACAAATGCGTATACAAAATCTCAGGGTTAGCATGATATATATCAATTGATATTTATGCTTGATATATTATATCAAAATTGATATTTATATTTAAAAATGTAAAATAATGTTTTAAATGTAAAAAATCTTACATCAACACAGGTCTTATTTTCCGAGAGTTTCACAAGACTACGTCATCAAAAACTTGCTATTTGACACGACATTAACTAATCATAGCCGTCGACGCGGCTTGTAACGGCTTATGACACCCACGTGACCCCCTGTTTTTCGGAAGAAAATTCCTTGTTTGTTATTATACTATTGTTATACCATTTATACCATGTGTCAAATTAATTCGACTAATAAAATTAATACACTTTTTTTTCTTCTGGTTATAAACAAAAGTCATTTTATGGTTTTATGGTTTATTTAAATTGATACTCAAAAGTATCTATCGTTGATTTTTAATTGATTTGAAAACTTTTAATATCAATAATAAATAAATGAGTTTAATTTTACTTCCCTATCTTCAAATTATCAGACATACAAATTATTTCGATTCAACTATTACGAAAAAACATATCAGAGTACCTATGAGATTTGTATGTAATTTTGAAAATATCAAAAAATCAAAAATATCGGATATATATCAAAGATATCTGATATTTTGATATTTGTTATAAATATCGGATATTTACGAACCCTGCAAAAGCCACAAATGCGAAACTGAAAGGTATTTTCGACATTTGGATTTACTAGTTTTTAGATTGCGATTGTTGAATTTGACGATGTAGTTAGTAAATTCTCATACGTAGATACAATTTTATTAAAAATTCTGACGGGACACAGGCGCATGGTTTTGTATTAAAATTAATCTTCTTTAGCTGTTCATATAATTGACCATTGTAAATAAGTACCTACATACAACTGAAACGAAACACTGTCGCAAACCACTTAAAACAATCAAATTAAAAAGCGTCAACCCCGGCTGACGTGTCCCAAGCGAGTGTATGGCAGCTTGGGCTCGCTACCGCCCCTCTCTCACCCCGCACGCCCCGCACGATTGCTCTGTCTAGACGTGTCCGTTGGACGACTGTAGGTAATAGTTCTATAGGCTGTGGTAGCTGTCTGAACAATAACAATAATTGTGTTATTTGCCACAAGTTCTAGACATTTTTAAATCATGTAAAAATGTTTTGTTTACTGTTATGGACAATATATTATCTACCTTTCTTTTTATAATTCTAACACGCGCAAAAGGTAATTTCGCAGAAACCGTTCCGTTTCAGCCTGGTGACGTCCACTGCAGGACATAGGCCTCCCCCATAAATTTCCAGTGCGACCGGTCGCTCGCGGCCTGTATCTACCGACTCCCTGCGACTTTTCTCAGGTCATCTGTCCACCTGGTGGAAGGCCGTCCTACGCTTCGGCGTCCAGTTTGTGGTCTCTACTCAAGAACCTTTCGGCCCCAGCGGGCATCGGTTCTACGGGCTATAATATGTCCAGCCCATTGCCACTTTAACTTGCTAATGCGCTGGGCTATGTCGGTAACATTAGTTCTGCTACGGATTTCCTCATTTCTGATTCTATCACGTAGAGAGACTCCAAGCATAGCCCTCTCCATAGCTCTTTGAGCGACACGAAGCTTTTGAATAAGTCCCGTTGTGAATGACCACGTTTCGGCTCAATATGTCATCACCGGTAACCATACTTTTTATCTACTCTGGTCTGTCTACTGTCTGTGGTCTACTCTACATCTGTGCCAAATTTCATCAAAATCGGTCCAGTGGTTTCGGAGCCTATTCGAATCAAACAAACAAACAAACAATCTTTTCCTCTTTATTATATTAGTATAGATATAGACTAGCTTTTGCCAGCGGCTCCGCCCACATAATTGACGTATTTCATTATCCCACAGGCGTACTTTAATCGACAACAGCAATTTATACAACACTAACTCAAATTTAAGGTAAATCCGTTTTTATGCCGACTTGCTTAAAATATAGTATTTTATTTGTAGTAAAAAAATCGTGAAGAAATATCCTACTATCCTACTACTATTATAAATGTAAAAGTTTGTACTCTTTCACGCAAAAACTACTAATCTGATTTTGATGAAATTTGGTATGCTAGTAGTTTGATAGGCTTTGGATTAAAACAGGCTCATGGGCGTAGCCAGGGGGTTTTGGGGGTAGATAACTAGATAGATTATAGATAGAAGTTTCAGTCACAGTCGAAGACAATGATGATTTCTTGAAACTAAATTAGTTACAAAGTATATTTAACACTTGGGAGATAAATGTCGTTTAAATAGTAGAAACAGATTCGTGACTAAGCCAACGTCAGTCGTGGTCAACATAAACAAGTGTGATACACAAAGGACCGGCCCATAGACACGAGAAACTCACAGAAATGTACAAATTAAAAAATACCTATCTATGTTAACTTCACAGGTGATATACGTGGAATCAACGAGTTTTTAATTAATTTTCTTAATGATTATGTTACGCTTAATTAGGTACTAGTTTTTAGTTTAAATAATAAATAATAACACTTTCAGGGATCTAACTCGCGTTTTTGGTACATATTCGTAGCAAAAGCCTTGTGGCACAGATTCGTGGCAACTCTTACCGTTTCGTGAACTGAAAACTGTAGCATTTTCGTTGCATAAAATTCACGCCGAAACTAAAAGTTTATGCACTAAAACAGTGTAAGTCCATTAAAAAGGAACCGCCTGATGTTGTTGCAAAACACACCTGCGTGCTTCCCGATGTTTATATTCGATGGTCACTGATACCCATATTCGAATAAATACCGTAAAATTATAAATTCCGTTTATGGTGACTAAGCTGTTTCAACAGCTGAAATACACCAAAAAAAACGAGTATAACTAGCCGAATGCCGATACGCGAGACTTGCATAAAAATGAATTTCGATCATAAAATTATGTATTAGATATTTTCATTAATTGTATTTCAATTTGTTATGGTATCAAACCTATTAAAATATGTACTAAGATTTAGTTTTATTTAAATGATGAATTATATTTTTGCATAATAATTATTAATGTAACCTTACAACATGATTGATTCGGAATATCTAAATATTAAGGATAATATTTTAATTTCAATATTACCATAGTCACAAACTAATCTACATGACATATCTGTTCGTTTCTTCAGTCTTCACGACAATCCATCTTTGAGCAAGGGCAGGGACGCCCTGGAGTAGGGTTGGAATATGTTTTTGATTTCAATTAACGACTATTGAGTCCCGCTGTTGACAGTTTAATTTAATTATGCAAAATTCACTTGTAATTAATACCTAGGTATTATGTTCGATATTCGATGAGCTTCGCATGTGTTTTACCTTTATTGGGGTAATTGGGTATTGGGGTATAAAAAACTATAGATCTACTTGGGCCAGTTACTATATATTAAGACTGAATCGTGATCCTTAAGTTGGTAAAAAAGGTGACGTGTACCTACAGTGCACACGTGATAGAAGTGAAACTTCATTCATCATGTTAAATTAAAAAATACTTTTAAATTAAAAATACTTTCATCGTGCCTAAAGGGCATCACTTCAGAAAATTAAGTATAAGTAGCTTCCGACAGATGGCATTATATCCAAATTCGTGTTGTGATGCGACCTTGAAATTTTACTATCAACGCAGATAAAGAGTTTCACTTCAAAATAAAACTGTAGTTTTCATTACCTCCCCAGTACTACCGGAAGTAGTAAGTTTACTAGCTGTGATAAGGTTAAAAATTAAAATGTAGCTTAGATATGAGCAAGCCAATTAATTTATTAATTTTATTAATTAATCAAAAAAATAGCACAAGAGTTATACCTACTAGTAAATTTAATAATAATTAAACACTTGACCGTTAGTTAAAGTTTACAACCTTGAGAGTGGCACTTCCAGTTTCTATCACATACCTATGTCCTTTTCCTTCATATATCTCCTATACATCTATCTATCTCGCTCGCACACCCCCCACCAGGTAGGTCGTCGAGCTGCATTGCAAGCTGCGACATGTTCCACATTGGCGTCAAGTTTCCTATCACCGGCGGTTCACTCTCGATAATTAGTCAATATCGTAGTGCTACCGCAGGATTTCAGGTGAGTCTTATTTTTAAAGATTTTATTAAAATCTTTGAAACACTTAGAAAGATCCTAAAATTCTAACGGTTTTAGCCGTTCCAATAAAATATTCATAGAATAACGATTATTCTTAAATAGCAAGACGATCTTTCTTTGTTTCAGAGAAAAATACTTATTTTAAATGTGTCCTTTTAACTATAGTGTAGAAAAATGACGGTTACGTAATGCACAAAGGGAATTAACATTTTTTCTCAGTTTTATGTGGGTACCCGCATTTTTCTTTTTAATCTTAGAAAACGTTCTAATTATAGAAAATACTACCCATATATAATACACTATTTCTCCTTCCTTTTAGATTTTGTAACTGTTATAATATTGAAATGTGAATTTATAACAATACTACCCACATATAATTAATATTTTCTTTATTTCGATTTTAATTTTAATGTTTGCTTTGTGCTGACGTACACTATTTCTCCTTCCTTTTAGTTATAATGGAGAAGATTAACGAAAATGGTAACGAACCTATCGCTGGGCCCTCTGGTGCGCAAAAAACGAGAAAAAGACGTAGGGAATCTGTTACAAGTCAGTCCTCGTCTAGTGATAGTAGTAGCTCCAGTAGTTCGGAGTCGAATTTCCGCCGCAAAAAACGTTCGCACCGTAGTTCCCTAAAAAAAGGGGGGGGCAAACCTAGTCGCAAATATGACCTTCTACAGAGGTTATCTAATGAAGTAACCGAACTTCGCAGGCACATTTATGAAGGCGAACCTTCTCGTGCGAATCGACCAGAGTCTCATAACTCTGCTGATATAAATTTTACAAATGATAATGATGATCAAATTTCAATATTAAATATTAATGATTATAATTTTTTGAATGATTGTAATCTTTGTGATGATAATGCGTATAATATAAATAATACGGCAGCTAACAACAATTTTAGTTTTGATTTACAAGTTAAATTGAAGGAGCCCGCAACACCTAGGGCCCCAGAAAATTACCTTAAAATGTTACAAAATTTTCAACATTTTGATAAGACTGAGTGGTTTGATGTCAGATACGCGGACGTTCAAAAATTCTATAATTATTTTCCGGGCTTCACCCAGTTGGAAATTAATGACGAAGTCAAGGCTTACGATGCTCAGCGTCACCTTGCTTATAGTGACAAATGTTATGGTGCTCTTTCTTTTTGTATTTTAAAACAAAGAGAATTGCTTCAAGATAATCTGAATAGACTCATATCATGGGCGCGAGACAGTGGTAATACTGTTAATGCTGATGAATTGCATACCAAAGTCGTAGAGTTATTTAATCAAGGAGAATATAATAAAGTAGCTTCGGATATGTTACAGTTAGTTTGTGGGCACAGGGCCGAAACTATTCAAATGCGTCGAGACGTAATTTTAAAACACGTCCGTGACCCATTAGTTAAATCGACACTACGCAAAATTCCCCCATCTAATGAACACATTTTTAATGCGGAACAACTGACATCAACCTTAGAGAAAGCAGGTGGTGTAAGAAAAGTTTTCCTACCACTTATAAAAAGTAATCCAAGAAATGCCTCGCAGGCATCGCACAAAAATATTTTTCACCCCCCGCAGGGGTTCGATAATATTAATCAAAGACCCTCACAGGGTGCTTTTCAAAGACAACCCCCGCAGGGTTCGTCGTTTAACCAACCCTCGCAGGGTTATTTTAACAGCAGACCCTCGCAGGGTACATTTGGCATAAATAGAACTGGCAACAACAATACACGTGGGTCCTTTCGGCCTCGTGGCGTTACACACAGTAGACACAACAGACAAGAGTCAGCGGCAGCGAATAAGAGACGTGGTCCCCAGGACCCTCAATCAGGGAATAGGCGACGACGATTCTGACTATTTCGAGGCGGGCCAATTAATACACTTTGCACCTCGTTGGAGACGTCTAGGAGCACCGCCTACACTCCTAAAGGTAATCAGAGGGTACCGCATACCCTTTCAAGCCAGACCTCCTCTTGTACTTCACAAAAATCAAAGACCTTTAACGACCCCAGAGACAGAAGCCATGTCCGAGAGCATATCTCAAATGATTCGGCAAGGTGTGCTGGAGAAGGCACCTCATTCTCCGAGTTTCATCTCCACTATGTTCTTAATCCCCAAAGGCGACGGCACCAATCGACCAATTTTCAACCTGAAAAATCTGAATCGGTATGTCGCAATTCAGCCTTTCAAACTAGTCAATATGTTTCGCGTGCCAAGGTTTCTTCAACCAAACGACTGGCTATGCAAAGTAGACCTTTCGCAGGCATACTTCAATGTGCCAATTGCTCCCAGTCACAGACGTTTTCTTCGGCTAATATACCAAAAGAAATTACTGCAAATGACTTGTCTGCCGTTCGGTCTCAGTACGGCCCCAAAGATCTTTGCAGCACTTTCCAATTGGGTGGCCCAAACGCTAAGGGACGAAGGTATCAGAGTCCTAGTATATCTGGACGATTTTCTAGTAGCACACCAAGATTACAAAATACTCAAAATCCATGTCCAGATCGTTTTAGAACGGCTAAAGTTTTTGGGATGGCAAATAAATTATCAAAAGTCAGTGACGAGCCCCCAAAAGAAATTGGTGTTCCTCGGTATCCTTTGGGACCCATGGCGAAACAAAAATGTGCTACCCGACCAGAAAATACTACATTTACAATCTCGTCTAAGGGAAGTTCTGCGAGAAGTGAACATAACCTCCAAAAACCTTCAGAGCCTAGTAGGCATTTTAAATTTTGCGAGCTTCACAGTTCCATACGGCAGGTTACACTTTCGAGGAACCTTGTCATTCCTCAACAAAGCCCTAAAAGAGGGAACAAATGTTATGACATTGCCAACGGTGTCGCAAAAGGAACTGAGGTGGTGGTTAGAAAATTGTCATCGCCAATCAATGATTCACGTTCCACCTGCAGAACATTTTCTAACGACAGACGCATCAGATGTCGCGTGGGGAGCTCAGTTGGACGGACACAATATATCAGGTCAATGGACGGATCGGGAGATGAACTTACATTGCAATCAAAAGGAGATGATTGCAATCCTGAGGGTCCTGCAGATCTTTTGTCCACAACTGAGCAATTCGACAATCCTTGTGCAATGCGACAACAAGACAGTCATAGCTTTTCTTCGACGAGAGGGGGGAACCAAATCGCACCTTTGATGGAACTGACAAAGAAAATATTTTGCCTATTGGAAAAGCACAAGATTTATGTAGAAGCCCAACATATCCCAGGCAAATACAACAGTCACGCAGACCATCTCTCTCGTCATCGGCCTCCACCCGAGTGGCATCTACTTCCCCAGGGCACAGAGAGAGTATTCCAAAGGTTCGGAGTTCCCTCGATAGACCTGTTCGCATCGGAACGGGCGAAGGTGGTCATGAATTATGTGTCACTAGACCAGAGGGACCACCTTGCCATGTTTCACGATGCGTTCTCCCAGATGTGGAATTTTCCCATGGCATGGGTATTCCCCCCACCATACCTTATTCCAAAGGTCCTGGAACACCTGAACCGTGCACAAGGAATCTACCTTCTGGTAGTCCCCCGTTGGGAACGAGCGTTCTGGAGACCAGACCTGAAGGCTCGAGCAATAGCACCACCTTTCACAATAAAAAATCTCCAACACTGTTTGATCGACACAGCAACAGGCCTGCCACCTCCCAAAGTCCAGGAGATGGTAATAGAAGTATGGAAGTGTGGGGGTGGACTCAGAACTTAAGAGACTGGAATGAGGACCAGGTTAAATTGCTTCAAGCCTCCTGGCGCCCTTCTACAAGAAAAACATATACGGTGGCTTGGAAGAGATGGCTAAAATGGTCGGAACAACACGGGACAAATCCGTTAGCACCAACAGGACAAATTCTTGCTCGTTATTTGGCAGATTTGCATATTATCGTGGATAAACTTGCTTATAACACAATTAACCTTCATAAGTCCGTTGTAGCCACCTTAACCAATACTGATAATGCTAGTAATTTGAGTTCACATTCGCTAGTATGTCATGTTTTAAAAGCTATAGCCTTACAAAGACCTATAGCTCAAAAGAAGGTTACTTGGGATATAGACGTTTTAAGTGCATACTTACGTACTCAAAATGTGGACGAGACTAGTATATTTGCTTCTTCTCGGCATACGGCAACTCTGTTACTACTTTGCTCTGGTCGTAGGGTCCATGATTTAACCTTGTTAGCTATCGATTCAGAACATTACTCAGAGGAGAACGATTCTTTGGTCTTATGGCCTGTGTTTGGGTCCAAAACAGACACTGCCGCATACAGACAGTCTGGATGGAGACTTTACTCCAATAATGAGAATAAAAATCTTGATCCAGTGTTTTGGGTAAAGCTATGTAAGACACTTTTGCAGGAAAGACGACAGCAAGCAGGAATTTCAAATTTATTCCTTAACATTCGGGGCACACCAAAAGCCGCCTCTCGCACACTCATAGCAGGTTGGGTGAAATCGCTTTTATTAGAAGCAGGAGTGATAGCAACCCCAGGAAGCCTGAGATCGGCTGTCGCTTCAAAAAAATGGGAAAGTAACTGTCCGCTTGATGACATCCTTTCTGGAGGAAACTGGAGATCAAAAGCAACATTTACAAGGTTTTACTGCAAAGAAGTAACATCCAATGTTAGTAATGAGGATATAATTTTGTTTAATCCTGTTTAAATTTTTACTGTAAAAGTTTCAGTAAACTTTGCATTATTATGTTATTTATAATGAAACTACAAACTTACCTACATAAAATATGTTGAAGATTATCTAGATCATAACTTGACATCAATATACTATTTAAAAAATTTACATTACAAATATGTCTGATTTTCCATATTGTAACTTAGGCTGGTTTGTACAGCATTTATTCTAAAAATGTCTTAATCCAGTCTAATTAATAATAACACTTTACTCATTTTTCGTTGTGAAGTAAAGTTTCTGTTCTTATTTAATAATTAATAAGTTATAAATGTTAATTGATTATTTATTGAATTTTGTAGTATTCTCGCACAAAATATTTTTAATATAAGTTTTTGTACTATTACAGCATTCTTTTTTAATTAAATATTAATTCTATTACAGAAGTGTAAGGTTCCCCTCTTTAAACTTTCAGCTTAATTAGATCACATTGGCGTCTTAATACAGGTTTAATTTACCCACCAGGCGATAACAAACAGGTCTCAAGGTTGTAAACTTTAACTAACGGTCAAGTGTTTAATAGGAGTGTTTTACCTGAAATAAAACACATATTAAATACTTACCTTAGTTAAAGTTTACAAATTTTAAAAATCTGCCTGGCGGTTCCTTTCGACTCAATGAGGAACATGTCGCAGCTTGCAATGCAGCTCGACGACCTACCTGGTGGGGGGTGTGCGAGCGAGATAGATAGATGTATAGGAGATATAGGAAGGAAAAGGACATAGGTATGTGATAGAAACTGGAAGTGCCACTCTCAAGGTTGTAAACTTTAACTAAGGTAAGTATTTAATATGTGTTTTATTTCAGGTAAAACACTCCTATTATAGTAAAGTTGTGGGGGACGAGAAGTATATTAAATACTTCCCGTTTAATATTATACATACATTGAAGATTTTTATTATTATATTATACACATATTTAATATACATCCATCATCCAGGAACACAAAAAAAACTTGAGTTACAGAGGTCGTCAAGATATTTTTTCCATAGCAAATTCGTGTAGGTATGCTCTATGTGAACTAAAACCTACCAAGGTATTATTTACAAACTGTGTCTAAAAACACCGATATTCTTAGGTGAACATCGGCAAACGGCGATCAAAGGCGGTATTATGCTCCAACTTAGATCTTATATTCACGGTGACGCGCGTCTAATGATAAATCGATCGCAACTCCGAACTCCCAAGTTCCACTTTTTCACAATTTATCCTCATTTTTCATGAAATACGGGTCATAAGAATAAATTTTTTGAGTATATTGCGGGTAAGTTTGCCGTGGGAACTATGTTTCGGCACGAATGGCTAGATTATGACGACCTCTGTGGCTCAGTGGTTAGCGCTCAAGCCGGAGGTTGCAGGTTTGAATACCGCTAGGGAACAAAAACAGTTTTCTGTGTTCCTACATCATGGATGTGTATTAAATATGTGTAGGTATAATATAATCAAAATCTTAATTATATGTATCGTATTAAATATACTTCCCGTTGTACCTGTAAAACAAGTTCTACTTAGAGCGGAGTCAGATTGACGTGGTGTGAAGAGTCCATAGATATTATTATTATTTATGAATTTCAATTATGAATAGCTATCTTAAGAGTGCGCTAGTCAACGGCTCGAACTCAGTGCTGCGCGCGGGGAAAATGCTTGTTATTTCACCTAATATTGGGGAAAAAAGAATATATAAATCATAAAATAGTAATCTATACTTATAAGAGAAGCTATACTGTACACATTTATATGTAGCTGTGTAAAGTATTTTAGAAAAGGCGTCTTCAAATTACGCAAATCGACACTCAGCTGTTGGTGTTTTATGAAAAAACTATATAATATTTTTATCTGAAGTAAAATTATCTCAATTGCTGAATAATCGAACTGTGTTGGTATTTGCTTGCTTTTTTACTATCATTCTTTGTTTAATTTTTATTTACGTTCAAAGTTGCGCTAAAAATGCGATGTTTGGAGGCTATTATCTTCTACACTAATTTGAATTTCAGAAATTTAAGCAAATACCGACCTAGATAAATGTCATAAACATCGATATTACATAAAAATTTGAGTCTACAATGTTTGACTTTAGAGTAAATCACCAACAGCGTTTGTATGGAGAAAAAACCGACTAGCGCAGCCTTAAAAGTGCAACGCCACGTCGCGTATCGTTACGTTTCGGTGTGAATTATGATAAAATGTGACCCGTTGACGCAGCAGATAGTCAAACCTATGTCAAACTGAGTATTCAATTTCCTCGAGTACTTATTACCGTAATAATATTATTATCTACATACTAAATCGCTCCAGTTTTTTGCCACATAATAAAATTAATAATTTTTAATAGGGGATTAAAAAAGCGAATGGAGAAAATTTTTCTTTTTTGAATTTTTGCCCTTACGCTACTCTGGTTCTTAACCCTCGATATACTCTAGGTACTAGTGGTCACCTAGTGGTCAAAATTCGACTCTTATCCCCTTTAAGACATAAAAAATTAACCGCGTGGGCCACACAAATATTAATTTCAGGTTCTATTCGAGTTGTAAAGAAAATAATTATTCCGGTATAATTTTTTTTTATGTCATGGGATACTCATCCCAACTTACCTGTCCGGAAGTTGTGGTATAGTATACGGGTACGCGACCCCGGCTTCCCTAGCTATTACTGTCCTATCCCTTGCCTTCCTGGGCGGTAATATCCTACATTTAGTTACCGGAGGCCCATAGGGGGGATTGGGGATTTTAAGGATCAGGAACGCAAGTCGCAGCACCAGAGGAGTTACAAGTGTAACTCCTCTGGTGCTGCGAGTGTCCATGGGCGGCGGTAATCGCTTACCATCAGGCGATCCGTCTGCTCGTTTCCTGGTTCATTACATAAAAAAAAAAAAAAAAACATTTCCTATTTCCCACTCTAACTTACCAATCTTCCTTTCCACACCACCTATCCTTCCCTATTCCTATTCCTATCCTCTCCGCAAATCCGTGGGAACGCAATGGATAATTATAAAAATAATTTAATTATCCAAAATGGCGGCGATGTGGTTCGCCACGTCTCGTTCTCGCGGAGGCAAAAAGTGGCCCATGGAGAGCCGCTTCGCTACGTTGAATGTAAGAGGAGGAATGGATGGTAAGAATGAAAGTGGATGAAGCGAAACAAGTATGTAAGGATCGTAGCAAGTGGAAAAAAGTGGTCTCTGCCTACCCCTACGGGAAAGAGTCGTGATGTATGTATGTATGTATAAATTTTTTATCGATAAAAAAAATTATAAAATTATCTTAACACCTTTATTTTATTTACAATGATTTATAAAAATATATAATCACTAGCTGTTTCTTGCGGCTCCGCCCGCGTAAATATACTATCGAGTATTCCGCGGGAATGTAAAACATAGGCTAAACTACTGCCATATTAAATGGACGCAATTTTGCAATAGTGTGTCAACCCACAAAATTGAAAAAAATGAGTTATTTATACAGCAGCATTGACGATCCCCGTAAGAACGTTTTACAAAAACATTTTAAGCGTCATGACGCCTCATTCTTTAAAAAACTCTATGTTTAAATTTGGCCTAACGTGCTATTCGCTGGGTGCGAAGTACTAGGTGGGGGTATCAAAATCGATCGCAGCGCTCATGGTGGCAAAAAGTAGAAATAATGTAGGCTTTGTCATCTGTCAATGCCGAAGCAATCTTTAATTTTCTAAAATTCTAAAAGTGTTTTATAAGGTATCAAAGTTTTAATATTATATTATATCTATGTATCAAAGAACCAGATGTTTGTCTGATAATGCGGGCTTGAAGTATAGAACTCTGTCCTTGTTTTGTTCTTAATTTCGCTACATCTCGGACATGTCCAGCAGATACCAACAATTTTCCTTTACAAACGGTTTGTGGTTGAAATTTTATATTGAGTGATACTCACAAACCCGGTCTTTAAAATAATACTCATTTTGATCTGAAAACAATATTTAATTTATTAATAAAATTAAATTAAATTAAATTTATTATTATTTAATAAAACCATTAAAGTAGCTTTATCTTCTTGTTTTACAGTAAAACTACAATTAAAAAAGAAGTAAGCAAA
Organism: Glaucopsyche alexis; assembly: GCA_905404095.1. NCBI lineage: Eukaryota > Metazoa > Arthropoda > Insecta > Lepidoptera > Lycaenidae > Glaucopsyche > Glaucopsyche alexis. The sequence goes on along the minus strand of FR990054.1, from coordinate 18,177,952 downwards.
CCCAGATATAACCAAACTGTCCACCCAAATCACAGTAATTTTGAAGCTTACATTAATAACACAATAGTATTTTTAGGGTTCCGTAATACTTAAGGAACCCCTATAGTTTCGCTCTGTCCGTCCGTCTGTCTGTCTGTCTGTCTGTCTGTCCGCGCCTCTAGCTCCTGTAATTATGAATATAAATTGATGAAATTTGGTACAGTTATAGATTGTGTATAGATCACGGTTTCGGGATCATAAAAAAATAATAATTTCATATTTTATTATAATTTTTTTCACTCTACCCCATAAAAAGACCTTAAAAGACCTATTCTACGATACCCCACAGGGTATCGTAGAATAGGTCTTTTAAAATAAAGGCAAGGTTTCATACGTTACTTTTTTTTTAAAGTTGACTATTTTCGAGTAATCGGCCTCCAAAATAGTTTGTAAGTTGGTCCCCCCCCTAGCATTTTTAAACTATAGGAGATAGAAACTTGCAAATTTCCATGCTGATAGATCATGCTAAAAACTCTTTAGGAAAATTATTGTTTTAATATTTTATCACAATGCCGCCAAAAAATTTAAAAACGCCAGAACGGTCAGAGCCAACAAAGTTGCGAACGCTAGGTGGCGCTGAAGTCGTGCACGGAGCGAATAGACCTAAAATAAATTTGCAATAACATGCTAAGTTCCTTAATTTATATTTGAAATTGTTTGAGCGCCATCTATGATTTACCCAAATAACTCAAGTGGCTTAACATGTTCTTGCAAAATGTGGTGTAGTGGTCGTTATATTTTTGAATGTTATTGTGCCGGTGTTAAAAAACACAAATAAACAAAGAATTTATCGAGGTAAGTGTTATTATTTTTATGAAAATAAATTATTGAAATGTAATGAGCTTGTAATAAGTGTTTTAGAAGCAAGGTAAGTATATTAATTGTTTATAATTTTCGGTTATTTGCTTTTTAGGTTTACATTCAGAATTGTATTTGTCTATAAAATATGGATATTTGGTGTTGATTTAAGGAAAATCCTTAATATCTTCATTAAAACGCCATAAATTCTACAATGAAAAGTAATTTATACTGAAATATTTCATAATTTTGGTCTTTTTTGTATAAATATCACTTGACATGTTATTGCAAAATGTTAAAACTGTATATACTCCTAGTAGTTGTCAACGTTAAATTCCTCAACACAGTGTTGCAAAATAATAAAAGTGAATAATTCTTAGAAACTTTAAGTCAACTTCCATACTTATTGGAAACATTTAAAAAAATTATTTTAGCAAAAATACCCTGTACCAAAGTAAATTTATCTACATTTATAGGTAAAACATATTATGTAATATTATTATTTTGCAGATGTCGGCAGCGCAACGTAAGCGAGCTAAGGGGCTTGTGAATACGTCTTGCCTCTTACAGAATTATGACGATGTTCCAGTTTTAACGATACCGGTAATTAACGATGAAGAAGAGCTAGAAATGGCAATTAATTCAATAAGTCAAAATGTTGATGCAGAAGGAATACCTGACAATTTTATACTGGGCTGTTCTTTGGGAACAATAGATAATATAAGCGGAATTGATTTTCAGGAAATTTCACACACCACGACGCAGATAGTTCAAGCTGTACATACATACATACATAGTCCTCCAAAAAAATCAGCTGTTGTTGTTGTTGACTCAGTACAACAATTAAACAATAATGTCGATTTAGAAGAAATATCTATCGACGTAATTCAGGAGACAGAAAATATATATTTTATCGAAACAGAAAAAACAATTGAAAGTCCTACACAGCAAAGTTATGCAAATGAAACACAAGAAAATTCTATACATGAAATACAGCAAAGTCCTAGAAAAGAAATAATAAAACAAAACCCTAGAAATAAGATACAGCAAAGTCCTACAAAAGAAAATCCTATAAATGAAACACACAATACCACAGAAGAAAGGCAACAAAATATTACAAATGAAACACAACACGATCCTACAGAACAAAGGCGACAAAGTATTACAAATGAAACACAACAAGTTTCTACACAGAATATAGAGACACAAATGAATTCTACTGCTTCTTGCGATGAATCCACCAACAATCATAGTACCAATAACCAAGACCTAGAAGATATTGATTCAATAGCAACGGAACAAGTCAACAAAAGACCAAAGCGAGGAAGAAAAAGGAAAACTGAAGATCAAAATAGAGAAATAAGAAAGAAACGTGCCAATACTAATAAAGATTATATAAACGCTAAAGGAAAAGAAGTGAAAAGTAAAACTTTTACTTTCAATAACTTTGACTGCCACTGTCCTAAAAAATGTGCCGAAAAGCTAAGCGCAGATCAACGTAAAGCTGAATTTGATAAATTTTGGAGCGCAGGATCATACGAGGCTCGGTGTGCTTTATTACAAGGATATGTCAAAGAATACGCCAAAAAAAGGTCTTATTCTATAGAGTCTAAGAGAATGTATACAAGAAAATATTGTATACAGAATGTTGATGTATGTAAAAAAACTTTATTAAATACACTGGCAATTAGTCAAGCAAGAGTCGACAGCGCTCTAATGAAAAACCGGAACAATGAACCCATTAATGATAAAAGAGGAATAAAATCTGGAGGTCAGAACTCGATTACACCTGAGCAGTTAAAAGATATGAGAGATTTTATTGAACAATTACCTAGATATTCCTCACATTACTGCAGAGAAAGTACAAATACAAATTATCTGGCACCCAATTTAAATCTTACAATTTTATATGACAAAATATATAAAGATAAGCGCAACAATCCAGTAAGTTTTTCAAGATTTAGACAGTGTTTCATTCATGATTTTAATCTCAAATTTAAAAAACCACAGAAGGATACTTGTTTACGGTGCGATACTTATAAAGCCAAATTAACAGGAGTAACAGGAGCTGAAAAAAATATTCTTGAAAAACAACATCTGGAGCATGTGGATCATGCTCGTGCTTTGAGAGAGCAAATGAAAAAAGATTTGGCACTAGCCAAAACAGAGCAATATACAGAAACACTCACATTTGATTTAGAAAAAACGCACAGCTTACCAAAATTACCGACTAATGTTGTCTATTACAAAAGGCAACTTAATTTATACAATTTAGGTATACACTGTGGGAGTACAGGCCAGGGTTTTTTTTATGTATGGCTTGAACATCAAGCGGGACGTGGTACTCAAGAAGTTGGGTCCTGTATAAGAAAATTTATTAAAGATAATTTAAAGCCTGGCGTAAAACGACTAATTCTTTGGTCAGACTCATGTGGTGGACAAAACCGCAGTATTAAAATGGTACTTATTTTATTACATATTCTTCAAAATCATCCCACACTAGAAGAAGTGATTTTTCGGTTTTTACAACCAGGACACACATATTTACCTAATGATTCCGAGTTTGGAGATGTAGAATGTCTTTTGAAAAAGCAAACACGGCTATACACTGCAGATGACTTAATTGAAGTTATGAAAAATTGTCGCAGACGGAACAAATTTATTGTGATTGAAATGGCTAAAGAAGATTTTTACTCTATTTCCACAATTCAAAATCAAATAACGAACAGAAAATTAGACAAGAATAAAAACAAAATTTCTTGGATGAACACTTTTGAAATTAATTTAAAGAAAAATGAGGCTACAACGCTCTACATGAAATCAAAACTTGATAACGAACCTAAAACTGTTGATATAAGTAAAGGAGGAAAGGGGCGCAAAAAACAAATAGATTTTGAAATGAACTTACCTTTGTTATACCCTGAAGGACGGGAACTATCGTCTGCAAAAATTAAGGACCTAAAAGAAATGTTAAAACTGATACCAGCTGATGCTAAACCATTTTATAATTTCCTTAGAACTATCAGATCTGGCGCATTTGTTGATGATGTTGATGGATTTGGATCAACTATTGATTTTGAGATAGAAGAAGATAATGAAGAAGTGGAGACTGAACAGTCTTAATAACCTACTTATATAATTAAAAATATAATTGTGTATCAGTACCTACTAAGTACTTATTTCTAAAGTTTTTTATGTCAAAATAATTCTCAGTGAGTTCCTACCTAGTTTTAAGATAGTGATTGATTACATAGTATTACTTGTTGTCTTATTTTGCAAAGCTTTTATTTTTGAGAGTATATTTCATTTATATGTAGGTAAGTTAAAAAATAATAGGTATTTAAGTACTAGAACTTGCATAATTCTATGATAAGATATTGACTGTGATTTAAATTTAGCTCATGTTAGCACCTACTTATTTGTTCAATTATTTTAATTTAAAAGTATTAAGTATTGGTTATAATAATATATGTCTCTGAAATAATATTCTATAAAAAGTTGAATATAACAAATTACTGTTGAACAAAATCCTTTCCTTAGATTAAAATAAATAATAAATATGATTTTCAAAGTTTTAGCTTACTTTTTTTCTCTATTTCCATTAAGTTAACTGTAAAATATTGCATTATCCAATAACATTTTAAGTTACTTAACATGAAAGACTTATAAGACTACAATTACCTTTAAAATTAATTTAAAATGTTTCAAGGCACTTAAATTATTTAAGAAAAATGTTCTGTAAATCTAGGTGTTATTTAGCAATAACAAATTAAATAACATGAAGCATTCTAGTAATTAATATCAACTGTTTGACATTTTGCAATAATATATTTCATTCATTTTCTGCATTAGTTTTGTAGTATTTTAAATTATTTAAGGAGACGTAATTAAAAAAAAATATATTAGATTTTTATACATTTTTTTAAATATAATTATGAAGATTCCTTGAACAAATCGTTTTAAAATACAGTGCAAATTTTCAAACGCATTTTTTTCAAAATGGCGGACGTGTGGGTTAACATATTATTGCATATTTACGTCCAAATATCCAGAACCTAAACTACTGCCATATCAAATTTCATCAAAATCTGTTCAGTAGCTTTTGCGTGAAAGATTAAAAAGCATCCACCCATACATCCTCACAATCTTTCACATTTATAATATTAATAGGCAGTAGGAAGGATAGGATAATAACAATCATCATCTATCTACACTAATATTATAAAGAGGAAAACTTTGTTTGTATGTTTGTTTGTTTGTTTGTTTGTTTGTAATGAATAGGCTCAAAAAGTACTGGACCGATTTCAAAAATTCTTTCACCATTCGAAAGCTACATTATCCACGAGTAACATAGGCTAAATTTTATTTTGGAAAAAAATAGGGTTCCGTAAGATATTTGGGTTTTTCGGACACAAGGTGTAAAAAATCAACCAGAAAAGTTACTTATTTTGCGTACGCTGCCTAAACTATAAAAGATAGAACCATAAAATGTTCTAATTAATTGTAGATCTTATAAATATCTACAAAAAAGTCCGCGACACACTATACCTATCTATGTCGAGTGAGGCACAACAACCATTTTTTTATTTAGAAATCTTGAATTTTTTTGGACTACATTTAAACGCGTTTATTTTACTCATGTTATTAATCCTTATCAAAATAAATTATTTCATCACTAAGTACAATTTATGTAGATAATATTTGGTCTTTCAATGATTAAAATTGGACGTTTGGTTTTGAAGTTATGGCGAAATTAAAATATTACGACTTCTGCTGCACGGCCCGTTGCGAAGTGGGCGTCACCAAGGCGGGGTGCGCGTGCGGGTTAATGTTTAGTTTAGTTTAGTTAAATAGTTTAGTTATTTTATAAACATCAAATTGATAATATCTTAAAATATAATACATTATAATATCTATACATCTATACAGTTAAATACAATTTAAGTGTCTGTTTGTAACTTCAAATTAACAGCTTTTTACATAATGAATCTGAAAGTATATTCGGTACTTACAATAAAATACATTTTTTTTAAATTTTTGTCTGTCCGTCTGTCTGTCTGTAAGTCGGTCTGTCTGTCTGTTTGTTCCGACTAATCTCTGAAACGGCTGGACCGATTTTCACGGGACTTTCACTAGCAGATAGCTGATGTTATAGGGTACATAGGCTACTTTTATTTTAGGGTTCCGTTTAAAAAAATAGGATTCCGCTTTCGTTAGTCATAAATAAAGTCGCGGGTAAATTTCAGCGATATCCCAAAGTATTGTTCCACGCGGACGAAGTCGCGGGCAAAAGCTAGTACATTATAAAATGTATAGCCATCATACATAGACTATACATAAAAATCTTACACTTTTTTAACGTTACGGACGTTTTTTGCCGACTAGGGTACCTCTCCGCAACGCCCTATAAGGAACTTCCGTTCCAAAATATAAAAATAAATAAAATGTAATTGTTGTATTGTTGTTAAAAAAAAAAGACAAATTGACAACCGTGTCTCAAGCGTCAAACCAACACCTCTGTTACTAAACAAACATCTGTTATTGTAGTGTAAGTTATTTATTATTCTGAGGAAGTGCGTCATATTGTGTGTAACCATATACATATATATTATATTAAAAGCTATATGTATGTGTAACATTATTTTTATTAATTTTATGTATTTCGAACTTCGGCGCATTAAAAAAATAAGCTTTTTGCACACCCTCCTCCACATAAAGTTCAGCTGTGCTAAATTTCATACTCTTGATTGATCATCTTGATTCATCTTATAATTTTCGTAAAACGGAGTTAGAAGTTTTCGCTTCTGATGTATTAATATGATGATAACTAAATTAAGTCAACTCACAAAATGTTATCACTTTGAATAGCAAGTAGGCTATATAGGGAAGCTCACTCCAGGAGTTTTTCTAACATGACCGTGTCTCCGCAGTCCGCTTAGAGCAGCTGGGGGCGACGTGACGGCCATTCCAATGCACTAGTCCAGATAAGCGGACGTTTACACGAGCGCTTTGTGTGATAACGACATAAAAGTAAAGGAGAATGAAGAGCTTTGTACCGAAAACATTGGTCTGTGCAGTGTGTCTTTTGAGTCTGGGATAGTCCTTAGTTCATTTTGGATTACTGTAGTTACGACAACTAAAAGGAAAATTAACTTAGGTATAATATGAACTAACGTTGCGTGTTGTCTTCGTTTGCAATTATTCAGATCTAAGTGATCAATTCTTAAAAATTATGAAACTAAAATGTGTTGCCAACCTACGGCCACTTAACTACTAACGTTATAAACATGTGTAAAATTTTAAGATCACAATTTGTATACGCCGAAAAAATCTGGCTCAGTTTCGATTGGATGAGAAATCAAAACTTGTATTATAGTTTTAACAGAAACTTTTACACTCGTGTAAAAGTAGACTTATATTCTTCACAGTCCTAAGCGTTACAATAGCAGAGTTCTTTAATCTTTATTCATTTCAAGCCTCTCGTTTACGGATTAGGGGTTTACAAGGTGAACATTTTAACTAAATCCATCCTATAGGAACTCCTTTTTACACGACTGGAGGGATGGGTCATATTAGCTTAAATCGTAGAGTAAGTAAACATAACAGTCACTAGGATTTGTATTTTAAAAACTGATGAAAAGGGATTGCAAGGATATATTTTTTTGACCATAGAAGTTACCCGCGATTTCGTGCGCGCAAAAGGAAATCTCGAGGGAACCGAACATTTTGCCGCAATAAAAAGAAGCTTATGTCCTTCCCCGTCGTCTATTCTATGTCTGTGCCAAATTTCATCACAATCTGATCAGTAGTTTTGGAACCTATTCAAAGCAATCAAACAAACGTACAAATTAACAAACCTAACCACTTTAGTATAGAAGTATGTATAGACAATGAACTCATAATAATAAAAAAAAAACGCCCAAGTGCGAGTCAGACTCGCGCACCAAGGGTTCCGTACTAACAAACACAACAACCGTACAAATTTAATCGAAATCCGTTCGGTAGTTTTTGCGTGAATGAGGAACAAACATCCATCCATTCATCCTCACAAACGTTCATATTTATAATATTAGTAAGATAAGTATAGATTATTATTAGATACCTATCCACATGTAAATTCGATCCTCGAAAGCAATATCAATATTCTATCCACCAGCATTAATAAAAAACTTGCATCAAAAGCCATGTTTCCAAGCTCGCAGTATTTTTGAAAATAAACATTCTTATCTTGAAATGCTGCCAAGCCAACGTCACTGTACCTGCACCGAATTTGTTCTTTTTATGCACTCCCCAGTTTGGCAAAAGTTTATTTCATTTACAACTAAACAAGTTAATAATTTATCTAAGTCGGCAAGCAGTAAACAATAACAAACATACTCTATGTACGTAATGTTATGTTTGAAAAAAAATGTTTTGCACTTTATTTCAGACTAGCGACCCGCCCCGGCTTCGCACGGGTACAATACTGATACTAATACTACAGAATGTCACCCACTTCGCAACGGGCCGTATAGCAGAAATCGTAATATTTTAATTTCGCCATAACTTCAAAACCAAACGTCCAATTTTAATCATTCAAAGACCAAATATAACTGTACTTAGTGATGAAATAATTTATTTTGATAAGGATTAATAGCATGAGTAAAGTAAACGCGTTTAAATGTAGTCCAAAAAAAAATCAAGATTTCTAAATAAAAAAATGGTTGTTGTGCCTTACTCGACATAGATAGGTATAGTGTGTCGCGGACTTTTTTGTAGATATTTATAAGATCTACAATTAATTAGAACATTATATGGTTTTATCTTTTATAGTTTAGGCAGCGTACGCAAAATAAGTAACTTTTCTGGTTGATTTTTTACACCTTGTGTCCGAAAAACCCAAATATCTTACGGAACCCTATTTTTTCCAAAATAAAATTTAGCCTATGTTACTCGTGGATAATGTAGCTTTCGAACGGTGAAAGAATTTTTAAAATCGGTCCAGTACTTTTTGAGCCTATTCATTACAAACAAACAAACAAACATACAAAGTTTTCCTCTTTATAATATTAGTGTAGACAAATCTGGATGTCCGAAAAATTACCAACATTTTGTTCATGTAAGTTTGATGAATCCATCCATCCATCCGTCCATCCTCACAAACTTTCACATTTATAATATTATAATATTAAAGGAGGATTGTTGCACGACGAAAGAAAAAACATAATTGTATAGCTTAACAATGCGCTGTTTCCCAGGGATAAGACCTTTGATCGATTTTCCTCTCCTAAACTAAATTTTGACATTCAATATTTTAAGATTATTTATGTAAATACAATACTTAATGGTGCCCGCGTCTTGCGGAAATCGTATATTAAGCCACGGCAAAAAGTAGCATAACATGCCCTTCCCCGTGATAAACTAAATCACTAAACATCAAAATCGGTCCCGTAGTTCGGAGCCTATTCAATGCAAACTAAAAATATTTCCTCTTTACAATATTAACCCCTTACTAATAAACGCTGTATAAGCTTTGAATAGTTATGTAACAGTGTTTTGTTCACGTCACACAAGTGACATTTTTGAGACAAAACACTGTGTAACTATTCAAAGCTTATACAGCGTTTATTAGTAAGGGGGTTATAGTATCTACAGATTACCTCGTTTAAATATTTGTTATGTACTTACGTACTTTACGTATGTACGTAAGTACATAACAATATTTGTTATGTACTTACGTACATACGTAAAGTACGTGTACGTACGTCGTATACGTACTTTAAACGAGGTAATCTGGCTATCCTGCTAAAATAAAATAATCAACTTCCCTGATAGTAGATACCTAGATGGGGAGAAGGTTAACTATTACTATATTTTTCATTCTAATTTAAGAGCTTGGAGCTTGTCGGTGGAGCTTTTTCCATTCCTTTCTGCACTCCGCCCTTGTTTGACCTCCTGATACGATACGACCATTACTTTCTCCTTTACCTGGTCCATAAAAGTTCTTCTCGGCCTTCCACGTTTTCTTCTACTTTCTACCAGCCCTTCAATTATTGCTCTAATAAAGTTGTCGTGCCGTGTCAAGTGTCCTATGGTAGGTTTACTATTTTTAGTAATGATAAATAAAAACCTAACCAAGAGCATGTCAGGACATGTCTAAGGAGGGTTCCGTAACTATAAACGCGTAATATGCTTTTTTTAATTACTCCAAAAGTTACTGTCCGATTTGGTTCACAATAATTTTCCTAAAGAGTTTTTAGCATGATCTATAAGCATGGAAATTTGCAAGTTTCTATCTCCTATAGTTTAAAAATGCTGGGGGGGGGGGGGGGGCAACTTACAAACTACTTTGGAGGCCGATTACTCGAAAATGGTCAACTTTATAAAAAAGTAACGTATGAAACCTTGCCTTTATTTTAAAATACCTATTCTACGATACCCCACAGGATGAGGTAGAGTGAAAAAATATTTTTCATCCCTACTTCACATGTATGGAGAGCCACCCCTAAAATATAAAATTATTATTTTTTATGATCCCGAAACCGTGATCTATACACATTCTATAACTGCACCAAATTTCATCAATTTATATTCATAATTAGCTGAGCTAGAGGCGCGGACAGACAGACAGACAGACGGACAGAGCGAAACTATAAGGGTTCCTTAAGTATTACGGAACCCTAAAAGGATAAATGTATCTACTTATTTACGAAAAGATTGAATATTGTCTTAATTTATCGCCATACATCATTGGGTTGAAATAGCGATACGCTATTTATGGTAAGAAGGTCACCCATATTCACACAAGTCATTATCAAATTACTCGCGAATTGCGATACGATGGGAAATGCCTCACCCATTTGTCGGTTTCGTGTTGGAACCATTTAAGGCTGCTTAAACGTGTTACGTGTTATGTGATAATAGTAATATAAGATAGCGTAAGGGCTAAGGTATAGGTACAATACAAATGATATAATGATAATATTTTAAATAATATACCTATATTTGAATGATATTTTTAAATATTTATTTACATACGTATTTTCGTGTATATGTATGTGTATATTTGACGTGCGTAATTTTTCTGTATAATGACGAACGTGCTTACTGTAGTGTATGACTGTGTGTATGAAGGTGTTTGAATGGCTGTCCGCGGAAAATAGCTAACAAAAAAAACTAGCAAATAGACAATAGAAAATAGCTAGCAAAATGGCGACCGCTGGCATTAAATAAGCAAAATGGCGAATTATGTTAGCAGTATTGTAGTTAGCAAACATGTCCTGGCCAATAATCTTGTTTTTTTTCTTTCTTTAGTGCTAGCAAGCGCTGACAAGCGCTATTTTCCGCGGAACACAGTCATTGTCTCGTGCATTGATGTCACAGACGACAGTGATCTAAGACAGTGATAGTAGACGCCGTTTAGTCATCATGTAGCCGTTGGCGGTTTGGCGAAGTGTTGGCGAACCAATATAGTAGTATAAATAATATCACAGAATATTGCTAATATGTACTTAATAAAATTTAGTACGTGAGTAAACGAGCTTTGTTCGGAGTTCTGATAAATAATTAATAAATAAAAAAAGAATCACTAAGAAACATACCTATAATTTATGCGACCGGGATTCGAATCCACCACATTCCGAATTTTCGAACAAAGCCAAAATTATAACATAAGCATACCAATTCCAAACTACCAATTGTATTGACTGTGATATATTGTTGCATGACGAAAGGAACAAAATAATGTTATATAGCTTAAAAATGCACAGTTGCCCAGGAATGAGACCTAGCTAGAACGATTTTTTCCCCCAAAACTACCTGCATACTAAATTTGATGGTAATACTAGCAGCGATTGTCGAGAATCCGATTATATAATATATACAAGATTGTCTCGTTTGAAGTATAATATATTACAAATATAAGAAGTTTAAGAATAAGTGCAGTCACAGAAAATAAAAATGCTTAGCAGTTTAAACGTACTAATTTATCAGATTTTTTCAGAGGTATATCAATATGCTAAGCAATTAATTTCCTCGACCGTACATAGGTGAGGTAGAGCTCGTTCCGTTCACCCCGTTATTGGAGATTATTTACTAGGCTTATTTCAAAAGCAAAGTTCAGTTTGCATGTTTCCATTAAAGCCTATTTGATGGGGAATGTTTCGAGAATTTGGTTTGGTAAATTCCGTACTTACTTTGAACAAGCTTCGACTGTAAAACGTGATATCTAATAATCGCTGACTATTAGGATTAACGTACGCAATTCGTGGTATGCAGAGGTTCAGAGAAATGTTAGAGATAATTAGAAGCTTACATACATAGATGTATATTTAAAAGAGGTAGATATGGTATTGCGCGTAAAAAGTGAAGACTCAAATTACCCGCTGCGGGCCAATTTTGGTTAGTGTGCTCCGCGAGTTATTGTTCTGTATTAGTGTGCGACGAGCCGTTCGATGAGTACTAAAGACCGCACTTTTTAATTTCAATTTCAACTCCTAGTAACCCTATTTGGTGGTAGTTGTGGACATAGTTGAGCGGTTCAACATTTTCATCTACCCTCTAAACGGACTGGCACTTTTAACTATTTTGTTTCACGCTTAACGTAGCTGCTTACTTTTAACTATCTTGTGACATGCTTAACGTAGCTGCTTACTTGTAACCATCTTGTGACACGCTTAACGTAGCTGCTTACTTTTAACCATCTTGTGACACGCTTAACGTAGCTGCTTACTTTTAACCATCTTGTGACACACTTAACGTAGCTGCTTACTTTTAACCATCTTGTGACACGCACGTAGCTGCTTACTTTTAACCATCTTGTGACACGCTTAACGTAGCTGCTTTTTAACGGGCAATTGGCCCACCACACTTTCCCACCACTGCAACTCCTGTGTAGCCAGGATCGACAGTGGTAACCAACCGCAAAAACCCTTTGATATGATCTCAGGGGTGCCCGGGGGACATGCTAAATCTGTCTTGGAACCCGCAACGAAATTAATCAGAAGATTGTAGGAGGAGTAGGAAGTATTCCAGTTTCCCTCCCCAAGCAAAGCGGGAGACAGCAAAAATTGTTATGACAAAAAAGTCAAAGGGGAAGCACCACGGGAATAATATGTTTTTTTTTTTATGACTACAAGATAATGTAATTATATGTTTTAATTTATAATATGACAATTATTACAATGGATTTATGATGACCAAATAGTGTTGCATTGTTTCCAATAGTACTTATGACAAAAACGTTTGAAAGCCCGGAAGTTCTTCGCGCAGCCCACGAGATCTTCATAATACACTACCCTAGAAACACAATGGACGCTGTTCAACATTTCGATTCTTTCGTCATACCAGAGATCACACTCCCAGAGTATGTGATGAGCAGTTTGTTCATAAGGGCCGCCTTCGGTCAAACACTCGCATAGCGGAGACGGGACTAATTTAAATCCAAACAGTTTCGCTTTAAAGTTTCCGTGACCTGTCAAAAATTGTGCGACGTAGTGATCTATTTCTAACCATTGCTTAGAGAATCGATCGCGTACCGAAGGGAAGAAATTATATAGGTGACGCCCTTTGATAGTGTTGTCCCACCGTTCCTGCCACTCAGAAATTAGGTTCTGTATAGAAATATCTAATGGCTCGAATAATCTAGTTATCTTATTACTCTCCTTCACGCTTAAAAACTCAGGGTTAGTCATTTTTTTATTTTTATAATATAGTGCTGCACGACGCTGTATCTCTAAATCTACTGGTAGGACTCCGGCTAAGACTGGAAGTGCTTCAGTGCTTACGGTACGGTATGCCTTACATAAAAATATTAAGGCGAGACGTTGGCTTTGCAAAAGTTTACGACGGGCTGCTCCTATTGTAGCCTTATCTGCCCAAGCCGGTGCGCCATAGCATATGCTGCCGAGGTACGTCGCTGTATAAATTATTTTTAATGTTTTAAATGAAAGGCCCCATGTCGACGTTGATATTTTTGTGAAACAATAGAAATTCCTTTTAGCTTTCTCACCGGTCTGTATTATATGTTCCAGGAATGTAAATTTATTTTCTAAGATAAGTCCTAGGTAACAAAGTAACTGTTTACGTTTCACATTGATGTTGTTCAGTTTAATGCAAGGAGTTGATATTAATGAACCTTTTAAAAGTATTTGAAAGGTTTTATGTGCTGCAAATTCTAATCGATTTCTGTGGCTCCAACTTGATATTACGTTGAGGCACTTGTTGGCCTTGTTTTCAATTTCAGATCGTTCAGTTCAGTAGTAGCATGGGCCACCAGGCATTCGATTCAGTAGTAGCATGGGCCACCAGGCATTATCGAAGGCGCCCGCGATATCCAGAGAAATACCTACTACATATTTACACTCCGATAGATTTACTGTTTTTCTGACCTCGATAGCTGCATCCACTGTTGACTTCCCGGCGGTAAATCCAAATTGCTGATTATTAAATTTCGGGCCACCGGGTAGCAAACGGGGAACAATAAGACGTTCTAGAACGTAGCTGCTTACTTTTAACCATCTTGTGACACGCTTAACATAGCTGCTTACTTTTAGCTATCTTGTGACACGCTTAACGTAGCTGCTTACTTTTAACCATCTTGTGACACGCTTAACGTAGCTGCTTACTTTTAATCATCTTGTGACACGCTTAACGTAGCTGCTTATTTTTAACCATCTTGTGACACGCTTAACGTAGGTGCTTACTTTTAGCTATCTTGTGACAAGCTTAACGTAGCTGCGTACTTTTAACTATCTTGTGACACGCTTAACGTAGCTGCTTACTTTTAACTTTCTTGTGACACGCTTAACGTAGCTGCTTACTTTTAAATATCTTGTAACACGCTTAACGTAGCTGCTTACTTTTAACCATCTTGTGACACGCTTAACGTAGCTGCTTACTTTTAACCATCTTGTGACACGCTTAACGTAGCTGCTTACTTTAGATATCTTGTGACACGCTTAACATAGCTGCTTACTTTTAGCTATCTTGTGACACGCTTAACGTAGCTGCTTACTTTTAACCATCTTGTGACACGCTTAACGTAGCTGCTTACTTTTAATCATCTTGTGACACGCTTAACGTAGCTGCTTACTTTTAACTATCTTGTGACATGCTTAACGTAGCTGCTTACTTGTAACCATTTTGTGACACGCTTAACGTAGCTGCTTACTTTTAACCATCTTGTGACACGCTTAACGTAGCTGCTTACTTTTAACCATCTTGTGACACACTTAACGTAGCTGCTTACTTTTAACCATCTTGTGACACGCACGTAGCTGCTTACTTTTAACCATCTTGTGACACGCTTAACGTAGCTGCTTACTTTTAACCATCTTGTGACACGCTTAACGTAGCTGCTTACTTTTAGCTATCTTGTGACACGCTTAACATAGCTGCTTACTTTTAACCATCTTGTGACACGCTTAACGTAGCTGCTTACTTTTAACCATCTTGTGACACGCTTAACGTAGCTGCTTACTTTTAGCTATCTTGTGACACGTGAAGTGGGGTATAATGGGAGCGTACATAGTACAAGAAGTTTTATGTATTATTATTATATTGTATTAGGTAGAAAGACGGTCAGTAAAAATGTACGGTTTCCGCAAGATTAACTTTTACGCGCACAATGTCGCTGGCAACATCTAGTTGTAAATATTTATTTTAAATTGGTAGTATTACGTTCTCTAAAAGCTTATAATGGATAGACTGCAGTAAATAATACGTGAACGTCACGTGACCCAGAACGGACTCTCGGCACCTCATGAAAGTCTCTCCATCATCCCCCAGACAGGTTGAAAATATAATTACAATGCGCTACGAACAATTCCTAGAAAACTAAGCTTATGAATTATTCAAAGAAAGCCGGTAGAAGTTTTCATATTATTGAGCATAATTTTTTAACCGCGGAGCTTAAAGTCACAAATGGAACCGCTCAACTTTGTCAGAATAATACATAGTTGATAGAATCAGCGGTATTATGGAAACGGAGCTCCTGCTGTCTCGGGAGTCTACTTGAAACGGGCTTCAAGTGAAATCACAGTTGAAGTTTCCTGCGATCCGACTTGCGAATCGTCGCGCCAAATCGTAGTTTTGTGTGCAAGCCCTTATTGAGTCGCAGTCAGGTTATGTTACAATCTGCCGTAGTAAATTATGCTGTTTTACGGTCCGTTTCAATAATCTATCTACTAATCAGGCCCACCGCTAGCTGTTTCGTCGCCCGCGTGCAATACCGATTATGCCGCCCTATACGATTACATAATTATTATGAGTTTTGTCAAAAAAAGGTGATGATTTGCCGCCCCCTGGGCGTGCCGCCCTTGTGCGGTGCACGCTTTGCACGCCCGCTTACGGCGGCCCTGCTACTTGCGATTTCCCGTGAAAAAATACCTACAACCTGCAAGCAAATGTGTAAGTGCACGCATAAGCATGCGTAAAACACCTCATTCCTCTCACATTGCTTAAGCGTACACTCAGAAACAAGATCGTGCAAACACCACCACCACACAAGAAACAATGTCAGCAATATCGTGCAAAGCCCCACACCACCACGCAGGTTGCAAAACTCGACGCGCGTTTCGCCCCGAACCCGGAGCATCCTCAGGAAGTGGACCTGCGAACAAAGTTCGTTGGTGAAAAACGCGCGTTGAATTTTGCAACCTGCATGGTGGTGTGGGGCTTTGGCACGATCTTGCTGACATTGTTGCTGAGGTGAGGTGTTGTGCTGTTTTCTTTTTTGCATTTTCAGTTCATATTTACGTTTCCTTTCGGAATTTAAACGATTTTTGCCGACTTAAAACAAAAGCATATTTCCTATTACGTTGATTATTATAAATGAGAATCAAAATATGCAGCAATCCAATCATTAATATCAGGTGTGATGATGATGCTTAAGGCTCAGCGCAGACAGAACGGAGCGCAGCGGAGAGGATTCTATTAACGCACTTGAAAATAAACTTTAAAATTATTATATTAAAGTGCATAAATGCTTGAACCTGACAAAAAATGCTCGCGCGTCCTCGAAGATACGCGGGAATCCCCGCGCGGCGTCGAGCCGGCGCGGCGCCCGCGTCGTACGCGTACTTTCAGTGTTGTCACTGGTCTAGTAGCGAGGGCGCGCATACGCGATCCGTAAAGAAAATGCCCGAGACCGCGCGGGGATTATTCCTCTCTGTCTGCGCTGACCCTAACGGCTTGTTAGGTAAACTAGTGGCACCGCGAACAGTCCCCAATGAGTGCACTTTCAAACTTTTAATGAATATTTACAACTGAAAAACATGTTTCGATAAATTAGTTTTATGAATTGCTCGTGTGTGTTAATTATACTGCAATTAACTATTCATTTACTAGTCTAGACGAGAGGAAAATTATATTATATATCTAGTACCAGAGAATATCTGCAGCTAGTACTTGTTCCTACTTTTAAGCATAACCATTCCGTTTTTCCTCAGAAAAAATGTACATTTATACTAAAAAGTTTGTTTGTTTGTTTGCATCGAACAGGTTCAGAGACCACTGGACCGATTTTGATGAAATTTGGCACAGATGTAGAGTAGACCACGGGGAAGAACATAGGTTACTTTTTATTGCAGAAAAATGTACGGTTTCTGCGAAATTAACTTTTGCGCGCACGAAGTCGCGGGCAATATCTAGTATTAAATAAAATAACATAGCGCTCTCTAAGGTGCTGAGGTCATTAACCTCATAGAAACAGGTGATTTAATGATATCAGCTGTGTGAGGTCGATGACAAATACATACAACATTGCCATAAATAGTGTAAAGTAATTTTATTAACTTTTATTTTATTCGTAATTTTTAATTATTTTTCAGGTGTCTTGACAAAAAACAGCAAATCATAATATGCTCAAAATATCCGTAATAAATTTTAAACAACCTTATAATTATATCGTGATAACTATAACCGGAATAAATGTGCCTACTTATTCCCATTAAGTAAAAGTTATTATTTACACAAATTAATGTAGAAACTGACTTTAGTCGATAGTATCTAGAATCATGATCTAATGGATATAATATTCTACGCTGGCTTCTAGAAACTATACTTGATAGTGGCTATTACTATAGAGTATAGATAAACAACACTTACGCCCTCTGAAAGTAGTTTATTGTAGTTGCGGGCGCTTTACTACCGCGTCGAGCATCGTGGGGTTAATCTGCGATTTTACTGGCAGAACTGCATTTAATCCCAGTAATGCCAGTCATATAAACGCATTATGGCGTTGTGGGGTAGTGTTGGTACTTGGTACTTGGTAGTATGTTGCTCCTATCGAAGTAGCGGAAACACTATATACTTACGTCCATTTTAGTGAAGATATTTTAATTCTTGAAGGATCGTAGAATTTCGAAATGTTATTATCCAATATTCTATTTAACGAGGATTAGAAAGCATGCCTTAAAATCAATCAAACGAAATAACCTCTAAACTTCCATTATCTGGCACTTCAATTGAAGAAACTTCTGTCATTTTATTGGTAAACAAAAATTCATCTCTAAAATTTATCAGCCAATTAGCGCGTAAGATATAGAAAGCGTCAAAGGTTTTTCGCTATTATTTATATATATATATATATATATATATATATATATATATATATATATATATATATATATATATATATCCGGCTCTTTGCAATAATCTTAGGATTTTCGCGAAGTTCCTAATACCAATTCCAATTATCCTACGACATAAAATATATCGTACCTCTATTATAAATGTGAAAAGTGAGGATGGATGGATGCATAGATGGATAGATGGATAAATGTTTGTTACTTTTTACGCAAAAACTACAGAACGGATTTTAATGAAATTTGGTATGGTAGTAGTTTAAGCTCTGAATTAACACATGGGCTACTTTTTATCCCAAAATAGTAAAACTAGCATTTACCCGCGGCATCACCCGTGTAAATACATTACTATTAGTATTGTATTTACACGGGTGATGCCGCGGGTAAAAGCTAGTTGTTTATTTATATATCCCAGTGGCCACAGAAATGGAATGATATTAAATTTACCCCATCAGGCTCCGAAAGTTATAGTGTGTACATGTTAGTTGCTGTGTTAAACTTAGTTGTGCGTAACTAAATTTATATCGGTTGCGGTGCGAAAGCGGTTTTAGCTATTGTTATTTGTGATCATCACACAAACGGCTTATCACGGCTACTGACGTCATCATCATTACATTGACTATCAGTACCACATTAGGGTATTTGCCTAAATGTAAAAATTTTCTTCTTTTAGTAGGTACATTCATTGATGAGGTATCACAATTCACAATTTGGTAATAGTAAAAAAATCCTATGTTGTGCAAGGTATTTTTTTTATTATTTTATTATTTTTTATTTAGGGTATACCCTAAATAAAAAATTAAAAAATAATATATTGTCCTAACAACTTACAAAAAGAGATGAAATCCCACCAAAAACATTTCATGCAAAGTGATGCCAAGATCGCACTGTCAAAAAGTTATCAGATCTCATGTAAAACCAAGATTCTGACTTTATGCTATCTACAGACACACGAATTCGGTACGGAGCGTACAACGAACCATATCCGGAGACCAAATCTGGTGTCGCTACACACGCACGGATTTGGTACGGTGCAGTGAAGCGAAACGCTCGACACTCGTGTGATCGATTTTATGCTCTATTACATTAGCACAGAGTTCTATTTACAGTGATGTTTTTAAACGACGACGATGATTCCCGCAATTCATTGATAACGGGTAGTGATACCAACACTTAAAAAATATTTCTCCCCAAATTTTACCCCTGATTACTTATACCATTGCCAGGTCTAAGAGATAATAAGCTAGAAAGAAAGGTTATGTGTTTAACATAAAGACTTACGCGTGAATAACATAAAACTAACTTGTCTTAATCTGATTTCACTCCCAATACATTTTCATATCCCTGGCTATATACACACATTAAAATAATTTTTATTATTACATACAAATTGATTCATAAGGAGTAAACTCTAAACATCCTGTCCTCTAGTAAGCCCCCGTAGATATTTTCCCTAATTTTGGGGGTACATCCCTAAGTTGGCAACACTGATACCGTTGTACGGCCTAACCACCGGACTGCTCTACACACGCACGAATCTGGTACGGAGGGGACCAGATTCGATGCGGACAACGGTGAACTTTTCGCCTTCTTCTTATGTTCGCCGGACTGCCCTACACGAGCTCGGATCTGGTACGGAGCGTACCAGATCCGCTGTACGCTCCGTACCAAATTCGTGTGTCTGTAGACACCATAAAGCGTTAATGCTATCTACAGACACACGAATTTGGTACGGAGCGTACAGCGGACCATATCCGGAGACCAAATCCGGTTTCGCTACACACGCACGGATTTGGTACGGTGCAGTGGACCGTAAAGCTCGACACTCGTGTGTTCGATTTTATGCTCTATTACATTAGCACAGAGTTTTATTTACAGTGCTGTTTTTAAACGACGACGATGATTCCCGCAATTCATTGATAACGGGTAGTGATACCAACACTTTAAAAAATATTTCTCCCCAAATTTTACCCCTGATTACTTATACCATTGACAGGTCTAAAAGATAATAAGCTAGAAAGAAAGGTTATGTGTTTAACATAAAACTTACGCATGAATAACATAAAACTAACTTGTCTTAATCTGATTTCACTCCCAATACATTTTTATATCCCTGGCTATATACACATTAAAATATTTTTTATTTTTACATACAAATTGATTCATAAGGAGAAAACTCTAAACATCCTATCCCCTAGTAAACCCCCGTAGATGTTTTCCCTAATTTTGGGGGGTACATCCCTAAGTTGGCAACATTGATACCGTTGTACGACCTAACCGCCGGACTGCTCTACACACGCACGAATTTGGTACGGAGCAGACCAGATCCGATGCGGACAACGGCGAACTCTTCGCCTTCTTCTTATGTTCGCCGGACTGCCCTACACACGCTCGGATCTGGTACGGAGCGTACCAGATCCGCTGTACGCTCCGTACCAAATTCGTGTGTCTGTAGACACCATTACACGTCTTAAGTCTACAAGCCTAATGGTGTCTACAGACACACGAATTTGGTTCGGAGCGTACAGCGGATCTGGTACGCTCCGTACCAGATCCGAGTGTGTGTAGGGCAGTCCGGTGAACATATGAAGAAGGCGAAGAGTTCACCGTTGTCCGCATCGGATCTGGTACGCTCCGTACCATATTCGTGCGTGTGTAGAGCAGTCCGGCGGTTTGGCCGTACAACAGTATCAGTGTTGCCAACTTAGGGATGTACCCCCCAAAATTTTGAAAATATCATAATAATATATAATATAAATATCTACGGGGTTTACTAGAGGACAGGATGTTTAGAGTTTACTCCTTATGAATCAATTTGTATGTAATAATAAAAATTATTTTAATGTGTGTATATAGCCAGGGATATGAAAATGTATTGGGAGTGAAATCAGGTTAAGACAAGTTAGTTTTATGTTATTCACGCGTAAGTATTTATGTTAAACACATAACCTTTCTTTCTAGCTTATTATCTCTTAGACCTGTCAATGGTATAAGTAATCAGGGGTAAAATTTGGGGAGAAATATTTTTTAAAGTGTTGGTATCACTGCCCGTTATCAATGAATTGCGGGAATCATCGTCGTCGTTTAAAAACCGCACTGTAAATAGAACTCTGTGCTAATGTAATAGAGCATAAAATCGAACACACGAGTGTCGAGCGTTTCGCTTCACTGCACCGTACCAAATTCGTGCGCGTGTAGCGACACCGAATTTGGTCTCCGGATATGGTTCGCTGTACGCTCCGTACCAAATTCGTGTGTCTGTAGATAGCATAACTTCACAAGCTCCACATCTTAGTCAATTTATGTTGCCTGGCCATTTCGCTACATTCGGTTAGGTGTAAGGTACTAACTTTTTTTTGACTGATTTTCTGTTAAACTATTCTTGTAGGAACATTTTACATAATTTTTAGCGAAATCGGAAGTAATTTAAAAAAAAGAATTGCGCGTTGAACGGAACCCTCCTTAAACATATCCTGACATGCTCTTGGTTAGGTTATTGTTAACAGAATAATTGCCAAGCGACCTAGAGTCTTAGACGAATGCGGCTTTAGTCGCTCGAGTAAGCCCCGGATAAAAAGTCATTGCACGTCTGGCAGAAGTAAAACATCGAAATTTTTAGATGTCATCATAGACCTATAATATATTATAGACGAGGCATGCTGAGGCAAAAAGTGTCTCCAGTTATATGGCCCATTTTGAAGATTTTGACATTTGAAGTATGGTGAAAACCAAGAAAGCGTAACTTTTTCTTGTATTAAGATTTGTTCTGTCAAATATACCTACGTCATAGTCTATCTTGCGTCTTGAAATCTTTAGATGTCATGATAAAACAAGAATATTTAAGTTTCGCAACAAAAAACCCAATATATTTAAACTCTAACGCAAGACATTGGAAAAACTTTGACCTCTTAACTTTTCCTTATCGCAAAGAAACCGACCAACTTATATTACTGTCGCGAAGGAAAATTTAAACACTATTATACCTACTAAGATGACACATGGACAAATGAACTATGAATAGCTATGAAGAAAATTATTTTCAGTGTAAAAAATAGAACAAAAAAATGTTAGATTGGGAAGACACGTACATCATTTGACTTTCTTTAAGGATGTCAAATTAAGTACCAACGTATGATCTTTTCGAAGGCTAGGGTTTCATACAAAATACGCATATCCCATCCACGTTCTGAATCGCTTAGATCCTGAATATTGTCAGAAATTTAATGAAATTTCGCCGAATTTGACATCCCAGACTAAGCCTGAGAACACACGTACTTAATTACATATTCTTTAAAAATATCAAATTCAGGCCGAAGGCCAGAACCTCAATTCTCGTATTTAAGTAGACTTTCATTTTACTTCATTAGTTTTGTAAATGTAGTGACATGTTACCGTGAACGGATTTTATACCGTTTCGACCAATCAGAGCGCGTTTCACGTTGGTTTAACGTTCATAAAAACACCTTTTGAGAGTGTAAGCGTGTCGGGACTTGATTGTAATTGTATTAATGCAGGTTTTATTTAGCAGAATTACCCCCCAGGTTTCCATACAAAACAGGCATGTACCTCACACGTGCTGAATCGTTCATATCCTGAAGATGTCCAGAATAACCTGACACTTCCTACAATTTCGTGAGATTACACTGAATTTGAGATCCTTAATCCGCAGATATTTCGCTACCGCAGTAGTTCCGCAGCATCTCGCTGCCGCATACGAATTTAGGCCTTTGCATCCGTTAATGGATGATTTATACAGTATTCTCCGAGCGAAGTAACCACTCTTGAAATACTGTAGTGCCTGGGACAGTTGGTTTTTAAATGTCGTATGGTTGCCCAAGCACATACGGCATTCTCACAACATATGTAGTCAGCCTAGACCAGAGGAATGAACTTGTCAATACGTCTGGGGCCAACTATGTGCGGGTTTCCTCACGATGTTTTCCTTCACCGTTAGAGCGTCCGTATATTGTACTTGAGATCTGAAAAAGTCTCATTGGTACACGCCACAACCTGGGATTCGAACCTGCACTCTCTCGCGTGCGAACCAAACGGTCTACCCACTAGGCTACGGAGCATACAAACGCGTAGGTGTACTAACAGGGTAAAGGATATCAATTAAATACGTGTGTTCCTAGGCTAAAGGTTAGCACACACCCAGATTTTAAGGTAACGATTAAAAATTGAACTTTATTCGAGCACTAAACAATCCCCCCGACCCGCATCGCGCGACCTTGGTGATTCGCTGGTATGCTTTTTTTTTTTATAAAACTAGGGGGCAAACGAGCAAACGGATTACCTGATGAAAAGCGATTACCGTCGCCCATGGACACCCGCAACATCAGAGAAGTTGCAAGTGCGTTGCCGGCCTTTTAGGAGGGAATACGCTCCCTTCTTGAAGGTTTGCAGGTTGTAGTGGTCCGGAAATACTGCTAGCGACAGTTCATTCCAGAGTTTTGCTAGTCTCGCGTCGCGGTCGCATTGATCTGAATATTCTGAATAGTTACCTTTACGCACATAAATAGTTCAAATTTTACCAATAATCTGCTAAACGTGAATTTAATATACATCTCTTTGATAATATATATACTAATAAATATTATAAACCTGAAGAGTATGTTTGTTTGTGTGTTTGTTTGTTTGAACGCGCTTATCTCAGAAAGTACTGGTTCGAATTGAAAAAATATTTTTTTGTTTGATAGTCCATTTATCGAGGATAAGTCTTCACGCTGCGACCAATAGGAGCGAAGAATCAGTGGAAAATGTGGAAAAAACGGTAAAACTCATCTTTGAGGGCTTCCGTTGTTTGTTTGAACGCGCTGATCTCAGGAACTGCTGGATTAAATTGCAAAATTATTTTTGTGTTGGATAGTCCAGATATATAACATAAAGTCTTCCTCGATAAATGTATCGAGGAAGACTTTAAGCCATTTATCATTCCGCTGCAACTAATACAAGCAAAGCGTCAGTCAAAAACGGGGAAATTTATTAATATTTGAGGGCTTCCGTTGCGTGCGCTGCGTAAACGGTTCTAGCTAAATATGTATGAAAAAATAAGTATGAAAAAATTATTCCTCTTTAAATGATCTAAAAAAATGTCCGCGACAGTATTTGTCTATCTTTTAAGATTGTCTCACTATAATCTTTTTTAAGGTAATCAAATTTGGTCCAAATTAATGCATTACACCATCAGTTGACGCGGACTAAGTCACGGGCAACAGCTAGTACCTACTTAATACAATGCCTAATTTTTCGAAGTTTGAAAAGGACATTCACATAGGTACCTTCAACAAAGGATCAAATCACAAGAGTGCGTGTTCGATAATAATGAAAAATATATTGTACTGTCTGGCACTGGAGAGTGGAGAGCCAATAATATGTTGAACACAATAAGTTCATATCAGACGGCGAGGGAAAATCACTCAACAATAAAATGTATTATAGGAGAATGTAAAGGTTTTTTGTACAATTCATTGGACAGGTGTTTACCAATAGCAAAGAATATATTATATTATAAATGGTCTGTGATTATCACTAACGTAAAGAATAGGGGATCGGACTACATCTGAAATATTTAGTTTCATTAATATATTCAGAAATATTGAGGCATTACTAGTTAGTAAATGTAAAAAAAATATATTATTTTATGTATAGTTTACTAATAATAAATAAGATAATTAAAAATAAAAAATAAAAAGTAGCAAAAAATTTTTTTTTTTTGCGAAATTGGTAAACAAAACCTACATCATTAGTTTACTCACATCATATACAAAAACATTCATTATGGTAAGTATGAACTTAAACGCATAAATATGGGAGATATTTACAAATATATTCCGGCGGCCATATACTTCATATACTATAGCCTACAAATGACGTCATTTGTAGGTCGACTTTAGTATGGAGCGTTTTTAGGAGGCTCGCGAAATTTTTTATACAGATCGCTGTTCCTTCGAAAATATTGACTTTTGATATACGGTTTCTTTTGAGAAGTTACTCATATTTAAGAGTACTAATCATTTATGTAATAAAAAAAAATTGTCCGATTGCCTATTGTCATTTCATCGATTTACACGAATAGAGCTCGCGGCTGTGTGTGCCATGTGCGTGGCTGGGTGATTGTGAAGGTGGGCGGGAAGGAACTTTTTCCCAGCGCTGCCTTATTACCTAATAATATGGACTTCAACTGACAACTGGGAATGGTCTTCATTTTGACGTTTGAACTTTTTAAAACGCATTTATAAAAGTTCTTATGTCAAAATTTTGACATTTTAACTTTGGCACATGGGGCTGGCTGCTGGTCGTTTCGTGCTTTGACATAATTATTGATACTATAATTTCATAATATTTATGATAGTCTGGCCAATGAAAGCTGTCCAAGAATTTATGCGGGAATTTAAAAAATCAAGAGCTGTTAACCCTATCTATACACTGCTTAAACGTAGTTGATACTAGAAATAGAGTTTATACTACTTGCTGAACAATAAATAGTATCAGCTTTCGTTGTCCAGACTCAAGATTTGTCTGACGCGGCATTTAAAAATATTTTGGTGTCAACCTTAGGCTTACGTCAACGCGGTGACATTCGCCGGTTCTCGAGCTGTCATTTGTAGAGAGTGTCGCCCCTGTGCATTATGTATGATATTTGATAGTATGTTCCAACTTCCAATTGTGGTCGTATGATCTTTGTATACATTTGTTTACCTCATTAGTGTAATGTAATTGTGTATGTCCTAACTTTCTTTGAATAAATGTCTTATCTTTTTAATTCTGTCCCCTTTTAAACCCCATATAAAAAAACCCCATAAAATGTCTATCTTAGAATCTGTCACTTGTATCATAGCTCTTAAACGAATGGACAGATTTTGATGCGCATTTTTAAATTGATGGCTGATTTCGTCGTATCTATACATAATAATAATTCCCTGTACTAGCTCCAATGATTTTTTTTCTTATGAAATATGAGGGCAAACGAGCAAACGGGTCACCTGATGGAAAGCAACTTCCGTCGCCCATGGACACTTGCAGCATCAGAAGAGCTGCAAGTGCGTTGCCGGCCTTTTAAGAGGGAATAGGGTAATAGGGGAGGGTAGGGAAGGGAATAGGGTAGGGGATTGGGCCTCCGGTAAACTCACTCACTCGGCGAAATACAGCGCAAACGCTGTTTCACGCCGGTTTTCTGTGAGCCCGTGGTATTTCTCCGGTCGAGCCGGCCCATTCGTGCCGAAGCATGGCTCTACCACGTATCACGATGCTGATGATGACTTGTAACTCCTCTAATTGTGTTGCACACTTGTGTCCTGGTTTTTAAAATCCCATACCCCTCCTTGCATCTCCAGTAATGTCTCTCACTCGGTGAAACACAACCCAAGCCTTACTTAACGCCGGCTTTCTGCAAAACAGTGGTTAAACATACGTTTAATGCATACAATTCTTTACAAAAATAGTAGCTTAATTTTTCAAATCGCTGGTCTTTGTTTAAAGCCAACTTTTATTAAAGCCCAGAAACACTTACCACGATATCTCCAATCTTAAATCGGGAACTAAACCATTGCGGCTAGAGACGTCCAACTTTTACTATTATGTGGCCACTGTTACTGCGTAAGCTCGGAACTTTATCGCAAGTTTAAACCATGTTTAACAGTTGGTTAAACCGTATTCATCTTGTGAGCTGTGACATAGACGTTTAAATTATAGACGAGGCATGTCGAGGCAAAAACTGTCCTCACTTATATGGCCCCACTGTTCGGTTGTCTGGTTTTGACATTTGAGGTATGGTAAAAACAAGATGGCTGAAATTTGAGGTATGAAGAAAATATTAAGATGGCGTAATCATAGCCCATCCATAGTTTTGAAATCTTTGGTTGTGGCTACTGAAAATGGTTAACTTAGACGTTAATTCGATTAGCTGATGACTGTGAATGAACGTTGAAGTTCCTTTGTAAGTGAAGCTTGCTTTATTCCTGCAAGATTTTGTAATTATTTTAAGAGACTATCCTCCTTACTTATAAACGCTGTATAAGCTTTGAATAGTTATACAGTGTCTTGTTCACATCACACAAGTGACATGTTTAATTCGATAGAAAGAGACAAAACACTGTATAACTATTCAAAGCTTAAACAGCGTTTATTAGTAAGGGGGTTTATGTTTTGCAGCTTATTTGTTCCTAAGTCCTAATAGTTATGAAATATTTAGAAGTAGGTAACTAATAAAAATTTAAAGTATGAACAATTTTCATAGACTTAATTATATAATATTATAGATGAGACATGTTGAAGCAAAAAGTGTCTCCAGTTAAATGGCCCTTTTGATATTTTTGGGGCCGTTTTGACATTTGAAGCATGGTGAAAACCAGGATGGCGTAACTTTTTACTATAATATGAAGAGACTGTTAATTTTTTTTTCTTGACCCCAGAAGTCGTTATATCAAAAATCGTGGCGTGACGCGACCTTGAAATTTAGATAAATTTCAAGGTTGATAGATATCAACGCTGCTAAAAAGTATGCACTTTAAAATCACAGTATAAAAAGTAATTGTAATCATCATAAGGTTACGTTAATTACTTAAGATTAAGTAACTTTTAAGTTAAAATATGTCGATTTTTTACTTCACCTGCCAACCAACTTTAAACCTTACATAGGTAGGTATTCCAAAGCATACCAATCACCATAGAATATTGATCCACTTGCCCTAATCGAAACAGCTTTAGTAAAAACTGCAGGTGACATTTATATTTTAAAAAGGAGTTTTAAATTCACCGCGCTATTTCTTTTTTAGCACTTTTTCAACTGTTTTTTATTCGTCCTGCAGTCCACATATTTTCTCGTGGTCGCGACATTCGCTTCCCGTTGGCCTCCGATTAAACAAGGCGACCGCTATTCGGCCATTTTGGGATGAAAATATTAGTCTAAATATCTACACATAATATGTTGCCACAGAATAACGGAATATTTTACCCAACTTTTTTTCAATTATTTTTTATTGAATACCTAATTGTCGTAACATAATAACGCGATTTGTTTTGTAAGTATAAATAGTAAAGTAAAGTAAAGAGCGGTCGGGGCGGTGTTTCGCCATAGTTTTGGTTACAGTGTGCTGCGTACAAATGTGATTGAACACTAATTCTGGATGTTCTGTAGGTACGACGCTACGGCACCACAGATTAAAGAAAGACAAACATATAAACAGCTACGCAGTCAGTTAGCTTTCTATTTGATTGCGCTTACAAGCATACGGTGTTTCCACGATTGTGTAGAAAAATTGCCGTCGAAGGGGACGTCAAATTTTTTAAATTTGGTTCGATTTTGATCGATCGTTCTATGAAAGCTGTTTCTCTGTACATAAGTATAATATAATATGGACAGACCGTGACCTCCAGCTTAAGCGCCAACGCTCTAACCACTGAGTAGGCAGATACTTTCTTTAATTCCTCTATGTTTCATACCATCTGCAAGTACCCGCGCGGATTGTTAGTGAGATGTACATGGCTATAATATATCTTTTTACGTGTTATATTTTTATATTGGTATTCCCAAAGATTTCAAAACTAAGGATGGGCTATGACGTACATTCACAAAACAAATCTTCATACAGTAAAAAGTTACGCATTCTTGGTTTTCACCATACATCAAATGTCAGAATGGCCCCAATTGGGGCCATTTAACTGGAGACACTTTTTGCCTCAACATGTTTGTGTCTCTAATAATATAATACGTTTATGGGTATTCCTTGTCATGTTATCTTTTTAAAAACGCAGTAAGAGTTGCAAAATGTGTTAAATAAAATACAATATTATGTAATGCTAATAATCATATTTTTTCATAAAAGCATTGGAACAAATTAAATTACGAAGAAAAATTGTAAAACTGGCGTGCGACTTTTAAAATACATGACTTTATCAGGGCGCTTTAAAATCCTGGGACACTGCTTTGAAACTATCCAGGACAGCCCAGGACACTGTAAAAACCAGGACATATCCTGGGAAAACAGGCCGGTTGGCATCCTAAATGACATTAAGTGCGTTTTCGCCTTTTTTGGACATTGTCTATGAGTCGCCAAAATAATATGTCAATAAAAATACCCACTTCTTTTTTAATAACAAGCGTTGTCGTGCTATTGTTTGGATATTTTTGACTTGAGCATACATTTTTCATTATTGGTTTTGTTAAGGCCGTCCTATCAAATGCCGTAGAGACCCGATTATGGAAATAGGTCGTGACGAGAACACCCAGTTTCGTTATAATTGGTATCGAGAAACGAGGGAATTAATAGATCAAATTAATAATTGGGTTTTTGTTTTAATACAATAACTTCTACGTAATTACAACAATTAACAGCAAAAATTGTTTCTCAGTTTTAAGTTTTGAATTCTTGTACTAAATTCTAAAGAAAAAAAAAAAAAAGAACAAACAAAAAACCGACTTCCGAGTTAAAAATAGATAAAAAGTTTTAAGTTTTAAGGTTTAAAGGGAATTATTTAGGGAATATAATAAATCATATTCCCTAAATAATTCCCATAATTTTTTCATAATTCATACAATTTTAGATTTTGAAGTCGGTACCAGCTAACTTGAACGTGAGTTGTAACTTGTAGCAGCTAGATCAGCTTTTCCCTTAGAGCATACAACCAAGATTTGTCTCAATCAGAACAGCCTTTCAGGGTAAGTATGTAACTAGTAACTACATAACAGGATCAGGATAATGAAGTCGGTACCAGCTAACTTGAACGTGAGTTGTAACTTGTAGCAGCTAGATCAGCTTTTCCCTTAGAGCATACAACCAAGATTTGTCTCAATCAGAACAGCCTTTCAGGGTAAGTATGTAACTAGTAACTACATAACAGGATCAGGATAATGAAGTCGGTACCAGCTAACTTGAACGTGAGTTGTAACTTGTAGCAGCTACATCGGCTTTTCCCTTAGAGCATATGGTACAACCAAGGTTTTTCTCAATCAGAACAGCCTTTCAGGGTAAGTATGTAACTAGTAACTACATAACAGGATCAGGATAATTATGTACCTAACTTATGTTTTATATTATGATTATTTAATTACTTATAGATGTTGCCATCGACTTCATGTGCGCAAAAGCTAATTTCGCAAAAACCGTAGAATTTTCCGCGATAAAAAGTAGCATAATATGTTCTTCCCCGTGGTCTACTCTACATCTGTGCCAAATTTCATCAAAAGCGGTCCAGTGGTTTCGGAACCTATTCAATGCAAACAAACAAACAAACAAACAAAGATTTTCCTCTTTATTATAATATGTCATGGGGTACTCATCCCAACTTACCTGTCCGGTAGTTGTGGTATAGTATACGGGTACGCGACCCCGGCTTCCCTAGCTATTACTGTCCTATGCCTTGCCCTCCTGGGCGGTAATATCCTACATTTCCATATTTCCCACTCTAACTTACCAATCTTCCTTTCCACACCACCTATCCTTCCCTTTCCCTATTCCTACCCTCTCTACCAATCCGTGGAAACGCAATGGATAATAATAAAATTAATTTAATTATCCAAAATTGCGGCGATGTGGTTCACCACCCATCACGTCTCGTTTCTCGCGGAGGTGAAAAGCGGACCATGGAGAGCTGCTTCGCTACGTTGAATGTAAGAGGAGGAATGGATGGTAAGAATGAAAGTGAACGAAGCGAAACGAGTATGTAAGGATCGTAGCAAGTGGCAAAAAGTGGTCTCTGCCTACCCCTTTACGGGAAAAAGGCGTGATTATATGTATGTTATAATATTAGTATAGATAATATTACAATTGTTTCATGTAAGGTATTATAGTTTATAATATTAATATTAAAACTTTAATGATATAAAACTTGCTTTGTGGGTATATTAAACATTTTAACAGAAACACTAATAACGAATTTCGGTCACCAGATTATATTATAATTATTAATAGGATACATACATGCGTATATTCCATTAAATCAAAGTTTAATATACAGAATGTTTTTTCAGTCAGTCAGGAGTGAATATACTCTTGAATATATGCAACTTTCCCTATGCGGTCAACTTTCTTACTTGAAAACAAAAAATCAGCTGTTTCATACAAATGCTATCTATGCCGATAGCCATTTTGTATGAAACAGCAGATTTTTTTTCAAGTAGGAAAGTTGATCCACTAGTAAATGTTGCTTATACTCAAGAGTATATTAATTCTTGAAAATTTGGACAGTGACTGAAAAAAAAAACACCCGGTATAATCACAGGGGTTGACTCTACAAATGACAGCTCGAGCACCGGCGAATGTCAGAAATGTTGACGTAAGCCTAGGGTTGACACCGAAATATTAATAAACGTTGCGTTACATAGCGGTCAGACAAATCTATCATAAGTATGATGAAATTACAATTATTTTTTAATTATTTTTCGTTATATTGTAATATTTACCGTGCCGATTGGTGATACGGCAAGTGCCCCGCGCCGTCATATTTGTTTTCTTTTTCATAATAATAATTATAACGAAAAATAATGCGTACAATTATATGGAGAAATTTTTATTTGACAATCTGTCAACATATTATAATATCTCTAGTAATATTTCAATCTAACGGTTTTTACAATTAGTATCGATAAAAAACGCGGGATTATTTTGAAATTGATGCTAGTGATTATGTATAAACAATTGTTAATGTTGTCATGAATGTCTTATGACAACATTAACAATTGTGTATACAAAATCACTAGCATAAACAAAATAATCCCGTGTTTTTTAGCTCTACCTCAAAAACTCTTTTTGTCATTTAACCGCCTTTAGTTTGAGGACGGCAGTATTATGAACCTATTGTCATCTAATTTATTAAAATCTAGTTATTAATATTACCTAATAATTAAAAGTTAATACAGCTAGTTTATAATGTTAGAGGGTCACACAAAGTTCAAAAGCAACTTAATTTCTCAATAAGTGGTCCTATAGAAATCGGTGCTCCGCTAACAATGAATTCATTTAATTTATCTTCCCGTTTAAAAGTTTCTATTGGACTAACACTTCGGCGCCGACGTCATTAGTGTTAACGAGCTCGACAGCAAAAAATCTTTAGAAATATACATCTACCCGCGTATAGAACTGTGAAATACCAGAAGTATATGATAGTAATATCTATGGATCCTTACACGCCACGTCAATCTGGTCCTGTACTAAGTATCCGAAGAACTTGATCTCAGGTACCAGACAACGGAAATAATTATATAAGGTCTCCGAAAATCAATTACGGATACTTTAGGCACATGAGCCACAGGGTACACACACACGTAAAGACGTTTGGGCAGAAAAATAATTGTCATACTCAAACTAAAAAAATCATCTCATGTATGGGTGACTCTCCGCAAAACGCAAACTACCGCCTACTACTAAAACGCCCATATAAAGAAAAAAAATTTTCGAGTATGACAATTATTTTTCTGCTTAAACGTCTTTACATAAGCAGTAGATCATATGCCCGAAGCAGGGCCGAGCCTCCCCTATGTGCGATGTGTGCGGCGCACACAGGCGCCAAGACGATGGGGGCGCCGCAGGCGGCTAAAACATGAGGATTCGTAAAAATAAGAGGTGCTTCATAGGTTTCGCACACAGGCGCTGCCGGGGGCCGGCACGGCCCTGGCCCGAAGTATTCGTAATTGATTTACCAAACCTTATATTTAATAATTTTATACCGTACACATATTTAAGATTTTTTTATACTATACGTAATATTTTTAATACACATCCAAGACACAGAAACACAGAAAAACTTTTTGTTACTTCGGCGGGATTCGAACCCGCGACCTCCGGTTAAGCGGCGATGCGCTAATCACTGAGCCACTGAGGTCAAATGCATGAAGGCTAACGTTGGGAATATTTTATAGAAGTCTGGCTGCTTCGAATTTCGCGGTGAGCGGCGCCACAGAGTAGAAAATACTTAGGCACGTACAGAGAGAAACAGCGTACATAGAACGATACAAATCGATTGAAATTTTAAACTTTTGACGTCCTCTTCAATGACCTATAATTTTTTCATGCAATCATGGACATAATGTATCTGTCACCGTAAAATTGTAAAAACCGTTAGATTGTAAAATATTAGATATTTTACAATCTATTTGTAAAAATATATCGAACGATTAAAAACTATACATGAATATTTATAATCTAACGAAAAAGAATGTGTTAAATTATAGGCAGCATATTCGCGTCGGAAGTCTATCAACATTTTACAATTTCACTAGTTTTATTATAATCTAACGGTTTTTACAATTTTACGGTAACATAAAATCA
The DNA here is from genome assembly GCA_905404095.1 of Glaucopsyche alexis. Lineage (NCBI taxonomy): Eukaryota > Metazoa > Arthropoda > Insecta > Lepidoptera > Lycaenidae > Glaucopsyche > Glaucopsyche alexis. The sequence continues at coordinate 18,144,285 of FR990054.1, read as the reverse complement.
GTTGTGAAGGCTGGTTCTCCTTCATATGGAAGCCCTAGCCTGTATCATAGGTAGAGATTTGGATGAGGGTCTGCAAAAGGTAAGTGGCAAGTGAAGCCGGTAGGAAATAGGAATGGAGTTATAGGAACCCCATGCCCGCGCCATTGCAATGTATGCTTGTAGTAGTATAATCATATCGAAAGCTTACTATACAGTGTATATCTGTTCCTCTTTCTTTATGTGTGAGAGAGTGTTATATCGCCCATGTGACAAAGGTGTTATTAAATTTGCATTATTCAATTTAAGAGTGACACTGGGTATATCAAAATTATAATAATAAATAATGCTCAGTCGGGTTTTTTAAACTATTGCATAGCTTTTATCGCGGGCTTTGAGCGCGGCGACCGAATCAAGAAATTCCGTAACGAAAAAACCGAACACCGCTGAGCTGGGGTGGGGGTCTGATTAATTTGGTTACAATCGAGCCGCTGGTACTGAATGTCTTTCCGTCTAGTGTAAGTGAGCTATATGTTATTAAATAAGTAGCAGGAATATTGAATTATTACAATGATTTCGCCATCTATGTGTTCAAGCTTAAACTACGACGTGTGTATGTTCCCTACACATTGCTGAAGATAATGAAGTACTTGATTGGTAGATGGCGTTGTACTTTTAAATAATATGTATTTTATTTTAAAGTACAACGGAATGGAAAAAATGCTATACTATTATTGTATTTATATTTTATGCAATAGCTTTACCGCGGCAATCCCTGAGTGCCACACATCTTTTATTTAAATTAAGTCATGATTAACGCTGTATCTAGCCAATAAAAGCTCGTTCAAAACGTGGGTCCTTTAAATGCCAATCTTCCATCGAGGCCGCCTTTACCGGGTAAACAAAATGTAACAAATTTAGAAACGTTTTGGAACATGTTTTATCCCAAAATATTAAGTTAACATTTGCCTTTGAAAACCCTTAACATTAGACACACATTGTTCTGTGAAATTTTAATATCGGCGTCGAAAGTTCTGGCTAAAACACTTATATGAGAACAAACAAACGTAATGTAATTAAATTTTCAAAATGCGATCGGAGTTTATTTGTTTACAGGCCGTTCAATTCATGGGTATTTACAGGATGTTAAAGGTATGTTGTGGTAAACCAAATCACATTTCTAGGTTATTATTTTTCATACAATCATATTACTATTGTAAATATTAAAGTGGGAGAGCCTCACTTCGGAATGAATGGCTCGACCGGATAAATACCACGACCTCACAGAAAACCACCGTGTGTCGCCGAGTGAGTGAGGTTACCGAAGGCCTGAGGATTGGGGATCTTAAGGCGCTCTTACCCTAGAAATACGCTTCTTTCAAAAATTTTTTGAGACGAATATCCATTCGTTATTAAATAAGTAGCTATAGTAAGTATACTTACTTATTGTTGAAAGTCCGTTCAAATTTATTTTACCCCCGACTTGACCTTTATGCCGTCTGCATATAGGTCAAGTCGGGGGTAAATATTAGTTTTTCTTTCGTCGTGTAATACTTATAAGATATGCGTAATTTCGCTATCTGACGTAAGACGCTCGGTAGCCTTTTGGCTTTTTGCGTTGTTGCGACCAATAGCCAAAGTTTCATGTATGTAGAAGGAGAATATTTGATATTATTTTATTGTGTATTTATGTATTGTATAAAATCAGTCGATATAATTTAGCTTTGTGCTACGCGAACGAAGTTGCGGGCAAAAGCAAGTTTAGATTTTGTAACCGCTGAAAAATGCGGAATATATAAAATTTTGAAATGTCGTCCTAGGAAGAAACGTCAATGTGTGTAATATCATAATGTGTATGTGTACATGTTGTAGTGCATATTCCGCAGTACTTCGACCGCATATTATAATATAACTAGCTATCCCGGCAAACTTCGTACCGCCTTGTTGACGTACTGACTACTGAAAGCAGCGCCACCTACCAGGTCCAATTGCAAATCTAAACCATTCTCGAATCAACCTGAAGACACACAAAATTTTTCATTAAAATCGGTCCAGCCGTTTAGGACTTAATTGAGCTTTTTTTTAGATTTTTTTTACCCTTTAACTAATTACTAAAAAGCTTAACTTTCTCAAATCGCAATGGCTAAATTTGGCACAAAATTAGGAATTAGCCTTCTTTTAATGGACCTAGACAGAAAATAGACATTTTGAAATACCATATTAAATTTTAATGAGATTTGAACCTAGACGCTACGCTTTGCTTTAGGCGGGCAAAATACCGCTAGGCTATGACACACATTACGATTTTATCGAAATTACGCTTTTGTACATTATAGACACATCACTTTGACGTAATTCGCATGAAGCTCCCCGCAGTAACGGGGGCGGCACGTCCCCCACTCATCTCCTTCACCCCCTCGAATACTTCATAGTTGACTACTCACAGCGCATTAAGCTGCGCGTCCACTGGATCGGAATCAGAGCGTACGCAGCGTACGGATTTGTTGCCTTGTATTGATTTATATGGTACTGCGTCAAATGGATCGGCATTTCTGCGCCTGAGACCGGTATTTATGCCGATGACGTCATCCGCAGTTGTAGAATATAGTGAAGTTCAAAAAACTAATTTTTTCGAGTCATATGAATGTACCCAAAAAATCTATTTTCATCTTCAAATAAATCAGAATATAATATATGAAATACTCCGAAAATTATTCTTTTTGAGTTTATATTATGAACTCATATCTTTCGTTTCCTCTTGTTTCCCTTTTCCTCTTCTGCTAAAATACAGGTAATTACAACACTATCCTCCATAATGCAAATGCACGTTCAGGCTATGACGGACTAAAAATAACTAAATTACCGATGATGAATCCGAATGCAGTGGACGCACCCCATCGGCATTTCGTAAATGACGACGCTTCGTACGCTGCGTACGCTCCGATTCCGAGCCAGTGGACGCGCGACCAGGAACGCAAGTCGCAACACCAGAGGAGCTTACAAGTATAATTCCTCTGGTGCTGCGAGTGTCCATGGGCGGCGGTAATCACTGACCATCGTGTGATCTCGTTTCCTGGTTCATGTCATTTAAAAAACGTTTGTGAGGATGTATAGTCTGATGATTGATTAGATATTATATGTGACTCTTTCACGCAAAAACTACTGAACGGATTTTAATAATTGGTATAGTAGTTGTTTACGTTCTGGATTAAGAAGACATATAGACAGGCTATATTAGACAATGGCTTGTGTTTAAATGCTTACCTGAAATACACTTATATTAATTCAAAAAAGTTGTTAAAGAACGTTTGTGTGCTAAAGCTTATTATAAGGTCAATGATTTCATTAACGATTGCAGACCTTGGGAATAAGATGCCTCCCTGCAAGGCTCCTTCCATATATATACTGAAGTATATTGACATTAATTATTATATTATATTAAGTTACTACATTGTAAAAATATTTTTTGAAAAGAACAATTTTTCCATCTTTTTGCTAAAAGGTAGCCCCGTGCGAGTTTCATACGCCGGTTCTTCTCGCCGGGCTAGTTTCCGAACCGGTGGTAGGCGTCATGTAGGACAATAATAGGGTATTATCCTATGATGAAAATATACATCAGATTGTTGATATTTTATCGCTAAACATTAATTTAAACCAACTTAACCAACTTTTTGCACAAAAATTTGTATGATTTTTATAATATATCAAAAATAAAATTATGAAATTTTCACGTTTGACCACGTGACTAAAAACGCACGAGATTGGAATGTGACGTCATATTCTTATACTTCTTCTTCTTTTATTAATGGCCTCCTGATTTCCATAAAGAATAGCCAGCATCGAATCATTAACGTCATGCGTCAGCGAGTAATAGCCACTTTTTCCGCATTTCAGTGTTCTTTGGTATGCATATTGGTCACAAAGATTTTCCCCGGTGTTTTAATAGACGTATTAGTGTATTTTGGCACTACGCACCATTTATAAGGCATTTTTAATAGGCTTAAAACATTTATTTAAAAACGTAAACAGCAGGTATTCTGGGATTTGCCATTTTCAGTGTAATTTGACACTTGACACTTGACAGTTACAATGTTACAAGAATGTGACGTCATGACAATTCTTTTTTATATTTATTATTACAATTATATTATACAATTATAGCATTTTCGCGCCTATAATATTAATTAAAACTTTTAAGCTACTTTGCAAGGAAAAGAAAGAAATTCACAAAGAATGGTTCAAACTGCTAATGTATTTTGGTATTAGGAACAATTTGACATACTTTTCAAAAACTTGGAAAATACCCTATTCTGTGTTATAATCTATATGGAAATAAAATTTTGAGTTTATATTGTATTTACACGGGCAAAAGCCAGTAAGATCATATCAAATGTTTATGATGGAATACGTATGTTCATAATGTTTTAGACCTTACAATTTACGTGGGACTTACGTAGGTATAGCATTATTTTCGGAGTTTTATTTGTGGTTGTGGTCAGCGCATAAACAGAAGTTGTATTTCGTTCACCAAATTCCCAATTCAGGGATGTGAACAATCGACTTTATCAACAAAAACATAGATTTTATCGGGCTTCTAGAAAGGAGGAGGTTGTAATATTCAACTATTGGATTTAATTTCAGGGTTTCATGCCCAAAGCCCCGAGACTTCGTTGTCCGTCTGTCTGTCTGTCAACAGGCTGTATCTCAGGAACCGTGATAGCTAGATAGTTGAAATTTTCACAGATGATGTATTTCTGTAGCCGCTAGACCGTATAACAATAATTACTAAAAACAAAATAAAATAAATATTTATGGGGCATAAGTAAAACAAAGTCATTATGTTTGCCATTTTTTGCTCCAAAAACGGCAACAGGATTTCACTGAATATTAAGTTGTAATTTCTCGTTAAAAACAAATAATAAAAATTGATCCCATTCAAAAAATTTTTTTCGCTGTTTTTGATTGATACTAACAAATAGTTTTATAGATATTGATATGGAACCCTTCATGCGCAAGTCCGACTCGTATTTGGCCGGTTGTAGATGATTTCATACATGATAATATTATGTTAAGTTTTACTTCGTGCGCACAAAAGTTAATTTTGCAGAAACCATACATTTTTCGCGATAAAAAGTAGCCTTTGTGCTTCTCCGTGACTTCTCTACACCTGTGCCAAATTTGGTTCAAATCGGTCTAGTAGTATCGGAGCCTATTCAATGCAAACAAAGAAACAAAATTTTCCTCTTTATTATATTAGTTTAGCTTTTTCCCGTGCCTGTAGAGCGAAAATAACGTGGCGTAATGTTGACATTTAGTTAAAAGAAAAAGCAGTTCGCTGAATACGACCGTACCTACTTACCGACCTGTCACGTCGTACTATAAACTGTTTATAGTCTAGGTCTATGTATAAAGCCAACGCCTTAAAAAGCCAAGATATCCTATTACTAATTGAGGTAGGTGGATAAGTTAGGTTAGAGCTCATAAATTATTTTATTACTAGAGGTCGCCTTGTGGTCGAAATTCGCCTATCATAAGTCATATACCCCGTTACTAATAAACTGTATGTAAGCTTTCAATAGTTACTGTTTTGGTCACGTCACACAAGTGACATTTTTAATTCTACTTTTTAAAGAAGACAAAACACTGTAACTATTCAAAGCTTATACAGCGTTTATTAGTAAGGGGGTTTAATGTATAAGTTTGAGCTTTAAGATAAGGGTACTTTTGCCTCTTAGATAGAAAAAAAAAAACCAGCCAAGTGCGAGTCGGGCTCGCGCACCGAAGGTTCCGTACAAACCTGTGGTGATGTTGTTACAGCTTAAAGGTTCATATACTTTATACTCAGGACTATAATATAGTCCTGAGTATAAAGTATATGAATTTCAATTTAATACTTATACGCGTTCACGAGGAAAGGGGTAGTAGCTATAGTAAGTTTAAAATTATTAAAATTACTTTTATTATATTATTATGATGTAACAAAAATTTTACGGTTTTCGTAATTTTTCCTTTATTTTTGCTATAGGACGTTGCTTCATGCCAAATTTCAAGATTCTAAGTTTAGGGCAAGTCAGGGTACTTGGTACCAGGTTTTGAGTTTGCGAGTGTCGAAAATTTGCGGAAATTTGTGGCATTAACGGCTGTATTTTTTATTGCGGTGGCTTAGAAGTTTGATTTTTTTCACAGCTCCAAGAGACCTTACCTCCTCCACCTCTGGAGAAAAAGGGTCTTGACAGACATTCGGACGGATAAAGTGTATAAGTGTTTCGTTTTTTCCTTTCGAGGTAGGAACCCTAAAAAGTGTGAATGCTGTGACCGATTGACAAACGTTACAAGATTAACAAAAATTGTGCCTATCAAACGCACAGTAGTGTTTCAACGAAAGGTTCGTTGAAACACTACCGTGCGTTTGATAGGTACACATATTTTCGTTCCAAAATATTAGCTTTCTGCACACCTTCTTCCACATCAAAAAATCAGAAATCATTTATTTCAGCACATTAAATCATATTGATAAATGACTACACCTACTCAGGTGTAGTCATTTATCCACTCCTGTTCATATTTAAGAGTGTCGGGACTGCTAGTATAATACAAGCAAGTCCTTCATTTTAAATTGAAACGCCATGTCGATAACGAATCGCATATCGATATCGTATCGTTTTCGAATCGATATGTTACATCCCGACGAATCCCATAGGTATCGTTAACCTCATGGTGTAATCACGTCGCTCGTAAAACGTTTACGCCAAACCACTAACAAATTAACCGGCTTTATGTACCTACATGGGGACAGTCTATTCCGGTATCTGTGAATAAAAATTATATTTGAGTAATTTTAGGGTTAACACTATAAAAATAATAGCTGCTCGCTAGTTGGTTATCGACAGCATTATTTTAGCGTCAGGTTACGCTGAACGCGATGCGAGGTGGCGCTGCATTTTTAGGATAGCGATTCAAAATTGAACTTTATTTACTATAAAATAAGATACTTACACGTTTCATTGAAACAGTTCGCATTTCGAGTTGCACCACGCTGCGTCACTATTAATAAGTGGCAAGAGTGTAGATATAATTAAAAGCGATGTTCAAGAAATGTATGAGGCCTGGGCCAGCCCTATGTACAGTATATGTAAATATAGCTACATAATATAGTAACCGTTTCCTATTCTTTATTTTGTTTAATTTCACTTCGTTTCCATGTACATTTAAATTAACTTCGTCAAGGAGAGCAACACAAAGTAAAATAAAACATGGCGGATCAGATCAAAACAAAGACTTCTAAAGACGGAGTCATAGTTTTTGAAAGTTGGTAGGTACTATTGTTTTCTGTTGCTCTGTCTTACTAACGATGTATCAATACGAGCGAATGAAAGAGCTTATATCGGTGTATAAACACGGGTTTCGTGTCATGTTATGGCCAGCTCAGTAGGCCATTGCAGAGCAGTAGCTCTGTGTATATTTTGTGTTTTATAAATGAAAATAAATGTGTAAAGGAGATATTAATTTTAAAACATCTAATATGTGTTGCGCCGCTGCATATTGTGCCTCAAGAATGACGACAGAAGGTGTCAAATACTTGGAATTATCATTTTACACGTAATGTTTTAACAATGTATTGTGAACTAAATAATGAGTATTTTTATAATATAAACAGATAATCATTAAATTTAACGAACCCTTTTTCGTACTATATCACGCTTTAATGATGAATATCACGTAATGAGTAATAATTTGTGCAAAATAAAAGCTTTGTTTTTCTGCGTATTTTGAGTGATGTACCCTACTGACACAAGAGTTTATCGATAAAGATAATAAACTTTTATTAAACGGTTTTATTAGGTCTCGGAAATGCTCCGGAAGAAGAGGCGAATAGATTGAAGCAGTTAGATGCGAAAATTAGAAGAGTGTGTTCCACCAGTGAGACAGCTTGGTGTGACGGTATTGATACGGGGAAGATATTTCTGTTTTACCGGACAATTAAGAAGACTTACAATAATATAATTATACTTTCTTAAACATATTTTTTTTATTTAGTTTCCAATTAAAATGCACAAAGAGCATTTTTCCATTATCCGATCTAGATCGAATACGATATCGGAATCGAATGCCGATACAGTAATCGATATTCAATAGCCATGCAAGGGCAAGTAAAATATATGAAACACATAGGTCTTTCACATTATCGGTTTGATATCGGATAGAAAAGCACTTTTATTCCTGTAAATATGGGCCTAGCAGGAACAATTGACAGGTGCGTAAATGCAATGTTACCGAATGTCAATTGTATGAGCGCTGTCATAATTTTTATACAAATCTCTTTCGATAACGTAACGCTTACGCAATTGACAATTGTTCCTGCTAGGCCCCCAAGAAAGTGAGTAATCTGACTGACTCAGCTAATCTCTCAATGTATTTACTATTAAGATGCTAATCAAAAATGTAAATACAATACAAAGAGAGGAATCGAACGCAAAATTTTTATGTTGTCAGATTTGACATGAGACTCGTGTGTTCGATTTTCAGTTCTATTGTATCAGTCCAGACTCCCAGAGTTATATTTTCAATGCTCTAAATTTTTCCCGGCCTTCCAGATTCCTGATAGTATGTCCGTCGGGATATATTATCGGGTCGGTATTACTAAGGCTTACTTACTAATAAAGAGGAGGTTCTGTGTTCGGCTGTATAATATATGTCACCATAAAATTTTAAAAACCGTTAGATTGTTATATTACTAGAGATATTATAAAATGTCGACAGATTGTCAAATAAAAATTACTTCTTACAATTTTACACGTTATTTTTCGTTACATTGTAATATTTACCGTGCCGATTGGTTAAATGGCAAGTGCCCCGCGCCGGCATATTTTTTTTGTTTCATAATAATAATTAAAACTAAAAATAATGCGTACAATTATTGTAAGGAGAAATTTTTATTTGACAATCTGTTGACATAATATAATATCTCTAGTAATATTACAATCGAACGGTTTTTACAATTTTACGGTGACATATTATATACAGCCGAACACAGAACCTCCTTTTTTTAAAGTCGGCTAAAAATATTTATGAACGGTCTATTTATATTACAATAATGCAGAATTGTTAGGAATTGTAAACTTTCAATTATTGGTAGATATAGGGAGTAATTTTATTTAATGTAAATAGTTATTAATAAAACGTTTTCTCATAATACTTATTTTATACTTAATTAAAATACGCAATTGACTGAATAGTGTGAAAGAATTATGCTACTAATTATTTCATTTTACTCGCCTTTGGCTATTGGATATCGGCTATCAGCATTATTTACCGATATCGTGTCGGATAATGGGAAAACGCTTTTATGATAAAAACTAGATGTTGCCCGCGCCTTCGTGCGCGCTAAAAGAAATGCCGTGCCGCAAAAAAGTTGCCTATGTGGTCTTTTCTATATATGTGCAAAATTTCATCAAAATCGGTCAAGTACTTTCGGAGCCCATGCAAACAAACAAACCTTATAGGAACACAATCTTTTTTAAACATCTAATAAAATCTTGTGAATTTCAAATACCTATATCTTAAATTAAAAAGGTACTTAATGAGTTTTACACATTATAAACTGATGACATAAAACTTAAAATGTGTTTATAAAATAAAAATTCAGAATTATAAAAATATCTACAAACGTCGATAGGTACCACAAAAAAGTCGAGTAGTTTATCGATATTATATCGATATACGTTACATCCCTGCACGTACACTAATGCAATGCACACAAGCAGAAAAAGGACACGCGTTTGCTGGCGAAAACTCTCTCTAGTGGTTCTATACTCAAAGGATCAAAATTAACTAAATAATGTCATTTTGTCAATGACATGACCTTTGACAAAGAAAGACGTATGGCATTCAAGACGTCGTCTCTTCGTAAAACTGTCTACTACGTCAAAAGTCAAGTCAAAACAATTGTCATGGCCGCCCTAAAAACAGTGTTCTCGCAATAAAAAACTCTTCAAATAATCATTTTTGTACGCATGTACCCTTCTTCAAATTAATTTTTTCGTATTTTTATGATATTCCCATATTTTTTTCCTATTTACCTATGTAGTGTACATAGAACTGGCCCAAAATCAAACATATCTTTTCTTTCTCTTTTGTTGTTATATCGTGTAATTATTTGTGCTTGATTTATCAGTGTTTAATCTATACTAATATTATAAAGCTGAAGAGTTTGTTTGTTTGTTTGTTTGTTTGTTTGTTTGTTTGAACGCGCTAATCTCAGGAACTACTGGTACGAATTGAAAAATTCTTTTTGTGTTGGATAGTCCACTTATCGAGGAAGGCTTTAGGCTATATAGCATCATGCTAAACTCAATACGAGCGGAGTACCAATCAAGAATGTTACAAAATCGGGGGTCTTTTTTTCCTTTTGAGAGCTTTCGCTACGTACGCTGCGGAAACGGTTAAAGTTTCGCTAAAATGATGTATGGCAGAATTGTTCCCCTTTAAAAGTTCTAAAAAAAAGTCCGCGACAGTATATGTCTATCTTTTAAGGTTGGCTCACTATAACCTTTTTATACTTACCAAATTTGTTCTAAAAGTAAGCATTATTTGTGAAGGTGTTTTCATAAAGATTATATTAATCCTTATCCAAGTAAATACGTTATTCATTACAAGCATTTAATCTAGAAGAAATTTGCCGTTTACATCATTTGATTTCAATGAGTATTTTAGAAGATATCGCAGTAATAAATTAATCATGCGCGCTATAGTAAGGCGCGCGGAGCGGGCGGGCAGTCGTGAGGTGGAAGCGCTTCTTCTACGTAAATGAAGTCGCGGGTAAATTTTAGCGATATCCCAAAGTAACTATTCCACGCGGACGAAGTCGCGGGGAAAAGCTAGTATCATAGATAAATCATTAGTCTATGTTTAATATACCTATAGGTTTTTATTTTTAAACCCAAAACAATGAAATCTTTTTCTTAAAAGATTTTTGATCTGTACGTTTGTGCGTGCTAATCTCAGAAATGACGGAACGGATTTTTATAAAATTTGTTACCGTAGTAGTTTGGCCCTTGGATAATTTCCGCAATAAAAAGTGAATCCTATGTATTTACAGAGGACTCACTTTTTATCGTGGAATTTTTTGGGTAGGGACCTGCGGGTTTCACGCGGTTAGGACTTAGGAATTAGGATAGCTCTGCTTATAATTTTGTGTAGGTATTTCAATTCAATCGGTTCATACCTACAAAAAGTTTTATTAATCTAAAGAATAATATAGTATAAAATGCTATAAAGCAACCAGATATTTGAATTGGTTAAAACTTTACCTAGGTATTACCTAATCATTAAGATGTCATGGGATACTCATTCCAACTTACCTGTCCGGTAGTTGTGGTATAGTATACGGGTATGCGACCCCGGCTTCCCTAGCTATTACTGTCCTTTCCCTTCCCCTCCTGGGCGGTAATATCTTATATTTCCTATTTCCCACTCTAAAATACCAATCTTCCTTTCCACACCACCTATCCTTCCCTTTCCCTACTATCCTCTCCGCCAATCCGTGGGAACGCAATGGATAATCGTAAAAATAATTTAATTATCCAAAATGGCGGCGATGTGGTTCACCACCCATCACGTCTCGTTCTCGCGGAGGCGAAAAGTGGCCCATGGAGAGCCGCTTCGCTACGTTGAATGTAAGAGGAAAAATAGATGGTAAGAATGAAAGTGGACGAAGCGAAACAAGTGTGTAAGGATCGTAGCAAGTGGAAAGAAGTGGTCTCTGCCTACCCCTACGGGAAAGAGGCGGTATCTGCCTACCCCTTCGGGAAAGAGGCGTGGTTATATGTGTGTATGTATGTAATATGTATGATTATTTTAGAGGAATAAGTGAGAAGCTAGATGGCTTCGTGGTCGTACTGCTAACTCATCTCTCTTTCAAACTCAGTCGTGGTCCCAACTAGGATGGGCGATCACAATTCACAATCCATTTTATTTTTATTAAGTTAAAAGTCCACAACGCCTTCCCATTCAATAGATTTTCGAAATCGTTAAAATATTAATTATCGGCTACAAATAAATCCTTACTGAGTATTATACCTGAACGCGAAAGTTTGTATGTACATAATAATATGTTTAGTTTTTCATGCAATAAAGTAAAGTAAAGAAAACACGTAAAGAATTTTTCCAGAATTAACACAGAATACTTTTTGCAGCTTATTAAATTTTATTTATGGTACAGTTCCCGGTAGATTTCTTGAGTGTACCTACGAAGTCCCAGGAAACATTCAAATAAAATACTACTGATACGGCTGTGCAGTGCCTACACCATTAAGTACCTATTTAATTTTGGTATACTAATACCAAAATTGAACACATAATGGTGTAGGTATTTTCCCGAACAAGCTTTCCCTCTGACTTAAGAGGACGTACAAAGCTAGAAAAAAATCTGATTTCACCCGCGCACCTCACACCGCCCGCACTCGTCCATCGCATCGAAAACGTCTCTGCGGGCCGCGTCACGCTTTGTACGATCATAGTATACGCAAAAAGTCAGATAAAACTTGACTAAGTACGAGTCGGATTATGCGTCTGTACATTTACTACAGATAAATAGTAAGTAAAAATACACCGGAAATACACCATAAACCAAAAAATAAAATTAACAATATATGGTGAAAACACCAATTATCAGCACTTTAAGATATGGTCCAAATTTAACCTCGATTATTACAGAGAAAAATACTTTATAACAATATAGGATGAAAACACCAATTATCAGCACTTTAAGATATGGTCCAAACTTAACCTCGATTATTACAGAGAAAAATACTTTATACTTTAACCCTTTCAGGACCATAAGGAAAGTGGAGGGTATATAAATATGAAAGTTGTACAAAATAGTTAAATATGCACATAATAAACATAATCTTTAATAAAAATCAAAAAAATATTTATAGGTTTTTTGGAAATTGTTGGGAAGCAATTTTCCCTATGGTCCATAACGGTAAAATATTAGCCTTACAACAGCTACTTTACGTATTCGATATTTTATCAATATTTGAAGTATTTTTTTATTCAACTTTATTAATACTGTACGAAAAGTATTCATTTAAATATAAGTATAATATAAAAACTAGATATTACATAGTACCTAACCAAACAGTGTATTCAATTAGCATAACAAAGAAGACTTTACATAGAACAAAATTCCTCTTAGTCTTGTACTTTGCATAGGGGATTTTACCATCAGCTAAAGTCGATACTGTAGCTATCATTGAGTGAATACGATAATCTATGTCATAACTCTTTTTGCATCACTAACTTCTGCATTACCTACTAAAGAAATGTAGATTTTAGTGTATCTGTTCAAATCGAATATATAGCATAACGTTGGTCATAAATTGTACTTCTATACATAATATAAGGTTATGTAGACCAAATCTCAAAATGAAACAACCTAAAATCTATAAATTAGAAGTAGAGACTTCCATAGAAAAACTATTTATTTACTTGATAACCGAGCGAATCCGGTGACACCATGGAGCAATTATAATTTGCTTCATGGGTGACCTGCAGACAGCTGTAGATGGTGTTGGTGAAGGAGGAACGTGTTCTTGAAATTCACCTTCAATTTCAATACCTTCTTGATCATTACCATGCATCAAAATTACTACGGCTTTTTTGAGTTGCAAATCGTTTTATTCATCACTACTCACTACTACCATCGACCAAGATCAGTAGAATTTCATAATTCTTACATACATACATACATATAATCACGCCTTTTTCCCGTAGGCGTAGGCAGGACCGCCTCTTTCCCGTAGGGGTAGGCAGAGACCACTTCTTTCCACTTGCTACGATCCTTACATACTTCTTTCGCTTCGTCCACTTTCATTCTTACCATCCATTCCTTCTCTTATAACATTCAACGTAGCCAAGCGTCTCTCCATGGTCCGCTTTTCGCCTCCGCGAGAAACGAGACGTGATGGGTGGCGAACCACATCGCCGCCATTTTGGATAATTAAATTATTTTTGATTATCCATTGCGTTTCCACGGATTGGTGGAGAGGGTAGGAATAGGGAAAGGGAAGGATAGGTGGTGTGGAAAGGAAGATTGGTAAGTTAGAGTGGGAAATAGGGAATGTAGGATATTACCACCCAGGAGGGCAAGGGATAGGACAGTAATAGCTAGGGAAGCCGGGGTCGCATACCCGTATACTATACCACAACTACCGGACCGGTAAGTTGGGAAGAGTATCCCATGACATTCATAATTCTTGAGGTTATATATCTCAAATCCTTTACGGAATATAATATTTCGCTACAATATCGATAAAATATCCAGCGTAATTTCAATTCAATACAAGAATATAGAAATAATTTCATATAAATTGTGCATACAATAAGAGATCAAACGAACTTACCAAGTGAAGTTCGATCATTATTATATGAATCGCTTCATTTGAAGATATAAATATTCACAACGTAGTCCCCTTAACCTACAGGTGACTTTATGCACGCTTTAAAAGACATTTTAACAACTAGTCTGACGAGAGTTAGCTATGATTCATGAAACGACTTACCCCTACCACCACCGAAGTAGTGGATGGGGTAAACCATTACCTTGAGCTCATTCTTTTTAGAGTGAAAGGAAAAACCTTCCACATTAGGGTATCTGTGGAGGGTGGGTAACGGATTATATCTTCAAATGAAGCGATTCATATAATAATGATCGAACTTCACTTGGTAAGTTCGTTTGATCTCTTATTATATTTCATCGCTTCATTTTTCAGATATAAATATTCACAACGTAGAATTTTAGAGCAGGAAGTTTTTCCTTGTAATAAACCAATAAAATACATTTATAAAAAAATATATTTTTATTTTATACCCAAAAAATCAAAATGATTATAAAAATTTTAGCAATTTGTACTTAATAGTAAAAAATCATTAATTACTAATTTTTCGAAAGGCAAGCGGACCTTGCAAAACTTCCCTCGTCAACCAGGGTTCTATTGTAAAATCTCGCAAACATATTCGACGAGGGAGTCCATCCGGCAGCCTTGCGGATAGCGTCGACGCTGAGGCCCGCACGGCCTGCGGCCGATGTGGAGGCGTGGCGAGTGCTGTGCGCGCCGAACGTCGACACATCCACTCCGCTCTCCGATAGCACTTGCTTAATCCATCGACTAATTGTTTGTGAAGTGGCCGGTTTGTGTGGTGGTTTGTGAGTGAGAAACAATCTACCTCCATTGCCTGTTCTCTTACTTTCAGTAACGGAAATATAATCTTTTAATACAGTAGCTGGACAAATATTCACATTATCTGTAAAGAATGGTATCAGCAGTAGAGGCTGCTCCCGGCCCGGAGCAGAGGTCTTTATTATATCCGTAATTAAAATCTTTGCGTTATTATCAGAAAACGATATATTCTCTAGCTTAATTAATGATAGGGTTTGTACTCTGTGAGCTGTACAGAGGGCTAATAAAATTGATAATTTTTTTGTAATTTTTCCCAAATTTAAAGTTGTGTTGGGATACCATTCTGCTATGTGGTTTAAAACAATTTGAGGGTTCCAGGTCTGTGTATATTTGGGCCCTTTTGGCCTTAATTTATAAGCTCCTTTAAGCAATCGACTTACATTTTCTTCCGAACCAAAGTTGTTTCCAAGAAGTAAAGATAGCGCCGATCTGTGAGTATTGAGACTTCCATACGAACAACCTTCATTAAACTGTATCGCCAAAAACGTTAACAAAGACGATACAGACGATTGAAATGGGTTAATATTTTTATCGTCACAAAACCGCCACCACGCCTTGTAGGTAACATTATATTGTTTTACCGTGCTATCTGAGAGCGATGCCAGCAGGAGGTCGACGGCCTCTCGTGGACATCTTCGGGAAAAAGCCTGCCGGAGACTTTCGCGACACCCAAGGTAAGGCTCGCGTGTAGAGGGTGGTATTCCCTGGAATGTGAGCGTAAAAGCTTTTTATTAGGGTGTAAGAAAAGAATATCAGAATCTAGTAACCCTTGCAATAGGGGGAACCATGGCTGAGAAGGCCAATAAGGGAACACAAGGATTCCGTGTGCCTTATCGTCTATTATTTTCCTTAGACAGTTTAAAATCATAGAAAATGGGGGAAATGCATAAAAGTAACATTTACCCCAATTTATAGTAAAAGCATCTACAGCCATCGCTTCTGGATCAGGTCTCCAGGAAACGTAGTTATTGCATTTGGCATTGGTGCGGGAAGCGAATAAATCAGCGTCTGGCTGACCGAAATGTGCTACAATATTTTGAAAGCTAATCATCGAGAGTTCCCATTCAGTGTCAGGATTTATAATCCTAGATTCTGCGTCAGCCCGATTCTCTTTGGTATTAACATATGACGCATATATCAAAATATGACGCTTCTCACACCATTGCCAAATTTGTCGAGTGATCTCGTTTAAGTGGGGGAACTGTATTCCACCCATGCGATTTACGTAACTAATGGCTGTAGTGTTGTCTACCCGCAATAGTATCGCGCAATTAATTTCCTTAGCTGCTAAGATTTTGAGTCCGAGAAGAATCGCTAGTAATTCCAAATAATTTATATGATAATTACGTTCACTACTTGACCACCAACCGTGGGCGCGTTCGTTATTACTGACTGCGCCCCAGCCAGTTCGCGAAGCGTCTGTGTAAATTTCCATTTTGTAACTAGCGTTTCGTATCGGATGTGATGTCGTTTTAATATTATTTATCCACCAAGTAAGGTCCTCGAGGATATTACTAGGTAAATTGATTTTACACTCATAATCTAGATTTTCTAATAGTGCGAGATATTTTTGACGTTCTAATAGCTTAGTGTACAACCAACCGTATTGTACAGCCGGACACGCCGCAACCAGATTACCGATTAATTGAGCAAATTCTCGAATAGTACATTTAGGTAAACAAATAAACTTTTGGACTAATTGCGCGATACTGTTACGTTTACTATCTGGAAGTAAAATTTTTAGATTCTTAGTGTCAAAGAGAAAACCTAAGAATTTACAAACTTGCTTGGGTTGCAGCGAACTTTTTTCAAAATTAATCACGAAACCCAGGCAACGTAATAATTTCAAAGTTTCCTTCACGTTAGATAAGCAATCGTTATAATTGTTACCGATACAAAGAATATCATCTAAAAAAATTACAGAATTAAAACCTGCACTTCTCAAGTAAGTTATGACTTCTTTCATAATTTTAGTAAACACCCTAGGAGCAACGGATAGACCGTAAGGCATTGACGTAAACTCGTAGGTTGTGGTCAAATTACTACTTTTAAATTCAAATCTTAAATATTTTCTGTGTTCAGTATGAATTGGAATTAGTAAGTAGGCTTCCTTCAAGTCAATTGTTGCTAAATACCCATTTTTAGGTATTAATTTAGACGCTGTTCGGTAATCTTCCATTTTAAAATGGAACTTTGAAACAAAATTATTAAACGATTTTAAGTTTAATATAAAACGCTTACCCCCGTTAGTTTTGGGAGCAAGAAATATTTTTGAAACAAACTGGTTTTTACTTGGTAAACATTTAGTTATGGCACCTAATTCAACTAGTTTTTTAATTGCAGTTGTCATTTCCTGGTGTTCTGATTTTGAAAAGGTATTACAAGGAACTTTAGTTTGACAAACCTGTTTGCAAAGCGGTATGTAAAGACCATTTTGTATCCAATTCAAAATAACTGAGTTGGACGAGATTCTCGTCCAACAATTATAAAAGTATTTAATTCTGCCTGCATGTACCTGAGTCACTGCGGCGCCGGAGCACGGGGCTTGTTCGCTGTCGCAGGTTTCGGCGCAGACTGGTGTTGCGTCGGGTTCGCGTACGGACGGCGGCTCTGCATCGTTCTCTTCCCACCTCGGCTGCCTCGATTCGATGCATACCGGGGTGGGCCCGACCAGTTTCCCGAATTATTGTAAGATCGGTTATTATTTGGTTGAGAGTCGGAAGGCCTCGGATTGGTCTTTTTAATTTGTTGGCTTTGTCGTTCGATTGCTTTCGCGGCCTTAATTTTTTCAGGAAGTTTGTTTCCGAACAGTGTATCGTCTCTAACTGAATCCTGTATGACGTGAAAAAAATTCTTTTCTAGATTTGGTGTGATAAGCTTTATACGGTTATTCGTATTGGTGGTGTGCAAATCCGAAAGCAAACGGCAGGCATTGCTAAGGTGGTGGATGACACTCTTCTTATCGTCCCCACTTAAGAGAATGTCCAAAGCTCTGTTAATAGCTGTTATGCCCGACCCAAGTTGTTGTTGGTGGGCTATCAATATCTTATCTCTGTTCCTTGTCGAATCAGAGACAGCCGCTGATATTTCGGCGTTAAGTTTAGGCGCTTGTAGCAGCCTACAGTTATCGGGAATAAGGTATTCCTTTAAAAATTTTTCTTTTTTCTCTTTTGGTAAGCCTTTAACCAACAGAGGGAGCCATAATTTAGCTAAATTCTCGTGAATTTTTAAGCCGAACTCTGGAGAATCGCCGGTGGACTCACCGAGAGCTTCTAATATTTCAGGGTCCAATTCTGGATCCGCTGACTCACCCGTTGATACTGGTTCTGTCGAAACCGCCTCTAGGGCCGGTTGTTCTAATGTTTTATCTAAACCGACCTCTGGTACAGTCTCTGGTTCCAGCACGGGTTCGGATTCCAGGTTGATCTCGGGCTCCGGTATGGGCTCTGGATCTGCGATAGATGGGGCGAGACTCCATGGGTCTAACCCAGATTTATTGGCATTATCAACGCCTAAAACAAAAAGTTTAAATGATTAATAAACATTTTGTAGATCACTTCAACGAACAAGGCTCACGGCCTGCCCTGATGAAGGATTTCGTTTGAACGGACGAGGCTCACGGCCTGTCCTGATCAATTTTATTTTATTTTTAATTATAGAACACTTACAGTTGCAGCAGAACGATATTTGAATTATAGATCGTTATAATACGAACACAAAATAGGCCTACCTTCAGTATCAGAAGAATCCGATGACATGATGCGTTTTTGGCGATGGCGTTCCCGTAACATCCTAATCTTACGTTCGTAACGAATGATTTTCTCCTCTGCGCTACGTTTTGGCATTTTAAATTATAAGAACAGAAAAATTAAAAGATAAACTAAATTTAAATAATTTTAACTTATTTCAAAGATGCGTGCTGTCGTCACCGTGCACGAAAAAGGAATGAGCTCAAGGTAATGGTTTACCCCATCCACTACTTCGGTGGTGGTAGGGGTAAGTCGTTTCATGAATCATAGCTAACTCTCGTCAGACTAGTTGTTAAAATGTCTTTTAAAGCGTGCATAAAGTCACCTGTAGGTTAAGGGGACTACGTTGTGAATATTTATATCTGAAAAATGAAGCGATGAAATATAATAGAGTAATATATGGAGGAATTAGTATCCCTTACCGGCCATAGGGAAGCTGATTTCCCTTTTGGTTTATGACGATTTATTTCAATATAAATCACAAATAATGGTTTTGAAGAATATCTCAAATATAAAATTACTTACCAGGGAATAATTTTAGCTCAATAAAAAATAATATAAAACGCTTTAACGTCACTAAAAACGTTTGTAAAAAATTCTGAAAAGGTGCTAAGCAAACTGTTATTTTCCGATTTCTATAAAAAGTATACTGCAATGCCTACGTTATTTTGATACTAAAAAAATAATAAAGGTAACATTCAACCACTAATAAAAGAAAAGTATTAAGGCATTGGCCTTATAACTTTTGATATTTTTCTAATTATTTGTTAGGGAAGCATGTTTCCCCGTGGTCGTCAAAGGGTTAAAGTATGGTGTCGCCGGCTGTAGATTCCATAAATATTACATTTTTATTTTTATTAAGTGGAAACAAAAATTAATTACTGAGAAGCTTATAATTCTATTATTTGTTCGGGTCGCTTATAATTCGGTACAGTTATTTCAATTGGGTGTGTCACCATAATAAGTAAAGCTAATATTACACTGATATAAGTGAATTCCAAAAAACAAAAAAAAATATATACAGCCGAATGTATACCCGTTTGGGTATACATTCGGCTGTATATATTTTTTATGTTCAACGGTTACTCCGCCGTCTGTGGACCGATTTTCAAAATTATTTTTTTTATGTAAAGGGTTGTGACCTGATGATGGCATCCATGAGAAATCGAGGAAACTTCTCGATTTATTCAAATCAAATCAAAAATAATTTATTCAAAATAGATTTACAAAACATTTTTTGATGTCAGTAAAGATTAAAATACAATTCAAATCGGCAAGAAAATATTTTTTTGTGGAGTTAGTAAGCTTAACATAATATTTTTTCTATAAAACCTTACGTACTATTTAATTATTAGAAACACCGTTACAGTAATACATAACAAGACAATTCGTAATATATAACAAGTCAATCAGTGGATGAAGAGCCTGAGCATAACTACACTCAGATATATTTAAAATTTAAATCCAAACATCTTTGGCATTTATGTAATGATCAATTTTGTAGTAAGCTTTTTCGATTAGTACTTCTTTGATACGTCTTTTTAATTTTGTTTCTGGCAAGCTAACTATTTGTTTTGGTATTTTATTATAAAATCTTACGAGGTTGCCTATAAAATACTTATTTGTTTTGCTCAATATAAATATAGGAATTTGTAGTTTTTTTTATTTCTAGTATTTTTATTGTGGTAGTCACATTTTTGTTTAAATAAGCCTATATTCTTTCGAGTGTATATATAATTTCTTTAAATTTTTCTCTTAGCGATTCACAACATTTAATTTCATAAATAGCCCGTACTGCTTGTTTTTGTAAAATGAAAATAGTATCTAAGTCAGCTGAGGCCATATGTCATTAAACTGTGAAAATAAGCGAAGTAAACTAGCCTAGCAGTTTTTACATCTGTCAGTCGACGTATTTTCCTTACAGCAAAGGCAGCAGCACTTAGTTTAGATGAAAGATTTTCAATGTGACTATTCCATTTGTAGCTTTGAGTCTACATGACTGCCTAAGAAAGTAGTTGAGTCATTTAAATTATTTTTTTCTGTGTCTATTAAAACTTCAGGATTCTCATTTCTTTTTACATTAGGTAAGGAAAATCTGATACATTTTGTTTTTTTCACATTAAGAACAAGATTATTTGAATTAAACCACATAGAAAGTTTTTTTTAATGTGTTATTAACGTACAACAGCTGACTATTCTTCCGATCTACCTTATTTATTACCGAGGTATCATCTGCAAACAATACTACGTCATCACATTCGTCTATCATATATGAAAGATCATTTATATAGACTAAAAATAAAAGTTATATGGACAATTGGACACTTATAGTGATTTTGTCTTTCCATGAAGTAGTCCAAGCATATGTTACCAAAAAGTAAGATTTTGCACCAAGGTATACACTGCATCCAAAAGCACTGAACACAACTCCTGACTCCTTATAGATACATAATTGGGGATTTCAGCTGTTTATAGAAATGCAAGCATATGCCACTATGTCAATTACAGTAATCATCATCATCACCACCATTATAATACCAAACATCATCACATTATAATGATTTATTATAGTATTTTACACCGACACGGATATCTTTCAACATTACTTTGCTTTTTGTAAACCTATTTGATAATTCGATTTGAAACCAAACTAAAGTGGTGACCTAATGATGAACTTATTTTCTAAATAATTCCCTTTTTTCGGCAAAAATGTTAACTATTTCACTACTCAATCTTCATAATTTTGAAGTCAGTACTAGCCAACTTGAACGTAAGTTCTATAAAATATTGTTTTATCAGGATGTTGCTTGGGCTAAGCTTAAGATTCTTTCAGTGCGGCGGTCAACTTTTGGTTTTCACCGGACCATACTGTAAATATACATATTATTTTTATTTTGATTATAATAATATGTAGTTGGCCTTGTACTTGATAATTCCAAGAATATTGTTACCTACCATGTTATCGCTTATGTCCCAAAAGTTTCTTTTTTTTTAAGTGAAAACTGCTTTAGCGGCGCTGTGCACTTTTCTTGAGATGGATAAAAACTTTTAAACTCGAGCAGAACACGTAACCCTGATCGAAAATTCGTAAGATGCAACTTGCAATTGTTTGCTATCTTGGTTTACGCGAGCATGAAATTATTTGAGTTCGTATTGACTTTTGACCCCAACTTTCCCAGATACGTTGACCTTTGGCCTTGACCTTTAAACCCCCAATCATCCCCATCATATTTACCTTTGACCTTTACATTGACCTTTCCTTCAATTGTCCCCCCACGAAAAGTGTCTCCAGTTAACGAAAAGTAGCCCGACTTTTGGGATTTTTGGGGCCATATTGAAATTTGTCGCATGGTGAAAATACGATGGAGAAAAAGAGAGTTTCCAGTTAAATTGCCCCACTTTTAAGTTTTTTTTTGGGCTATATTGAAATTTGACGTATGGTGAAAAGTTGAAAACACTATGAATAAAAAAAAATCTCCAATTAAATGAGATTTTACTTACTTACATACTTTTGAGATTTGTTACTTCTACTGGCACTCCCGAAGTGCAACCCGTTGTTTTTTCTTTTTATTGCTTCTTCGATAGGCATTTTAAACGCAGTAAGTGCAAAAACTGGATTTTTATATACCAGATAATACTTGCTCTGAGCTTTATTACATACTAGCTGGTACCCGCAACTTCGTTTGCGGCGAAATAATTAATGTAAACGGAACCCTTTTTACCCGACTACGGCGAAACCAAAAGGAAGGATAATGATTTTGGCTGTCTATATATGTTACTTAACTGCAGAAGGTGTTTGATATCAAAAAAAAGAACTTGAAGAGACCCGATCATCCCTTTAGGGATTAAATATCAAAATATCATGAAACACGTGTTTACTCATTTTCTTTTAGGACTACATTTACAAAGTTCCAAGCCGAAATGCTCATTTCATATTTTTCCCCTATACAAAGTTTAGTACCCCATTTTACCCCTAAGAGATCGAATTTTAGTAAATATTGAATTGCAGTTTAAGTAAATCATGGTAAAGAGCAATATCACGAAATTTCAAACAGATCTGAGCATAACAAAAGTTACATACAAACGTTGATAACCCTTTTTACCCCTTTAGTGGGTGAATTTCGCAAAATCGCTTCTTTGTAGACCGCCGACCTATATGTTACAAAAGAAAGCAACAGTCCAAATATTACGTTTCTAGCTTGAGTAGTTTTGCCTCGACGTTGATGAATTAGTCAGGTCATGTTACTTTATATTATAATTATATAGATTAGTTAAGGCACATTTTGCATTTGACGAGTTACCTATAAAAGTACGATTATTATAACTCGAAGACTAGATTTTAATCTATTTTAAAAGTTGATGAAAGATTTTTGTGTTAGTGTTTCAACCGGTTCGCATTCATCAGCTTGTTTGTTTTTTTTTTGCTAAAACCGCTCTGAAAATCAAAATAATTATAAATGAAAGGTTTATAAGATAAAATAATGTACAAATACTAGCTGTCCCGGCAAACTTCATGCAGCCTTAGAATTTAAATTTGTTGACGCACTGACTACCTACCTACCTGGCTCAATTATACATCTTAACAATTAATTCTTAAATCCACATGAACATATACAAAAATTTTCATATTAAAATCGGTCCATCCGCTTAGGAGGAGTCCAGTGACATACACACGCACAAAGAAATATAATATATATATATTGGATTTAGGGCTAGATTAGGTTGAAGATCGTGGATACGAGATTAAATAAAACACTTTGAATAAAATTAATAACTGCGCTTTATTAAGTTAAGCGCTCAAAAGGTATGTCATGTCTAGCGTAAGCCAGAATGCAGAGTGTAAGTTAGCATTAGCTTGGCCGTTCGTATTCCCATGTTTGTCAACATCTGGTTGCCATAAAATAGCAATATTTATTACACAACTCAATCAGTAGACATATTACAATGAACAGACCTTTTGTTTTATAATTGTATTAAACTAAAACCATGTTAGTAAAAATCGTATTTCAAATACTTGTCAAAGATTAGAGGTGTGAGAAAGATTGAGCTTTAGGGTTCCGCTTTCGAAACGATAATTTGAATAAACAAAAGAGAGGGATTTTTGTAGATGAATTAAGATAGAATTCAACAATATATAAGGATAATACGATACAAATAAGTGTTTTGGAAAAACAACCAAAGTCACATTACAAAAAAAAAAAATATTTTTGTGCTCTTTTTTCTAACTTCAATATATGATTTAATTAGAAAAAATAACTATCTAATTTCTCATAATATTATGTGTTATTATATATTATAACTAACATAAACTTCAAAAGATCTTTTTATTCACATATTTTCATTTTTACAAGTTTTACTTAATCCCTGTAAAGTTTGATCAATTTGACATTGGTTGTTTTTCCAAAACACCCTTCAATTATGTTAGTAACTACTAAATACCATAAAAGAAATTCATACTCGCATCAACACGCGAATGTATCAAATGATGTCAAAGTATCGGTAAATTTCGCATATACTACACTTGTGACAACAAAAACAATAAAATTATAAATACAAATATTCGATAATTAGTCATAAGTTGAAGTTTTAATTTCTTATGTAACTCTTTTAGAACGTTTCCTTTGATTTTTATGGTTAGCCATAATTTTTATCGAATAATATCGAAGTATTTTCAAGAGCCGGAGCACTAGGTACAGAAGCACAGTCCTCTCGTCTCAACGGAGCGAACACTACTGATTGATGAAACAAAACATGGCAGTCACGCGTGCCAGGTGAAACAGAAAGAGATCGTTCTACGCGGAATAAGAACGTATTAAGCGCCGAAATAGTTTTATTTTATTAAGGCGAAAATATACGTAGATGACGTCACAGATTCGGGCGTGGCCTAACACTTCCCGCCGCGCCACCCGCATACACCCCGCAGCGCACGCGATCTTCGCGCCGCGGCCCGCGACTCAAATTATAAACTGAGGAACGGCCCTTTTATACGACTTTAGGATTGATTTAAATGCAACTTGAAAATATTAATTTATTTCTGGTCTGGGAGCAAAGAAAAAACGTAGAATGTATTAGCCGCTTCTCTTTCTTCTGTAGAAGCCGGTCGAGGTTATTCCCGAAATCTGGAAATTATTTGGTAGGCAATGCGGCTTCCAGCCCATCATATTTGACTTCATTTTCCACCTCTACGCCCACCAAAATGCAATACTTAGTGCTATTGACAGAATCACTAAAATATCCGCTAGGTGTTTTTTCGCTTTCCTAAAAAAGAAGTTTCATATCGACGCTTGAAAGGTAAAAATGCCTAAGCGACAAAAATACCGAAAATGAGTTTAAATATCAATGAGTTTGTATTTGTTTGCGTCGATTGGTCTAATCGTCGTCTTCCTACGACGATTTTTTTGTCGCTTAGATATTATAGTGAAATTTATACAAAATCATGAATGTTATGTTCACTAAGCGACAACAAAAAGCGATTTATAAAAAAAAATCACTTGGATATTTTGAAGAATTTTAAAAATCAACTTAGTCTATTTTTATGTTTATACTTTTTTTGTTTGCACAAAAATATTTTTACTTGTTTAAAAAATTCTTTTCGTGGACACTTTGTACATTTTCTTCATACAAATTATTTTTGAATTGTCCTTACAGTGCATTTAATTTGATACCATTATTTTACGAAAGTGCAACTTGTAGAATTTTACCCACAGTGAAATAAAACAATATTGGCGTAAAGATAGTTTTACATATTTGACACAATAACTATTCGTGCTATGTAGATATTTTTATTTCAAACTTTTGTTTTTAAGTATGTCGGTTAGATATTTTTTTTTGGTTCCCTATTTTTTCGCATAAAATCATATGTCATAATTTTACTTGGCATAATTTCATTTGACCTAATAGTAGTTTCGCATAGTATTCATTTAGCATAAATTTCTTAGCTTAATTTTTTTTCGCATAATTACTAATAGCATAATAATTGTTAGGCATACTTAACCCTCAGTTTACCCGGTGGATTTTTAGTACGTAATTTACCTGCTGTGGACCCAGGGACACACTCATATTAAAATGGCTCTAAAACTACAATTAAACGCTTTTACAGTCTTGTAATCAGCTTTATTGTCAAAACAAGTCTTATCCTTGAATAACGATAGAATTCTTGCACATAATTAACAGTGAATACTTTTATAGGAACTATAAATCAAAATCACAGAACTTTTCATATAAAATAACAAGTGTCAACTTTTGACCTGAAAATCACAACCTTCCTGTAACTTTACTAAATTTTTAACATATAAACTTAAAAAAATGTATTTTAAACAACACAAAAGAAAATGAATTAAATGTTAATATCTCAACAAAAAAAAAACGTGCAGGGATCAATGATTGGTCTTTTCGACGCAGCTCGAACATATCTTTTTGGTGCAGCTTAGGCAGACTGGCTTTGAACAGCTGTGACACAGGTATGCAGTCTTCCTACGTAGACGCCAAGGGCAAAGATGACAAACTTCCTCTCGTTTCGTGGTTTTTGGTCATCGTTTGTGACTTCAAAAGGCAGAGGAACTTGTATTATTTCCGATATGATGGCGCGAAGCCAATTATCAACAACTGACTCTGCATTATCGTCCAAGTCATTAATTATATTGTTAGGAGTCATTTTGTACACTAAAAAGAAAAGAAAATCATATTAAAAAAATACTACTAAAAACAAAAACAGTTACATACTTAACCCGCTGTGGTCCCATGGACACACTTGAAGCTAGTACTTACCGATCCGATCCGCGCGCCGACACGTCCTCTCACCACCGCGTTTGGCGCGAAACAGAATGAAGGTACTGAGCCGCGCGACACCAACGGAACAATC
Organism: Glaucopsyche alexis; assembly: GCA_905404095.1. Taxonomy (NCBI): domain Eukaryota; kingdom Metazoa; phylum Arthropoda; class Insecta; order Lepidoptera; family Lycaenidae; genus Glaucopsyche; species Glaucopsyche alexis. The sequence continues at coordinate 18,117,457 of FR990054.1, read as the reverse complement.
CAAAAAAAGTTACGCGCTCAAAATAGTGGCCAGTGTGTCCCACGGACCAAGGAGGTAAATAGAGGGTTAATAAAAGGCATATATTTTTTACGCATTATATTAATTAAGAATAATTATATTTTATGCTTAATATTAAAAAGCATAAATATAAATATGCGTTTAATTACCTTATCCGTGTTTTATTATGTCCTTCCATTTTATGCATATTTGTACCTTGTGACAGAATTACTTGAATTTATTATGACAAAAAATATGCCTAACGAGTTTATGCCAAAAAGCAATTATACCAAAGTATTATTATGACAAGAAAAATTATGCCTTACGAGTTATGCCTCATTAAATTAGGACAAAAAATATTAGTCTAAAATAGATTTATGCCTAATGATGTAGTATGCCAAGAAACCATTAAGTATGCCAAAGTTATAGTATGCGTAACAAAATTATGCCAAGAGAGGTATGCCAAATGAAATTATGACAATTAAAATTATGCGAAAAAAGGGGATACCTTTTTTTTCTTTGAAATGTTCAAGAATGACGAAAAAAAATGTAATTTTTTCCTGTACCCAAAATATTATCTTATGTCGCTAAGATACAATACGAAATCAAAAATGTCGCATGAGTATCAATAAATAGTGTGTGGGAACATAAATGAACGCAAAAATTGCTAAATATATTTCTATATTTATGCGCCTAATGTTTCGCTAGTTAGTCCTGTTGGTAGTAGTAAATATCAATATACTAGGTTAAGGGAGTAAACTTTGCGCACATACTTGGACATAATAAAATAGCTCCTAAAGCTGGTCTATTTTCAATTAAACTGGCAACAGTCACTGAAATCGGTGTGGTTTCATTATTATTCCTTTTTTAAGGTTCCGTAGTTCATGTCTCGGAATCCTTATAGTTTTGTCATGTCCTTCCGTTCGACCGACCGTCCGCCCATCCGTCTGTCCATCCAAACGGTGGTGCTTGAAATATAAAACTTTGAATGGGTAAGTTTATTTATCACGTCAACACAATGCTAAAATAAATGAAGATAATTTTTGGGTACACCTACACGAAAGGGGGAGATATAATTAGGTACATAGATATTTTAAGAACATTAAGAGGTTTCTGAGATTATATTTTGATGCGCGACCCATTTCCATTTGCCATTGTCCATTTGCGCGATATTCCACTGTTAAGCGCATTTCTTGTTAAAATACGGCGTCCCCCCCTCTAAAAGCCAAACGGCTGGCTCTAAAAATGTGGAAAATTCATGATGGTAATCCATGTAATAAACTTTGAACGAAAACTACAACGGTCCAAAAAACTTCATAACTTCAGGAGTTATAGAGACTTAAATTGAATCAGTTTAGATGAAGATATCTGATACAGAGCCTACAGATTGTCCTTGTCCATAAAACATCCTAATCTTATAGAGAAGATTAGGATAATTTAGATGATATTTCTGCTACTGTCAATGCTTTCAGCGCAGTCTATCAAAACAATCACACTGCGCTGAAGGCACTGACAGCAGCAGAAAGAAGAAGGGGCATTTTTGTATGGATCCCGTTCCCACTACTGTAGCACTACAAGACATATATCAAATAGCGACCCGCCCCAGCTTCGCACGGGTACAATACTGATACTAATACTACAGAATGTCTTTAAACCTCTATCAAAACGGGCGAAATCTAGTCAAAACAAACAGAAACAAATTAATATAGGTACCTACTAAAACTCAATGAAATAAGTAGGTGGGTATACTTTTATCGTATGAAATACCATAGATCTAAACTCTCCCCGTACGCGCCCCCCCGCCTTGGTGACGCCCACTTCGCAACGGGCCGTGCAGCAGAAATCGTAATATTTTAATTTCGCCATAACTTCAAAACCACACGTCCAATTTCAATCATTCAAAGACCAAATATTATCTACATAAACTGTAGTTAGTGATGAAATAATTTATTTTGATAAGGATTAATAGCATGAGTAAAATAAACGCGTTTAAAAGTAGTCCAAAAAAATTTCAAGATTTCTAAATAAAAAAATGGTTGTTGTGCCCTGACTTTTTTGTAGATATTTATAAGATCTACAATTGATTAGAACATTTTATGGTTCTATCTTTTATAGTTTAGGCAGCGTACGCAAAATAAGTAACTTTTCTGGTTGATTTTTTACACCTTGTGTCCGAAAAACCCAAATATTTTACGGAACCCTATTTTTTTACAAAATAAAATATAGCCTATGTTACTCGTGGATAATGTAGCTTTAGAATGGTGAAAGAATTTTTGAAATCGGTCCAGTACTTTTCGAGCCTATTCATTACAAACAAACAAACAAACAAACAAACAAACATACAAACAAAGTTTTCCTCTTTATAATATTAGTGTAGATGAAAGGACTTAAAAAGCGTGTAATTTTTTTGTATGACGAAAAATCTCTAAACCATGGGAGAAAAATGTTTTAACCCAAAGGTGAAAAAAAGTTGAAAAATCATTCTGTATTATTACACCATTTCATAGTGTTGCTAATAAGGAACAATTTTTGGGAAGTAATGGTATACAGCAAGCTTCAGAAAAGTGTTATATTTTGATAAATTGCCTCTGTTTATAATATTTTGATAAATTTTGATAAATGTATGGAATGATAATAAAATGATAAAAATAAGCTCTTTCCTCAATTTTGTCGCACATAATTACATTATGGAAATTGTTTCTTACTTGCGATACTATTGAAAGGATGTATTTTTTTCATAATTTATGGGTTCCAATCCTGTCTAGGAAAATTGAGTTATTAAAAATTTTCATGTTTCAAGAGTTTAAGTTTTCATCAAGTCGGACTCGATATTCCGTAGGGCTAAATTGCTATTGCTAATTTTTTTTGACTTCCTTTACAACGCCCAGAAGTATAATTTACCATGTACTATATCTTTTTTTTTCTGTACCTAATCGTTTGAAAATTATTTTTGCTATTTAATTATATGTATTTCAATATTTTATCTGAATTATTTGATTTTACATAAACCACTTTCCAGGCCAGGATTCAAACCCGCAAATTAGGAATAAAATACATTTTGTATTATTGCGCCATTCGATAGCGTTGCAAGTAAGAAACAATTTCCAGAAGTAATTATGTGCGAAAAAATTGAGGAAAGCTTATTTTTAGTATTTTATTATCATTCCATACATTTCATCAAAGTATGAGGCAGTTAATCAAAATATAACACTTTTCTAAAGTTTAGTGTATACCATTACTTTCCAAAAATTGTTCCATAGTAGCAACACTATGAAACGGTGCAATAATACAGAATGATTTTTTTAACTTTTTTAACCTTTAACCCTCATTAACTTTTTTCTCCCATGGTTTAAAGGATTTTCGTCATACAATAAAATTACACTTTTTTAAGCCCTTTCATTTGATATATTATGTCTTATAGTGCTACAAGGATGGGGACTTTTTGCCCCTTCTTCTTTCATCTAAATAAGTTATGGCTTGTGTTCAAACGCTAAACATGCTAGGACGAGACAACAGCATCAGTCTGGTATGGGTTCTAGGCAACGGCAACATCTCCGGCAACAAAACCGCGGATGAGCTGGGTAGGCTTTGGGCCAATTGTGTCACGGTGTCATGCCCAGAATCGGTATTTGGAATATCTCCCAGCACTACCAAGAGAGAACTCAAGGAATGGGGCCGCAGCTTAAGTATAAAGCAATGGGCTGCAATCCTAGGCCTTGAGTTTTTATACTTCTATACTTTTTATTATTTCAAGATCAAAATTAGCTCGTTTTAGTAACTGCAATTAATTTTTATAAACAAGAAGAAGGAATATATTGTCAGTTAGGAGCAAAAATTTACAATGTCATTGAATAATAAATTTACTAAGATAACTTTAGCCGTAGAAAATTCTTAATGGATTCAACATTTATGTAACTTATCTTGTTTTATTTTATAAACTCTAAGGCCATTTAGATGAATACTCCTATATTTTTTTTTTGTTTGGAATTAGTTATTTCTACCTGTTACTACAGAAAATTTACCTTATTAATTTAATTTATTTAATATTTATATTTATATAATAAGTTTACCGGAGGCCCAATCCCCTATCCTATTCCCTTACCTATCCTCCCCTATTACCCTATTCCCTCTTAAAGGGCGGGCAACGCACTTGCAGCTCTTCTGATGCTGCGAGTGTCCATGGGCGACGGAAGTTGCTTTCCATCAGGTGACCCGTTTGCTCGTTTGCCCCCATATTTCATAAAAAAAAATGTATCTATAGCTTATCTATTTTTACAAGTTGCTGAAAACCTTTAAAATAAAATTTAGGCAATTTTACTTGCTATTACATAACTTTCGTTGATAGCTTAGATAATTTTACCTATTTTTCGAATTAGGACTTTTTTACCTAAGCGACATAAACTGCCTGTAATTCGAAAGCTATATGATTCGTTTTAATATCAAAAATTGCTATAAAAATAAGATACACGTTGTATTTTATTGATATATAGATGTATGTTAAAACCATCTAAATCCGACTATTTTGTGATTTTTAATGATTTTTTTTTCTAAAAATTTTAACTTTAAATCACTCTTCTATAAAGTTTACTAAATTTATGCGTCATATGTGTCTTTTTTAATTATTATTTCTTTAATTATTATTTTTTATCAATTATTATTATTTAAACTGGAAATATCATAATATGTATTATATTATAAAATATGAATTTGCTTTCCTACGCTATCGAATTGGATTTTGTCTGTAATAGTAGTTGTATGTGTGTTAAATAAATAAATAAATAAATAAATAAGTGTCGCTTAGGCATTTTTACCTCATATACTATATAGCTCAAAGCGTTGATATACTAAATATACAATTAAAAAAGAAATAATATAATATATCTATGGACGCGTCACACCACGTCAATCTGATCCCGTGGTAAGTTCTCGAATAACTTGTGTTACGGGTACCAGATAACGGAAGTATATTTAATACTTTTATACTATTCGTACACATAATTAAGATTTTTATTACATTATACACATATTTAATACACATCCATGACCCCTGGGTCACAGACACAGAAAACTTTTTTTTCCGTCGGCGGGATTTGAACCCGCGACCCCCGGCTTGAGCAACGACACGCTCAACCAACTGAGCCACAGAGGTCGTCATAGAAATAGAACTATACACTTTCTGTGAAATTTACAAGTACATATACAATAAAATATTATACTATAATATACACTATATAATATTATATTAATATATTATTAAAATTTCAAGTAAGAAGTTGAAGGAACAAAAAAGTACATTCAACGATCGAACATTTTCATTCTATCGCAGGCAGAGTGCTCGTTAAGGTTTTCATAATTTATTTTTTACGGCATGTTGTTCCCTATTATTTCAAGAGTAAAATAAACGATTGCGAAATAGCGGCACCGCGGAGAGTGACACAACCTCCTCGTACGAAAGTCAGCGGCTCACTGTCCCGCGCGCCCGCGCACGCACCGCTTACGAATATTTTCACAAAATAATAGTTATTTACGTATATTTTGAAAACAAAACGGTATTTCGAAAAACCCAACGATGAAATGTTAGATAAATATATTCTTCACATTTTCGTAAAAGAACCATCTTTATAGCCGTAGTAGGTAGTAAGTAGATAGAAAAAGAAATCTGAAAACAGGGCTACTTAATTTTAATTTATTTAATATTAATCTTCGTCGTATTAAAAAAATTAACGATGATATTAAAGATGAAGGATTGAAGTGTGAAATGTATATTTTTTTGAATTTTTTTATTCCCATTTTTCGGAGTAGTTAGGACTCAAACTGAGCGATTTAGGGGCTATTTGCCCCTTAACTCGTAGAATATACAATATTTTTGTAAACCGCTAATATCATTACTAGATAATATAATTTTACATTATGTATTACAAAATTGAGTCGTTTATATGCATAGTTTTGAACATAAATTGATTTTAGTTGATAATTAGACCTAACTTTGTAATTTTTTTCTATCGATAAAATTTTAAAATTTCATGTTTTCACTCTGGTCAGTTTATTTTAAATATAATGCTATATCTATATTTAAAAAAACAAATATTTTGTAGCTTAATATCAAGTGTAAAAATCAAATCTAAAATCGACAATTTACCTTTATACGCCCTCTTAAACCCAATTTCACGGGAGCGAGGCTGCGGGCAAAAGCTAGTTATTATATATACTCGTATAAGGTTTGGTAAATCAATTACGGATACTTTGGACAAATGATCTACTGCTTGATGTTATGACGTTTGAGAAAACAATATTATATAAATAAATAAATAAAAAACAATAAAAAAAAAAAATGAAGGCGAATGGCGAATGGCGAATGTACCTACTCGCGAAACCAAAGTCAAATATAATGGTAATTGGTACACTAGAAGAATATTAATTTAATATTTTGACATTTCTGTCTGTGGCAAGTGATTCGTTAGTTAACGAACTTTCATGGAAAATAATAATTAATAACGTTATGACTATTGGGAGGACTATCATCGAAAGCTATTAATATAATACTAGATTTTGCCCACGTCTCCGCCCCCGTAAATACATAGGAATAAATTATATTATTAGGTTTCGGGATAAAAAGCCTATGTGTTAATCCAGAGCTCAAACTACTACATAGAGAATTTTATCAAAATCCGTTCAGTAGTTTTTTTCGTGAAAGTGTAACAAACATTCATCCATCTTCACTTTCCCATTTATAATAGTAATAGGATACATATGTTGAAAAAGGTTTAAATATAACAATACAAAATAGAAATGCATATTCCATTTACTTATTGTATAGACATAAGACACATTTAAACTTGCCCTAGTTATCATGAAACAAAAAAAAAATACTATACAGAGAGTAGATGGTATGGGTTAAGAAATGTATTTTCTTAGAAAACAATGCTCTATAAGTAATTAATAGATACTTAAATGCATATCTGATGATGTTGCGTTATAAAATCTATATATTTTATAAGAAGAAATAATTATATTATGATATGTCCGGCTAATATATTACTTTGAATGAAATAATAACATGTTGTATGTTTGTTGGGGTTTTCAAAAATAGGAACACACTTGTAACTTCAGGTGCTGCGTGTCTTTATAGGCGGCGGCATATAGAGGCAAAAAGTGTCTCCAGTTAAATGGCCCCACTTTTGTAATTTTTGGGGCATTTTGACATTTGAAGTATCAAGTATGGTGAAAACAAGATGGCTGACATTAGAAGTATGGTGAAAACCAAGATAGCGTTACTTTTTTTTTACGAAGATTTGTTCTGTTAAATGTATGTCATAGCCTATCTTGAGCTTTGAAATCTTTGGGCGAGACGGTCCATGGTTTTCCCTCAGTTCCGCACGTTTATCAGTTTTATTTTATGGGAAAATTATCTAAAACGCGTACGCATTGTAATTTTTAAATGCAAAGGAAGTTAATAAATGAAGAGCGCGCCATTTTTGGGAGCTGGCGCCATTTTAGGCAAATGACATGGCGTTATAATTTTGTTTACGGCTATGAATAAAAAACGAGGCACAGGTTTGTTTACGAGAAAAAAATGGTACATAAAACGGTGCAACTTGACATTGATTGATGAATGATTTACATCATTGACAATTATAAAGTTCAATTTTGAATAGCTATCTTAAAAATGCAGCGTAGCGTCGCGTATTCCGGTGTGAATTGACCCTTAACTGTGGCGAATGTAAACATTATCAAAATCTCTATAATAAAATCATTGATTAATTATTACATAGATATGTTATACCCTTACAAAACGGACAATATTTCTGTACGTGCGAAAGTGAAAGTAAGTGCCGTTGCACACGTTCCGATTGCCGGTAGCCGGTCGCGAAATGTATGGCCGAGTACACCGGTACGTGTGAAAGCTACTGTACATGGCCATACACTTCACGACCGACTACCCGGCACCTGCTATCCGGCAACCGGAACGTGTGCAACGGCACTAAGTGTATGTGAAATGTACTACTAGTCGACCGGCTCGTCGCACACTAACACAAAAATTAGCCCGCAGTGACCAATTTGAATCTTCACTTTTTACGCGCAACCATACCATATCTACCTCTTTTTAATATAATACATCTATGAATAAAATAAACTTGTTTTAATTTCATTTAACATTTATAAAAAAAATAGGTTTCAAATTGAATGAGCTTTAAAGTTAGTGTAGTGGCTACAAACTTAATTAAAGTTGTAATAATTATTTGCAATGATATTACATTTTGTTTTTTGTTTGAGTTAATTGTGTGAGTTTGTTGAGTTAATAGTGACAAATTCGGTCAAAGCAACAGTTGAGTGTCGTTCACGAAGATCTCAAACTAAAGATATGCTATGTCGTACATTTGACCGAGTTGACGAGAGACGAGTGGTCACATATTTTGACGGTGTAGAGTTTGTGTAGTTAGGCTTGTAGAGTTAAGGTGTGTAGAGTTAGAAGTTCGGTTAACTGCTTTGCATGCATAATAATATACTGTCCTATACCAAAAATAAATTTTTAAATGTATGTCTGTTTATCTGTTTTTTTCGGCAGATCTCTGAAACGGCTGGACCTATTTTCACGGAAATTTCACTATCACTTTCTTCGGATGTTATAAGGAGTAAATTATGCTACTTTTTTTAGGCTTCCGTTGAAAACAAGAGTTCTGTTTCTGTTCACTCTTCGCAAATGAAATTGCAGGCACCAGCTAGTTTTTACTATCTATATTTGTATACTAATGCAATAAAGAGGAAAGGTTTGTTTATTTGTTTGCATTGAATAGACTCCGAAACTACTAGACCGATTTTAATGAAACTTTGGCTCATTTATAGAATAGACCACGGGCAAGGACATAGGCTACTTTTTATTGCGGCAAAATGTACGGTTCCCTAGCGATTTCCTTTAGCGTGCACGAAGTCGCGAGCAACATCTAGTTATTAATAAAATCGCTATCAAAGTTCCGGGGGAAGTCGGTTCGATTCATTTCGCACACCGCAACACTTAATGACTTTCGGTTTGAACTTGTTTATCGTTAAAAGTTTGAACATCGATCGAGTTGGTTCCGAGTACACTTCCAGTAATGGCGTATTTTTTCAATCCAAGAAAACTTGTATTGCGTTTGATTTATTGCAGACTTTGCTACTTTAACATTTAACATTTATTGCTTAGTACGTACGAGCACACGAGATATAGTATATTACTATCATAATCTTATATATGTCACCGTAAAATTGTAAAAACCGTTAGATTGAAATATTACTAGAGATATTATAAAATGTTGACAGATTGTCAAATAAAAATTTCTTACAATTTTACACGTTAATTTTCGTTATAGTGTAATATTTATCGTGCCGATTGGTTAAACGGCAAGTGCCCCACGCCGCCATATTTGTTTCGTTTTTCATAATAGCATGGACGAATAAATAGTTTTTTATTCGGCCATGATAATAGGTAATAATTATAACGAAAAATAATGCGTACAATTGTAAGGAGAAAATTTTATTTGACAATCTGTCAACATATTATTACAATATCTCTAGTACAGTTTTTACAATTTTACGGTGATATATACATATATAATTAAATATATAATGGTTCGCCACCCATCACGTCTTGTTTCTTGCGGAGGCGAAAAGCGGACCATGGAGAGCCGCTTCGCTACGTTGAATGTACCTAAGAGGAGGAATGGATATGAAGCGAAACAAGTATGTAAGGATCGTAGCAAGTGGAAAGAAGTGGTCTCTGCCTACCCCTACGGGAAAAAGCCGTGATTATATGTATGTATGAAATATATAATCAGTTTCTCAAAAATAGCTGCAAGTATTATCATAAATTTTAGTATACAGGGAGTATAGGGGTTAAAATAAATCTCAATAGCCTGTGTTAAGATTCGGAAGATGCGCATTTTGAAGTTATATTATAATAATACTAGGTGTCCCGGCAAAATTCGTACCGCCTTATATTTAAATTTGTTAATGCACTGACAGCAGCGCCACCTATCCGGTCCAATTGTAAATCTAAACCATTCCCAAATCCACATGAACACATCCAAAAACTTTCATCAAAATCCGTCCAGCCGCTTAGGAGGAGTTCAGTGACATACACACACTGTTAAAGTTTTTTCATTCTACCCTAAAGTGTGGGGTATCGTTGAATAGGTCTTTTAAAAAATATAACTTTTTTACAAAGTGTCTTTTAAAAATCATTTTTTTATAACTTTTGTATTGTTTTTTTCAGCCCCCTTTGTATTTTTGTTAGTTTTTAGATGCCATTCTGAATCAAATGAGACCAAAATAATAATTTTCGGTGATCCAGGTTATGAAATGGCACTTGTTGTCAGACTACAAGGAATAGATCCATGGAATAGGTACCTATGGAACCTATTCCATGGATCTATTCCTTGTAGTTATAGGCGGACTATATAACTGATCAATGCTAGTAAGATATTATCATAATGAATGATGATGATTTATCTACATAAATAAATAATTATTTTCATGACTTTATGTAAACCGTATACAAAACGTCGCGTTCGTACGTTGGTAAAAATAAACTATAAAAATATTAACAAAAAAGTTTTTATTAGGTACCTTCTGCATTGTTTTTAATTCTTTTAATTATAAGGGTATAAATACCAGACAGGTATTAAAGAGACTCAAAACGCAGACAGGGGCGGATTCAGGCTTTCCCCGTGATAATCGCCCGCAATTAGTTTTAATGATGCCCTCTCGGGTAAAATCAATTGTACCTACTGCTTGGAATCTGTTTTTAAAGAGATCTGTTAAATTCGCATTTTTGTTATAAACAAGAGGGGAAATCACCTTATGGTAAGCGATAACCGCTGCCATGGACAAATGCAAGAAAAGGGCATTGCCTGACTTGTTTTTTAAATTTTCGTTTATACTACTAGCATAAGGTTTGGTAAAATCGATTTCAGAGAATTTTGGTATATTATGTTGACTGCTTATGTGAAGATGTTTAGGCAAAAACTATTTGAAAGTAAAAAAGAATATAAAAAATCTAGTAGGTAATAAAATGAATCGTCACCACTAAAGTTTTTGACCTGATCGACTTTTAGCGTCTTTTTTTAAAAGCAGTTGTTTTTAAATCAGCTGAGTCTTAGGCGTCTCAGCGGCGACGATTTGTTTCAGTACTTGTTTTTTTGGACTTAAATTTTTTTTCTGCCTAAACGTCTTTACATAAGCAGTCATGTACTTACTCTTTTCTATAACTGATTTTATCAAACCATAAATATCTACTCATTCAGCGAATCACAATGCAAGACTTATGTTCTGGCCTGTTGTGCTAAAGCTCGGCTCTCCCATGAATTTATAACCACGTCTATTTTATGAAATGGACCGGGAAACGAGCAGTTCGATCGCCTGATGGTAATCGGTACCGCTGCCCATCAATTGCAACTTTTTCCTCTAGTGTTGTGAGCAGTTACTTGTAACTCCTCTGGTGTTGCACTTGCGTTCTTGGTTCTTAAAATTCCCAACCCCTATGGGCCCCCGGTACTCTCACTCACTCGGCGATACACAACGCAAGCGTTATTTCACGCTGGATTTCTGTAAGGCCGTGGTATTTATCCGGTTGAGCCAGCCCATTCGTGTCAAAACATGACTCACCAACGTTGAAAATATTATTTTTAATGCTATTTTAAAATACATTATCGTAGTTTACAGGTCATTAAACCGAAATTCCAGTTGGGTAGGTAATTACATACCTTAGTATGTACTTATACCAGTAGGTTAGAACTACAGTATTTTGTTATTCGAATCGGGATGAGGTTACTTAAAATTAATTCGATACTAAAATATTTCTTACTTGATGTCGCCCGCGACTTCGTGCGCGCAAAAGTTAATTTCGCAGAAACCGTATATTTTTCAACAATAAAAAGTAGCCTATGTCTTTCACCGTGGTTTACATCTGTGCCGAATTTCATCTAAACCGGTCCAGTAGTTTCGGATCATATTCAATGAAAACAAACAAGCTTTTCTCTCTTTATTAGTTATATTATATTAGTAAAGATATGTGCGATCTGTCTATCCCAAGTGAACCGTGCGTATTTCGTCACCTCTTCACTAATGATACGTCGATAACTCGATACGTCTCATATCCGTTTCAGCCTGGTGACGTCCACTGCAGGACATAGGCCTCCCCCATAGATTTCCAGTGCGACCGGTCGCTCGCGGCCTGTATCCACAGACTCCCTGCGACTTTTCTCAGGTCGTCTGTCCACCTGGTGGAAGGCCGTCCTACGCTTCGGCGTCCAGTTCGTGGTCTCCACTCAAGAACCTTTCGGCCCCAGCGGGCATCGGTTCTACGGGCTATATGTCCAGCCCATTGCCACTTTAATTTGCTAATGCGCTGGGCTATGTCGGTAACTTTAGTTCTGCTACGGATTTCCTCATTTCTGATTCTATCACGTAGAGAGACTCCGAGCATAGCCCTCTCCATAGCTCTTTGAACGACACGAAGCTTTTGATTAAGCCCCGTTGTGAATGACCACGTTTCGGCTCCATATGTCATCACCGGTAACACACACTGCTCGAAAACTTTTGTCTTCAGGCACTGAGGAATTTTTGACGAGAAGATGTTTCTGAGTTTCCCGAACGCTGCCCAGCCGAGCTGGATTCGACGGTTGACCTCTTTTTCCAAGTTGGACCTACCTAACTGGACTTTGTGCCCTAGGTATATTATAGTCGTCAACAGCTTCGAGCGTAGAATTTCCAACGGTCACTTGGGTGGGTACAACATGGGCATTAAACATAATTTTCGTCTTATCCTTGTTCATACTAAGTTCCACCTGTTGTGAAACTCTACGGAGGTCTTCTAATTCTAAACGTCTCATATCGTATCATGTTAAATCTGGACCACGGAGGCTGTTAATATAGTATCGATATACTATACTAACAGTAACAGGTCCAGTAATTTAGAGCTTGGCTCTTGACTCGGAGATCGTGGGTTAGATCCCCGCATAGGAAATACAAAAAATGTTGTTTCCAAGTTTGGTTAGAGGACAATGCAAGCTGATCAGTGATCACCTGATTATCTGATAAGAAAGATGATCAATGCGTCGGATGGGCACGTAAAAAGTCGGTTCTGCACCTGATCTCTCGCCAGTCGTGTCGGTTATCCGTCCCATCAGGATTCTAGGGTAGAGGAAGAAAGAGTGCTCTTGTGTAGTGCCCACATACTTGGGAATTATGATATAACTCCTGCGTAGCTGGCCTGGTTTCGATGAAAACCGGCCACCGTCACCGACATCGATGTGGGGAGCTATTATATGATACATACATGTTATCATAGTTTAGTGATAAGTAAATTTTTTGGCTCTTACAATGTACTGAAAATAACTTATTATTATGTAAAAAAAATAGTTTTTCTAATAGTCCGGCGAAGGTCATATTTTTCTAATATCTTTTTTATTACATTCTTGGTCCACATAAATCTCGTTTTATATTTGATCAATATCCTTTTATTAAGCATATTAAAATTATGAAAGCGTGGGACCATTGCTAATATGTCTAAACTGAAAAAAAAAAAAAACACTTGCCTTCAAGTAGTTTTTTTATATCTTAGTAAGTCATTGATTAAGTCGTGAGAGGAATTACTATAAAACATTTTAAGGCAATACTGATTATTACAATATGCAATTTACAGGTTCAACATTCACATTTTAATCTTTTCATTATTTTTATGAATACGGTATGTGTAAGGGTCTAATATGATACTGACCCTTAAATTATACGTAAGTAAAATGTACGTACCTAAGCAAATAATATTATGTAAGCTTTGATTAATTATTACATAGTTACGTTATATCCTTACAAAACTGACAAAAGGAGACTGAACATCATGGCCCAAAATGTAATGGCATGAGATATGGTTTTAAAAATTCGTCATTTTTTCACCTAAAATTTTAAAAATCAGCGCAATTCTTAATCTGGGAGCCGAGAAAAATAAAAAAGATGTTTAGGTTTTGTTATATCGTTCATTTATTTAATCGATTCCAGTATTATAGTAAATCCTTTTTGCACAAGATAAGCCGTTGACTTTTGATTCACTCGTTTCGTGTTTTCTATAAATTCTAATGCGTTTTGAGTGCCTTCCTAAATAGTTTTATTTTCAACGACTACTGCTTAAATTATTACAGAATGCATGTCAGAAAACTTGAAAAAAATATTTTTGTCCGCCGAGCTATGCAAAGTTATATTATAGTACACAAGTGTGTGCGCAGTAGGTACACAAGGTAGGTCTCTGATCTCTCTTCCTTTAGCGTCGTAACTCAGCGGTGTGGATGACCAACACGACTGGCGAAAGATCAGATCCAGGACTGATTTTTACAGGCCCATCCGACGCATAAATCATCCTTCTTATCAGACAATCACGTAATTGGTCGGTTCTGTTGTTCAAACGCAGGTATCGAACCCACAATCTCCCGGAGTCGAGAGTCAAGCTCTAAAGTTATAAACCAGTGGACCACAGAGGCGAAGAATCGATATAATCCAGTATTCTATTGAGTATCGACTGTATCGGTTCCTCACACAATGGGTTAGCAATTACGAGGGGGAGGCTGGGCCATATTGCTGTTACTGAATCTCCATTGACTGTATTAAGGATCTTCGGGGACAGATATGTCTTTGTTTCGGCTTACATTAACTCAAATTCAACGTTCTCTTTGAAACCAAATAGTCCTTTTAGTGATAAACTAATCACTTACACCTGGTTTTGTGTTGGGAAATTTAGTCGTGTTTGTGTAACTATATTGATTATCGTAGTCGCCACTTAGGTGTTAAATTTGTAAGGTGGTAATTTTTTCATTTTAGGAGTTAATATAGACCAATAGGCTATTCTGTGCCTAGTTTGGGGGACTGTCATGTTTGTTATAAGTTGTGAATTAGCTATTTGGAACTAGCTGGTGTCCACAACATCGTTTGCGTAGAAAAAACGGTAACGGTACACCATTTTTTAACGGTATCCTAAGAAAATTAGAAGCCCAATTTGCTCCCTATAACACTAGCTGTCTTCCAGTAAAAGTCCCTAACTAAGCACACTACAACGATAAAAGTGCACAATTTGGTCACAGTAAACGAATACAGGAAGTACTCCATCTTTATACTAGACTGCCCGAATCGGCGCACGCATACTAAAATATATAATATCTACTGTGACTGAACAGAACCTCAATTATTCTCGTATTTAAAGTAGACTTAATTTTACTTTATTTGGATTGAATGTGTAGCGACAATATGTTACCATGAACAGATTTTATGACGTTTCGACCAATCAGAGCGCGTTTCACGTTGGTTTAACGTTCATAAAAACACCGTTTGAGAGTTTTAGAGTGTCGGGACTTGATTGTAAATTTATTAATGCCGATTATATTTAGCAGAATTGCCCCTCAGTTCTATGTAGCGGGCATACCGCTACTGACCACAACGATATAACTCCACAGGTAAATATTTTAATTAAATCATTTAAACGACCTAAATCAAAGGCTCACAAAGTAAATCCTCATAAACAAGGATTACCATAACCAAAGGGAAGGAAACTGGCAAGTTAAACAAAACATTGGAAAAGTTTAACATCACATGTATCGACAATAATAAATGGCGAGATATAAAGTTTCCTATGTTATTGGAAGCTTCAGGGAAGACCCGGGTGCGATGTCCTGCGGCTTATCCGTTGTTTACATAGGCGATTTAATTATATGATATAAACAGTTTGTATAAGTTGTGTAAAATATAAGTAAAATAGTGTATTCGTTAAGATAACCTAAATTTTTCCACAGATCAGAGGAACAGATAAACAGTTTCATAATATCCAAAATGGCGGCGATGTGGTTCGCCATGGTTCGCCACTCATCACGTCTCGTTCTCGCGGAGGCGAAAAGTGGCCCGTGGAGAGCCGCTTCGCTACGTTGAATGTAAGAGAAGGAATGGATGGTAAGAATGAAAGTGGACGAAGCGAAACAAGTGTGTAAGGATCGTGGCAAGTGGAAAGAAGTGGTCTCTGCCTACCCCTACGGGAAAGAGGCGTGATTATATGACATATGTATGTATGTATGTAATAAGCTTTCGATTTGATTGCACTCCTACAAGCATACGGTGAATGTATGCGTGTTCACAAATCACCTATCGCGGACGCGGCAATAGTGAAAAACCCGGTAAAGTTTGTGCCCCGTCGAAAGGGCGTCAAAATTTTCAAATTACGTGTTTGAGTTTTTATGTCATGTGAGATCGAGAATAGGCATGTTGCCGAAAAATTTTTTTTTCGTCTATTCGATGTTAGACAACATGTTAATAAACAATCCAGAACCCATTTTTGTATATCTGAAAAAATAACGTAGATACAGACCATTGAAATTTACAATATGAAAGAGAGCGATATATCGGCCTGTGACGTCACAGCCTGCTACCGCCATACATTTGTTATTACAAAATGTATGGCGGTAGCAGGTTGTGACGTCACGAATCGTTTTGCGAGAAAGAGATGGACAATATTTTTTATTTGCTTATATTTTTAATCCCGTCACTCTAAATACCCATTTCTTTCAGATTTATGTATCTTTAATCGACAATTTTAAAATTTAATTTGTAAAACTGTGATATTCCACACTAGGCAACATCCCTATTGTGATGTTCGCTACTGAATAGATTTGGTTGTCATAATGGCAAATAACAAATTATTGATAATATTATTATTTGACTAGAGCAAAGATTTCAAAACTCAAGATAGGTTATGGACGTACATTTGACAGAACAAATATTCATACAGTAAAAAGTTACGCTATCTTGGTTTTCACCATACTTAAAATATCAGAATGGCCTCAAAAATCTCAAAAGTGGGCCATTTAACTACAGACACTTATTGCCTCAACATGGCTCGTCAATAATATAAACGTTTATGGACAAAAGTGTTTAGTAGGACCTATCAGCATAGATAGTTGCAAGCTAATACCTCTTGGGATATAATTAATCGAGCGAACAAAAAATAAGTTGGCGGCTGCACGTGAGCATACTGTATTACTGAATTTGGCAGCGAATTAATATGTTGGCGACTAAATTACTAAACTGGCGAAAACACTCGGGTGACAAAAAATTCAAAAGTCGGCAGATAAAAAGAGGCGAAATTTAATCCAAATTAGCACCGACATTTATAAGTTGGTGACTTAATTTCCGAGTTAGTGACCATTATACCATATAAGCAGCTATAAAACCAGATTTAGTTGATAAATTAATGGCTGCTAAAAATTCAATTTGCAGGCTACGGAAAATCCTATTTTTGAATACTGTTGGAGTATGTTTTTCTTTGGCATAGGTGTCATTTTCTAGGTTTCTGGGGGTGCAGAATAATATGAAAATAAAATCTGTTTTGAAATTCCACAATGGCGTAAATTTTTGTTATTAATATTAATGTCCTTTTCCAGGTTTCTGGGGGTTCTGATTACAAAATTGTCTTCCAATTTCATTTTCCAAAATGGAGAATATTCAATCTTCGGAAAATTAATATGAATAATAAATTAAAAGATCTTGGGGATGCTAATTAGGATTGATGATTATTATTACAATATGTTATGTAGTTCAAGGTACCAGCTATGTATAGAAATTTTTCAAAATTCAGGATTCATGAATTTTTTTGCCATTCATGAAGAAAATATGCGATTTCTAGGTTAATAAGGGGGAGGAAATTTGCATTATTTTGCAGTAGGATGCACTGTTTCTGAGATAGAAGCGACTATAGAAAAAAATATGGCAATGATGTATTGAGATACAGTCTGACAAGGATCTTTTGGCACGTGGACAAAATCAGAACTAACATCGCCGTCTTGTAAAATGTCACTTTTAGTAATATGTATTGTTTTGTAGTTGCGACACTTACCTTTTGGCACGTGGATAAAATCAGTACTAACATCGCCGTCTTGTAAAATTTCACTTTTAGTAATAAATATTGTTCTTATTTGCGACACTCACGCAGCCATCCAAGTGCCAAAAGATCCTTGTCAGACTGTACGAGGGGTGTATCAATCTATAGAAATGTTGGAAAATTCAAGATTTTTGAATTTTTTTTCATGAAGAAAAATCATGAAGAAAATATGGTGTTGTAGGGTTTCTAAGGGGGACGAAATTTTCATTATTTTTTCAATAGGATGCACCGTTTCCGAGATAGAATCAATTTTATAAAAAAAGAAGTAAATGCTCTACATTTTTATAGCTTTATACATTCCTAGTATCTCAAATACTAGGAATGTATAAAGCTATAAAAATGTTGGAAAATTCAGTATTTTCAAATTTCTTTTTCTCCCATCATGAAGAAAATATGAGGTTGCGGGGTTACTAAGGAAATTTAAAATGGATGACTTTTTTGTAATCAGCACCCCTAGAAAGCAATAAAAGGACACCCATATTATTTTTATAAAATTAAGTATGTCCGCCATATTCGAATTTCAAAACGAATGTCATTTTCGTATCCAGTACTCCCAAAAAGGTAAACCATATCAATTTTACGAAAAATAAATATCCGCCATTTTTAAATTTCAAAGTTAATCTACACAATAATCTACACCCCCCCTAAAACCAAGAAAAATTAAAATTGGGAATTTTGTACGCTCCTTTATGTTTTTTTTGTGTGCGCTCGTTTTGCTGCTTGTATGGTTTTTGAGTTACCTACATCAGGGAAAATATATGTGCCTATTCTTAAATTAAATGTGTACTCACAAATTGTCGCCAAGATGGTTATTTGTTCGCTAAAATATAATCTGTCTGCCAGTTTGGAAAATTAAGTGGTATTATTTAGTCACCAGATTTGTAATTTTTTTGTTCCTTACATTCTTTCGCCAACTTGGTAATTTAGTATTCAATATTGGGTATTTTCACAACCAAAATTTAATTGTTTTGTCGCAAGTTTAAATACATGCCATACCTCTTGTAGCTTAGAAATGCTAGGAGGTGGACGAACTCGGAAACCACCTTAGAGGTAGATTAATCGAAAACCATTTACTTTACAAAAAGTTTAGCATCACACCTTGCCTTTGTTTAATAAGACCTATTCGACGATACCACACGATGTTGTAGAATTAGAAAAAAAATTTTTCTTCTCCACATTATAATAATCATAAGATGCTGAAAATAAAGTCCGTATGCAATTTCTAACTAGATATACAAGATTTTCCGAAGAAGATCCGTAAATTATATTCATAATTACAAAAGATAGAGACGGAAGGTAGACGGGCGGACGGACGTTAGCTTATAGCTTTTAAAGTGCTAACACACGTACGGATTTGGTCCGCTCCGTACCAAATACGACCGTATGTAGAGTAGTCCGGCGAACATAACCTATGTCCAGAAACTGCGTATTCTTACGCACGTAAGGTCTACGCACGTAGTCGAGGTACTAGGGCCCCATACATTGCGTCCAGAAGCTACGTGCGTATTATTTTAGCTATGCGCGTATCGTACAAAATTTCGTCAAAAATAAACGATAAGATAAGAATCTCTACGTGCGTAGGTTTACGCAGGCTTACGCACTTTCTGGACAGAGTCATAATTATTATTGAGTCCGCCACAGTCCGCATCGGATTTGGTTTGCTCCACAACAAATCCGTGCGGTATAAAAAATAACCTATGTTTTAATCCAGAGCTTAAACTACTAGCATAAGTACCAAATTTCATCAAAATCCGTTTTGAAGTTTTTGCGTGAAACAGTAACAAACATCTATCTATCCTCACAAACTTTCACATTTATAATAGTAGTAGGATAGAATTTTAGTAGAAAAAGATACAATATAATGATTAAACAACTGGGAACTATGCAAGTAGTTTCATTATGATCAGTCATTAACTCATTACACTCGGCTGCATGGCATCATAAAAGTTTAGAAGTTGAATATAACACTTACGAACAATGAACGAGGTTTTAATATGGTTTTAATGAAATAACGTGGTAGTGTTAATGAAATAATGTGGTACTGAAGTTATTAAAGATCGTTCATAGTTACTTTACCTCTGACATGACCTTTAAGGCTCCCACAGACGAGAGACCGATCGTTTCAGTTAGAACTGACGTCAGTTCGGCCTGAACGGATTCGAGCACACACACGGAAAAAATCTCATCCAACCAAATTTACGTCAGTTCGGCCTGAACGGATTCGGGCCCACACACGGAAAAATCGCATCAGTTCATTCTGGTTTGCCGCGCGCTACGGTCGTGATTATCAATTTTGTATTTAAACACCGCGAAAACTCATACAACGCTTGTACACGATACACGCCCGCACGGTCGCGGCTCGGGCAAGAACTGAAGCGATTTCTCCACACATGGTCCGTACAGGCCGCCCGTTCAGGCCAGAATTAATGTTGCCAACTTAGTTATTTTACAAAGTTTTACTACTAAATTAAGTATTTTATTCCTTTCTTAGTAGGAATTTAGTTGTTAGTAGTGTTTTAGTAGGAAAGAGCCAGACGGTAATCATATGCAAAATGGCATAGGTTAAGCACAAAAAAAAAAATTACATCTTATCATAATAATACATTCGTCCGTAATTTTCTTAAAACTACCTGTTTAATTACTATAATATACGTAATATTTCCTAGTATATTTTAATTTAATGGCAAAATGTATAATAAAATTCAATTAATGAAAACAATTTAATATAATAAAACCTAAAATGCAGTGGTTTTTGGGGGGCTTCAGGAATTCCTAAGATAGCTTCTTTAGTAGTTTTTAGTAGAAATCGATACAAGTTTAGTAGTTTCACAAAAACAGAGCTCGCAACACTGGAACGAATCGCTTCAGTCCATACGGCCGCCTGATGCGATCTCGAAATTGCACACAGACGATACGATTTTGCATCCGTTCAGGTCGAACTGAAGGCAGACCGGACCATGTATGGGGCCCCGTATGCCGACGACATAAGGATCACTGTCATAAAAACTCTAGTCATAAACGTAATGTAGCTTCTATTTACAGTTTACGGTAAACATTGTGAGAAAAACTGTATAATTATTAATTACTGGTACTTTATTTTCACGTGAAGAAAATCGTTAACTATACATAGTAACTATAGAAAATCGTTAACATTATATAGTTTTTCTTAATTAGCAGGTTACAACCTAACCTACTTATTTTAGGGTTCAGTGGAAACTGCGCGTAACACTTAGACTAGGGTTACACGGTCAGTCTGGCATCAGTTCAGCCCATCAGCCTGATCCAGACTGACGAAAGAATGATCGTGTAACCGTGTGATTGACGGACTGATAACCTCTTGAGCGTCCCGCGCGGTGTGACCGACTTGACAGTTATCGCGCAAGTGTCCAAGACGGTGTGACCGCACGCGAATTAGGGTGACTTTGTCTGTTGTTTATTTTAAATTCTCTCAAGCATTGCGTGCCGACGGGTGGCAATTTATTTTCTACTGACTTAAGCCCTGGCTTCTGCAGTTTTACTTTTGGGATGTACATTCGAAAAATTGAAAAAAAAGCTTCTAATCTAGGACTAATTAGTTGTCATTTGAAATCCTCTCAAGGGTCGCATGCCGACTGGCCGGAAGTGATATTTTATATACAGATCTCGAAACTTTTTATATAAATCGTTATTAAAACATATATTTAACTTATTAAATAATAAATTTGGTGTGTGTGTTAGATTTTCGTCATAATTTTGCTTCAAAACCTCCAAAAATTACATACAAGTATTTTGTGTTCACATCGAGATTGCTTTTATTCCTTCAGTTTCTTTTTAATTCCAGTTACATGATCTTATAGAGAATTTACTCTAGTTTCTAAATATATATAACATGCATAGGTTTTAGCAACAATTTATCAATATAATCCATAAAAAATAAAAGGCGGGCGCTTTCACGCGCTCACGCGCGGGGACACGTGACATACCCCGGACGCTTGCGCCATTTGCTTATTTGCGGCCGGACGCTCGAGAGGACGCTTTTTTTATTATGTACTGTCCGGCCATCATTCTGGCGTCAGTCTGAGACTGATGGACTGAACTGATGCCAGACTGACTGTGTAACCCTAGTCTTATAGTTTCGTTCCGTCCGTCTGTCTGTCCTCTACTATTTGAAATTTTATTTAGTTATAGATTGTCCATAGACTTTATTTTTGTCATCGTAAATTAATTTTGTATTTTAGGGGTGTCTCCTCAAACGTGTAAAGTGGGAATGATTTTATTTCATTTTAACCCATCGCGTGGGGTATAGTCGAATAAGTATTTTTAAAGGCGAGATTAACTAACTTTTTAGGGTTCCGTACCTCGAAAGGAAAAAACGGAACCCTTATAGGATCACTTTTATCTCTGTCTGTCTGTCAAGACCCTTTTTCTCAGGAACCCGTGGAGGTATCAAGCTGGAATTTATATCAAATACTTAGGTCTGTAGTCCCTTGGAGTTGTGAAAAAAACAACGCAATCAAAAGATACAGCCGTTTATGCCGCCAATTTTCGCAAATTTTCGACACTTGCAAGGGAATCAAAACCCTTCTGTTTTGAAAGGGTACATCCCGTGAACTCAGAATCTTGAACCTTAGTACGGAGCAATCTCTTATAGCATAGATATAGAAAAAAATGCGAAAACCGTGAAGTTTTAGTTACATTATATACTAAAATAAAATTAATAATTTTCAACTTACTACCCCTTTCCTCATGAACGCGTTGAGGTATTAAATTGAAATTGATATCAAATACTCAGGTCTATAATACCTTTAAGCCCTCCCCTCGGTGCGCGAGTCCCACTCGCACCTGGCCGGTTTTTTTTTGTAGTATAAACCATTTTCGATTTTCAAAAAGTTAGGTATATCTATTTCTAAAGATTCCTTTATTTTCTCGGTTACAAAAAAATATATGTTCAGACAATTCCCATCTATCAGTCACGACTTCACGAGCCACGACCTAAAAAGTAAAAAGCCTAGAGAAAGTTTCGTTATCAATAACAAACAAACTGTTTCGCAAATCTGACGTCCGCCATTGATTCTGTACCCGGCTTAACCCGGACGGATGGCCCTCATCAGTCAAACGCCCTGTAGGACACATGCAATTTCATTGTCCCTACTGTAGGGGATATTGTCTTGTAAATCTTTTTATAGACGCGGAATGTATCTACTAATTCGTAGTCCATAGATATTATTATTATTAGTAAAGAGCGTTCAGGTGAATAACTACACTGCGCGGGGTGGATTTAATCAAATGTGCTCAAATGATAATAATAATGAGGATTGGATTTGGAACGGGGATGACAAAAATAGTTTGTTTCAAAATGAGAATACTTGTAGTTCAGTTAATACTAGAAAATATAACAAAATAATATATTCAGAATAGGGGATCGGACAACATCTGAAATATTTAGTTTCATTAATATAATCAGAATAGGGGATCGGACAACATCTAAAATATTTAGTTTCATTAATATATTCAGAAATATTGAGGCATTACTATTTGGTAAATATAAAAAAATATTATTTTATGTGTAGTTTACTAATTAAATACATTAAAAAAAAAACAAAAAAAAATTTTTTTGCGAAATTGGTAAACAAACATACATCATTAGTTTACTTACATCATATACAAAAACATTCATTATGGTAAGTATGAACTTAAACGCACAAATATCGGAGATATTTATAAATATGTTCCTGCAGCCGTATACTTCATACACCTTAAGGCGCTGTGAGTAGTCAACTATGAAGTATTCGAGGGGGTGAAGGAGATGAGTGGGGGACGTGCCGCCCCCGTTACTGCGGGGGGCTTCATGCGATATACGTCAAAGTGATGTGTCTTTAATGTACAAAAGAGTAATTTCGATAAAATCGTTATGTGCTTCGTAGCCTAGCGGTATTTTGCCCGCCTAAAGCAAAGCGTAGCGTCTAGGTTCAAATCTCATTACAATTTAATATATTTCAAAATGTCTATTTTCTGTTTAGGTCAATTATAAGAAGTCTTATTCCTAATTTTGTGCCAAATTTAGCCATTGCGATTTGAGAAAGTTAAGTTTTTTAGTAAGTAGTTAAAGGGTAAAAAAAATCTAAAAAAAAGCTCAATTTAGTCTCTGAACTCCTAAACGGCTGGACCGATTTTAATGAAAATTTTTGTGTGTCTTCAGGTTGATTCGATAATGGTTTAGATTTGCAATTGGACCTGGTAGGTGGCGCTGCTGTCAGTAGTCAGTACGTCAACAAATTTAATTCTAAGGCGGTAGGAAGTTTGCCGGGATAGCTAGTATTATTATAATATGCGGTCGAAGTACTGCGGAATACATTACACAATACACATTATGACACTACACACATTGACGTTTCTTCCTAGGACGACATTTCAAAATTTTATATATTTCGCATTTTTCAGCGGTTACAAAATCTAAACTTGCTTTTGTCTGCAACTTCGTTCGCGTAGCACAAAGCTAAATTTTATCGACTGATTTTATACAATACATAAATACACAATAAAATTCAATATCAAATATTCCCATTCTACATACATGAAACTTCGGTTATCTGACAGCAAAAAAAAATACAATTTCAAATAGGTACCTTGTTTCTGACATTTGTGGTTTAACCAAATAGTCTCTTCGGCTACATCATATTAATTGTAAATATTGTTTTATTTAATCTATTACTAATATAATACAGAGAGAAGGTTTATTTGTTTGTATGTTTGTTTGTTTGCATTGAATAGGCTCCGAAACTACTGGAATGATTTTGATGAAATTTAGGACAGATATAGAATAGACAACGGGGAAGCACTTTTGGATTTTTGAAAATTCGCCCCCTACGGGTGTAACAAAGGGGTTAAAATTTTGTATGGAAACCGAACTTTACGCGGACGAAGTCGCGGGCAAAAGCTAGTAAAAAATAAACGTAGATTACTGAATAAGTACATGTTCCTAATATCTGCTCATGGTGATTAGAATTAGAATTGATTATAATAATTGATATAATTATATGTATAAACTTTACAAACCAACAGAATAATATTTAGGTATATATATATTTACTTATTCTGTTGTCAATCAATGTTGTCAATTTTGAATCAAATATGTTTTTTCTTTCGTCGTGTAATAAATTATATCAATAATTTCGGTTATTTTACGTCAGTCTGATTGGCAGCTCGGTTTGCGTACCGACGTTTGATTTTTGGTGGTGAGTTCAAATCCCGGTAAGATAAATATTATTTTTGTGATTCTTATAATGTCTTCGTTTTTCTTTAATATTTTTTTATTAATTTTTATCGTTGTACTAAAACTACGACCAAAGCTCGGTCTCCCTAGTACCTACTTATAAAGAGTTTTTGTACCTCCTTTGTACCTTTTTTGTATCTTAAAACTTTGGCCAAAAAATTTGGACATTCATCGAATACAATCTTTTCATATTTTATATAATATAATCTACACTAATATTAACAACTTAAAATAACTAATAATAAAATAAGTACATAATTAACCATATACTTTTATTACTGGGAAAATAAGCATCGCTCGGAGTTTTATAGTGCGACAAAAAAAAAGAAAAAAAATCTTCTGACCGGGATTCGAACCCGAGACCAATTGGTCGCAACAACGCAAAAAGCCAAAGGGCTACCAAGCGTCTTACGTTAGTTAGCAAAATTACGTATATATTATAAGTATTACTCAACGAAAGAAAAACTAATATATTTTACCCCCGACTTGACCTTTATGCAGACGACATAAAGGTCCATTCGGGGGTAAAATAAATTTGAACGGACTTTCAACAATAAATTCGAATAATTTTTGAGCAGAAAAGAGGGGAAAAATTTGACATACGTCTCATTAGCAAGAGGCCTAAGCCGGTACTGTCTTATTCAATAGATATGAAAGAGAAGGAATGACAGGTCGCCATTTCGCGATGTTTCATTCGACTCGTACGAATTATTTATCATTGAAATAAATTAATACTAACAAATATCACATTCTATACGAAAAATCAAAACAACAATTCCCTTCCTTTTATTATGTTTTACGAAACTGCAAATAATTTTCTCATTTCTGTTCACAAATAATACAGTTACAACTCCAAGAATTTCTATTTTAATGGTTACTTTATGATTTTTTTTTATCGAGAAATTTTTCAGATAACGTGTTTTGAAAACGAAGGTCCCCTAGCAAATATGATCAAAATTAACATATATTTTTTTGCTGCGCTAAAATGTATCCATTCGTCTCAAAAAATTTTTGAAAGAAGCGTATTTCTAGGGTAAGAGCGCCTTAACCTACAAGTGACGGCGTTTTTACGAGACTCGCGAAATTTTGTATACAAATCGCTGTACCTTTGAAAATATTGACTTTTGATATACGGTTTCTTTTTTTTTAAGTTACTTATATTTATGAGTACTATTCATTTATGCAATAAAAAAAATCAGTCCGCTTGCCTATTAGCGCAAATGAGCTATCGACGGTCGTGATCGTTGCTATATATACAATTTGCACGTTGCAAGACAGCAAAAACTCGCAACGAAATCCATAAAAGAGTTTCGCGTGTGATGTAGAAGAGTGACATTGTTGTTTTTGTATTCTTCCATAAATTTGTCTTATTTCGGTTCTTAATGTTGATTAATTTTGTTGATGTTGATTGTTAACAGCCTCCGTGGTCTAGTGGTTAGAGTATTGGCTCTTGACTCGGAAGTCGTGGAATGGATTCCCGCATTGGGACGACAAAAAATGTTGTTTCCACGTTTGGTTAGGACAATGCAAGCTGATCACCTAGTTATCTGACAAGAAAGATGATCCATGCGTCGGATGGGCATGTAAAAAGTCGGACCTGCGCCTGATCTCTCATCAGTCGTGTCGGTTATCCACCCCACTGGATTATGAGAGGAAAGGAAGAGAGAGTGCTCTTGTGTACTGCGCACACACTTGGGCACTATAAAATTACTCCTGCGTACTGGCCTTGTTTTAATGATACCGGCCACCGTCACGGAGATCGGTGTGGGGAATTATTATTATTATTAATGTTGACATTGGTAGAATATTAACTATTAATTATTATTCATTTTCGTGCACAAGTGTGGGCAAGTGGTACAACTTCAATAAGCGAGCTACTTTGTGTACTCTCCAAAACTCCCTAGGAAGTTTCAGTAAAGCGTCTACCACTTTACTGAATCGACTAACTTGACTCATTGATTGCACTGACGATTTATTTGGACTTTGACTAGACTTTGGACGTCTTGACAATTTAGAAAAACGGTTTTGAAAACTAATACGAAAATTCTATTTTCCCCCTTTTTTTACTTGACAGTGGCAATGGTTTTCAGGCGTATCGCCTTAATTATTTATTAAAAAACCGTACAAAAAATTTAGAAGAATTCAAAGTTACTAACATAAAAACCAAAATGATAAGTTAGCCATAAATATACAAAATACGCAATAATGTTCATTCGCTGTATCAAGTTAGGGTTGCCAACCATCCTATTTTCCCAGGATATATCCTGTTTTTTACAGTGTCCTGGGCTGTCCTGGATAGTTTAAAACCTTTAAAACCGCCTCGATTAAGTCATATATTTTAAAATATGCAGGCCACTTTTACAATTTTGATTTGTAATTTAATATTATTCAAATACTTTTATAAAAAATATGATTATGAGCATTTCATAACATATTTAATTTAACTTATTAAATTAACAGTTGCAACTCTATTACTGCGTTCTCTTTTTAAACTGAATTGTCCTGGTTTTTTCAACTTCAGATCCTGGTTTTTAAATGTGGGGTTGGCAACCCTATATTAAGTAAATATTGTTATTGGCTATTGACCGTTCCCGAGGCGATCTGCTTACTTCGCTGAGTGAGCAATGTTACGGAGATGTTTGTCTCGCTCGTGCAAGAACATTGAGATTTTGATTTTGTTTTGCATTTAAAGTATATTTTATGCAGTCTTTTATTTTTGCGAAAACCATTAAAGTAAATGTTAAGAAACTTTGTCAGAAAGTCAGCGATAACGTCGTGAATTAGACGATAATATTATTCTTTCCGTCATCCTGTAGGTCCTTATCCAATTGGCCTATATGATCTTGTATCGCCCCGGTAGGTCAAAATTAGTCCATATCTTGTATCGTCCTGTAGGCCGAAAGTAGCACATATCTTGTATCGTCCTGTAGGTACAAATTAGCACAAATCTTATACCTACCACCTGTAGGTTTAAATTAACACATATTATCTTGAATCGCCCTGTAGGTTTAAATTAGCACAATTATCTTGAATCGCTCTGTAGGTCCAAATCAGCCCATATCTAGTATCGCCCTATAGGTCGAAATTAGTCTTCTGCTAATTTTCTTGAAATCATTGTAGAAGTTCAGGGAACGTTTAAACGGTGAGTAATATTATTAGAAATATTTTTGAGAAAACTAAAAGCGACGTTTGAATTTAGTATAATTTAATTTAGTACCATTTAAAGTTCTATACGAGTTTACATAAAAAAATCTTTATTTCAGCAAAAACAGAAAAACAATGCTTACAAATAGGTCTAATCAAAAACAGTATTTTTTTCTTTATTTTTGCTGTCAAATTTAACCTTAAATGAGGATAGCTCACACTAGGATATCTGTGTTTTGGAAGATATTAAATATTTAGTTTTAATAATAAATATCTATCTCCTCGTTTAGTATAATTTATTTAAAGTTCCGATCCTAATGCAATAAGTTCGATTTAACTTACCCGTCTGCGTTCAGAACGTTGGAACCCAAACGGTCTGGCAAATTAAATTAAAGAAAGGCATGATTAAGGGCTAAGTAAGGGATGGGATGAGATTAATATTTGTAATAAATCAAACCCAGATGTCTAGAAGTAATGAGATTACGGACTGATATGATGGAAATTATATGCCGTTCGCAGCTTCGTTTGTTTTAGTTAATTAATTTGATATAACTATTACGATGAATGGAACAAAGTAACCACAAAAGTACCGCGTAAAAGCCATGAAACCAATCGGCCATTTATAAAATACTAATAAGTCCCCACACCGATCTCGGTGACGGTGGCCGGTTTCATTGAAACCAGGCCAGTTACGCAGGATTAATTTTATACTGCCCAAGTGTGTGCGCAGTACACAAGAGCACTCTCTCTTCATTTACTCTAATAATCCAGTGGGACGGATAACCGACACGACTGACGAGAGATCAGGCGCAGGTCCGACTTTTTATATGCCGATCCGACGCATGGATCATCTTTCTTGTCAGACAATCAGGTGATCAGCCTGCATTGTCCTAAGCAAACTTGGAAACAACGTTTTTTGTTGTTCCAATGCGGGAATCGAACCCACGACCTCCGAGTCGAGAGCCAATGCTCGAACCACTAGACCACGGAGGCTGTTAAATGTAAAAGACTATAGCCACATGGAAAACCAGTGTGAAATAACGCTTCTGTTTAGTTTCGCTGAGCGAGAGACGACTTGTCTCATGCAACTCCACTTGGGGATGTGGGTATCCATGAGAGAAATCGCCGACCATTATGCGTTACGTCTGCTCGTTTTCTTGCCTAATAAAAATACCAATAATATAAACAACCTAACCAAGAGCATGTAAGGATATGAGGGTTCCGTAACTATCAGCGCTCAATAGGTTTTTCAAATAGGTGAGTTTCAAAGCTATTGTCCGTTTTATAACTACACAAAATTTCTTCCATATATATTCATAATAATTAGCGGGTGGACAGACGTACAGACGGACATACGGAAGAACAGAGTGAAACTATAAGGGATCCATGTAATTACAACGGAATCCTAAAAAAGCAAACCCAATAAGACCTCGCCAACCTGGTTAAAAAGCAACGATAGAAAGCTTATTTATAATGATCCACCTATACGGGTAGTAACCCACTGCTCCCAACTCTATTAAGCTTGAGACTGCACACTTTCACGGTCTATTAATTATTAATTTAAACTAGCTGTCCCGATACACTTTGATCTGTCGTAACTATGAACTGGAATTAATAAATAACTACACCCTTAACATACAAAACCTACACCTACAAAAGTAACCTACACCTACATCTGCAACAATATATAATATGCAATGCCAACATCGTTGCACTTCCTTTTCGCTGTGCCATAGTAATAGATAAGATGCATTACTTGTTTTAAATAAGAAAAATTCTTTTTTTTTTCTTATTTATTCAACATAAATATGAATCGAAAAATGCAAAAAGTACTTATAGTGTTAAGTGTTAAATTAAAAAGTTACAGGATTAAAAAAAAAAAAACATTATTTTTGCCTTTATCGCAAAACGATAATTATTACTGTTCAAATACTCTTGATATTTGTGTCATTTTTTGTTACTACAATGATATACGTAAACGCAGTACTTATTTAAGTTAATAAAGTCAATGTTGTATTTATCTTCATATATTTTCTTTGTGTCACAACTGCTGTGACGTCACTCCAGCAAAATTTTTTTGTATAGATCATTAATCATTTTAGATGTTCTCCAACGATCTCACTTTTGTGATGACTGTATTTCGTCAACGGTTGATCGTAGGTATGCCGCGGCCGTTGCAAAGACAATATTTCCTGGCTTATTATGTACTTATCGAAAAGCCAATAAAAAAATCATGCATCTTCTCTATAAGCGAAATCGGTCCAGTCGTTCTCGATTCAAGACTCGTTCATACCGATCCCATTAGGTTGATCTTCGGGTGTCTATGACTAAAGCCTGTTTTGAGAGCTGGATCCGCACCTGTTTGCTTTAGACTGTCTCTAGAAAAATGTGGATAAAATTATAGCAATCGAAAATTATTTTGAAACATTTCATTTAAACGTTTTCAATCACGTTAGTGTTATTTGAAAATATATATTTATTTATATCATAGTTGCTCCAACTTTTATCCTTAACCCAGTTCAAAAGAGAAATCTACAATATTGCGAAGCGAACCGAACTTTTATTTCAACTTACAGATTTTCTACGTCTGATAATAGTCCAGGGGATGTCATATATAATAAATACCTATTCGACTTACTCAGCGGGAAATAAAATTCTAAAGTTAAAGTATTTTCGCCATATAAGGCGATAAGAATACTGAGAATAGTTTGTAAGTTTCAATATATTAACTGACAAAATATTCTAACTACAACTTGTGGGTTTCACAAAAGTTACATATTTAATAATATTGTGTATTCTATCCTACACCAGGAGTGTATTTGAAAAGCAAGATATATATAAATATTTTAAATAACTGAAACTTAAAAGTATTTAGAACTGTTAGTGAAAATATGATTCAGTCTTTTATGTTTTAAATGTGTACGTAAACGCTTTTTAAACTAATAAATTTATATATTTTTTGTACACTTTTAAAGTGACTTCCTGTTTTTACCTAAATACTTATTATTAATAACTGCCCACACCGATTTTGGTGACCGTGGCCGGTTTCATTGAAACAAGGCCAGTTACGCAGGAGTAATTTTATAGTGCCCAAGTGTGTGCGCAGAACACAAGAGTACACTAAAGTACACTCCCTTTTCCTTTACTCTCATAACCGTGTTATGGAAAACCGACACGACTGCCGAGAGATCAGGCGCAGGTGTACTTTATATTTCACAAGAGTCAATGACGATCCAATTCTAGAACCAGTCGGGTAAAAGCTCATAACTCATACCTTCTACAGTTTTAAAACCACATAAGTCTTATAAAACCAGGCCATCTCTCGGACTATAAGATCTCCTCAAATATCTCACACGACCATTTTATGGAAAAGACGAATGTACGTTTGCCGATGTTATAACGATTTTTATGGGCGCTGCATTCTGCAACGTTTAAGTACAGCTTTCGAATAATATATATGTCACCGAAAAATTATTGTAGAAACCGTTGAATTGTAAAATAACTAACGAGATTGTAAAAATATGTCGAAAGATTAAAAACTATATATTTATAATCTAACGAAAACTAATGTGTTAAATTATAGACAGCATATTCGCGTCGGAAGTCTATCAACATTTTACAATTTTACTAGTTTTATTACAATCTAACGGTTTTTACAATTTTACTACCCTTTTATGTCTGAATTCGCAAACACTACTTAAAGTTAAGAGGGTCTCAAATCACATGTTGACGAAATTCAAGCAGAGACGGTGATAGCCAGTAATTTAAGTAGGGCCCTTCGGTTTCAATTTAAGAAGCCTTTGAGAGTTCACTGTTCAGCCTATGTCTACCAACAAAACAAGTGTACAAATAAAACAACAACCAATTTTACTGGTTTGATAATGTTAATATTATAATATTAATCTATAAGTATGTCACCGTAAAATTGTAAAAATCGTTAGATACTAACGAGATTGTAAAAATATTATGTTGAAATATTAATAACTATGTATTTATAATCTAACGATACCTATAATTTAACACATTAGTTTTCGTTGGATTATAAATATATAGAAATTAATCTTTCGACATATTTTTATAATCTTGTTAGTTATTTTACAATCTAACGGTTTTTACAATTTTTACGGTGATAAAAGATAAAAATATCATTCACTTAATAAAATATAGCTGCCCGTACCCAATTCATACTTATTATTATGTATGTTATCAGAAGCTATTTAGGTGGAATCAGTATGATCCTTATCAAATTAAATACGTTACAAACTTGCATTTTATCCACATTAAAGTCTTCCTTTTAAACCATACTGCTTAAATTCAACGCCGGCGAAGCCGCGGGTAAAAGCTAGTATAATGATATGTATAAAATAGACTTAGTTACTCCTTATAATGCCAGCTATCTGCCTGAGAAATTCCAGTCATAATTAAGCTGGCGGTCTCAGAGATTAGCCGGAACAAACATACAAGCGGATAGACAATCAAAAATTTGAAAATAGATTTTTTGGTGTTGGTACCGTAAGCAGTAGTATATTTTAACTAGCTTTTGCCCGCGTGGAACAGTTACTTTAGGACATCGCTAAAATTTACCCGCGACTTTCGAGGCAAAATTCGAGGCAGTGGCCTTAGAGATAGACATTGCCGTCGCAGATTTTTTTGTAGGCTTTTTTAAGATGAACAAAACTGTAGTACATTATTTTGATCTATCTCTTGGGTTCAGCCAGCGTTTGCAATGTAAGCGCAAAAATGTGTTTATTTAGGACATTACAACCTCTAAAATTATCTTTGTACCTCTACTACGTTATGCATAGTATTATATATCTAAAAACTGTTGCATAATGATGTAACATTATTAAAAAGATAATCTGTCATTCATAGGTGTCACTTTGATGCCTATGATAGAATAATCAGTTAGCCATAAGGCTATGTATAGCTTAGACGTGTGTATGTCTATTTGGCCTCCTTAACATATTATATGTATGATAAGATAATTATATGGATGTTATATGTAGAACATATGTAATAAAGAAGAATATACAATCATTGTATCATTGAATATCTCCACCGTGAGTTTATGATAAATGCTGCTGAGTCAACAGATCCAACATACAACATGGTGTTAGAAGTGTGAGGTACTTAAATACAAAAATATATGAACGAAAAAGAGGGTACATCAAAAACTCAAGAATAACCACAAAAAACTTGAAGGCAGTCGGAACTTAGGAACGATCGGTGAAAAAAGTGCGTGAAGACCTAACAATGGCTGGAAACGGAGTACAGAAACTTGAAATTTCTACCGAAGTTATCAACAATAATGCTGAGAATTTCAAGAAATGGACGCAATCATTCGAGATATACCTGCTGGCATCAGGAATGGAGAAGACAGAAGACAAAAGAAAAATTGCAATCATGCTGCATTCCATGGGAGAGAAAGGTCTAAATATATATAATTCCTTCAATTTGGACCTGGAGGAAGCCACATATCAAGATGTCAAGGCAAAATTCGTCGAGTATTTTGAACCCAAGAAGAATTTGACGGTAGCAAGACACAAATTTTTCACGCTGAAGCAACGTGTGAACGAATCCTTGGAGAACTTTCTTATGGAATTAGAGAATGCAAGTCATGCCTGTGAGTTTGGTACGCTCCGCGACTCGCTGGTAAGGGACATCCTTATTGCGAATATGGCTACAAATTTCTCGCAATTTCGTCAAAAACTCTTACTCAAGCAAGATCTGTCTCTGGAAAGAGCCAAACTTCTATGTAGAACACTCACAATGGCACAAAAAAGTGAAGAATCAATGAATGCAGCAGATGGAAGAGAAGAAGCCACAGTATACAAGCTACACAGAAGTCGTCAGAACAGTCCTTCTACACACCAGAAGAGAAGAAAATCCAAATCTCCGTCGCGCCAAGGTCAACCAAGGTCAGCTACGCCTGGATCCAGAACAAAATGTGTGAAGTGTAACACAGTCCATGGTCACCGCAACTGCCCAGCGTGGAAGCACAAATGCAGGTCATGTTTTAAATATGGACATTTTACTCATTTATGCTTTAAGAAAAATAGTGTCAGGAGTTTAGTCTCTGGGGTAGGCAATATGCATCTCGATGATGAACCGAGTGCTGCTTGCTTGGTAAGCAATGCTCATACTGAGAGATTCACTATTGGGGCGTTGTTCAATATTAAAAATATAAAGTCACAAAGTACCAGTTCAAATTTGAGTAAAAATGACATTAATTCCTGGCATTATTATTTAAAAATAAATAAAAAATGTGTAGACTGCATAATTGATACTGGGGCAGATATAAGTCTTACAAAGTGTTTAAAGAATTAAATCTTAAGTTTGACAAACAGAGTAAAAAAATGTGTAAAAAATATAATATCTATGCTTATGGGGGAAAACAACCAATTCCCATTATGTCAGTGTCAAACATATGGTGTATGTTTGAAAACAAAAAAGAACCTGAAAGTGTTACTTTTGTTATAACAGACTTAAACTGTCCTACTGTAATTGGTTTACCCACTTGTATAAAGCTAAATTTAGTTATCAAAAACTTTAATCTAAACAATATGTATAAAGAACCCTGTGACAAAATTGTGACCAAATATAATGATGTGTTTCAGGGTCTAGGCTGTTTACCATATGAACACAGTATTGTGTTAAGAAAAGATGCTGTGCCGTGCATAGATCCACCCAGGAAGGTGCCATTTGCTCTGGTGGAGCCGTTGCGGAAGGAGCTCGAACTCATGGAGGAATTGGGGATCATCCAGAAAGTCCATGTACCAACTCTCTGGGTGAGTAGCTTAGTTATTACCATGAAAAAGAATGGAGGATTAAGAGTCTGCCTAGATCCTAGAAATTTAAATAAAAACTTATTGAGATGTCATTATCCCATTAAAAATATTGATGAAGTAAGGTCTAAATTGTCCGGAGCCTCATATTTCTCACATTTAGATGCATTTTCTGGATTTTATAATATAAAATTAACTAAAGAGAGCAGTGACTTTTGTACTTTTCAAACTCCCTTTGGTAGATATAAATTTTTGAGATTACCTTTCGGAATAAGCACGGCAACAGAAATTTTCTATAAAACTATGATAGATTTATTCGGAGACATTGAGGGAATAATAATTTGGTGTGATGACATTTTAATATACGGTGAAACAATTGAAATACACAATAAAAGATTAGAATTGTTTCTGGATAGGGCTAGACAAGTCAATTTGAAATTAAATAGGGCCAAGTGCAAG
The DNA here is from genome assembly GCA_905404095.1 of Glaucopsyche alexis. Lineage (NCBI taxonomy): Eukaryota > Metazoa > Arthropoda > Insecta > Lepidoptera > Lycaenidae > Glaucopsyche > Glaucopsyche alexis. The sequence goes on along the minus strand of FR990054.1, from coordinate 18,081,876 downwards.
TTTCTTTTAGAAGAAATCGCATATTTGGGCTATATTTTCAGTAAAGATGGTGTAAAAATTGATCCAGAGAAAATTAAGGCTATAAAAGAGATGCCAATACCAAAAAATATTAAAGACTTGCAAAGATTTTTAGGTATGATAAATTTTTTAGCACCATTCATAGAAAACTTAGCTGACAAAACTAATATTTTAAGAAATTTGTTAAAAAAGGATGTGTTATGGCTTTGGGATGAGAATTGTCAAAAATGCTTTGATTTATTAAAAGAAATTATAACTAAAGCGCCCGTGTTAGCAAATTATGATTGTAATTTACACTTGACTTTGTCGGTAGATGCCTCAAGATATGCCGTCGGTGCCGCTATATTTCAAAATAAGCGACCCATTGCTTACAGCTCAAGAACACTGACCAGCTCACAACAAAATTATGCTCAGATTGAGAAGGAATTGTTTGCAATACAATTTGGATATAATAAATTTCACCAATATATTTATGGCAGTAGAATAACTGTGCAAACTGATCACAAACCGTTGATTTATTTATTTAAGAAGCCCCTACATGAAGTACCTGCTAGGTTGCAGAGAATGATGCTTTCTTTGCAAGGCTATGACTTAGATGTGGTTTATGTACCTGGTAAATTTATGTATATAGCAGATACTTTGTCTAGAGCAGCACTTACTGAAAAATACATACCCCCATATGAACAGGATTTACAGTACCATGTAAATACTATATTTTCTAACCTCTCTGTAAGTAAGCCATATTTGAATTTAATATTAACAGAAAGTAATAAAGATGAATCATTAACTTTGCTTAAGTCTTATATTCAAAACGGGTGGCCTAAGAGCAAAGACAAAATGGCATCTATGGTAAAACCATATTGGAATATTCAAAATGAAATACATATAATGAATGAATTACTATATAAAGGAAATAGGCTTATTGTTCCTAAATCTTTGCAAAAACAAATATTAGATAAAATTCACTGTGGTCACTTAGGTATAAATAAAACACTTAATATTGCTAGAGAAACAGTTTATTGGCCGAATGTAAATGCTGACATTAAAAATTTAGTTGATCAATGCTTAGTATGTGCTAAGTTCAAGCCAAACACAACAAATGAGCCGTTGCAGTGCTACGAGATGTCCCATCTTCCCTGGCAACAGGTAGGTGTTGATTTACTATATTTTGATGGAGAAAATTTCCTTGTCTGCATGGATTACTATTCCAAGTACATTGAGTTAGCTTCTTTGCATAAAAATTACACTGTGGACGTTGTTGTTAAGAATCTTAAATCGTTTTTTGCCCGTCATGGAATACCGAAATCTCTTGTATCTGACAATGGTCCACCTTTTAACTCCAGTAAATTCAAGTCCTTTCTTGAGGAGTGGGACATTGAACACATAACAAGCAGCCCACATTGGCCAAAATCCAATGGTCAAGCTGAAAGCGGGGTAAAAATTATAAAAAACATTTTGAGAAAATGCAAAGAGGATGGCTCTGATATATACTTGTCATTGTTACATTATCGTAATACGGCTAAGGGAGATTTTCCCAGTCCAGCTTCATTATTGATGTCTAGAAACTTAAGAGTAAATTTACCAATACTAAATAAAAAGTTATATCCTAGAGTAGTAAAATTTTCGACATATGAGAAATGTCACAAACATAGCAGAGACAGAATGTCTTTTTATTTTGACAGGAATGTTAAGCAAAAGTCATATGTATTTCAGCCAGGAGATTATATATATTTTAAAAAAGATCCTAAATCCGTTTGGACTCCGGGAATAATTAAAGAGAATTTGACGTGTGGTAGGTCGTATTATATTGTAGATTTAAACGGTGCTGTGTATAGGAGGAATATAGGACACATTAGACCTAGAAAAAGAGATTTAAAAAACATAAATACTCCTCCTTCTTCTTCTGGTAATGGCGAAAGCAGTGGCAACTAACCTAACCAAGAGCATGTCAGGACATGTCTAAGGAGGGTTCCGTAACTATAAACGGGTAATATGCTTTTTTTTAATTACTCCAAAAGTTACTGTCCTATTTGGTTCAAAATAATTTTCCTAAAGAGTTTTTAGCATGATCTATCAGCATGGAAATTTGCAAGTTTCTATCTCCTATAGTTTAAAAATGCTAGGGGGGGGACCAACTTACAAACTGCTTTGGAGGCCGATTACTCGAAAATGGTCAACTTTATAAAAAAGTAACGTATGAAACCTTGCCTTTATTTTAAAAGACCTATTCTACGATACCGCACACGATGGGGTAGAGTGAAAAAATATTTTTCATCCCCACTTCACATGTATGGAGAGCCACCCCTAAAATATAAAATTATTATTTTTTTATGATCCCGAAACCGTGATCTATACACAATCTATAACTACACCAAATTTCATCAATTTATATTCATAATTACAGGAGCTAGAGGCGCGGACAGACAGACAGACAGACAGACAGACAGACAGACAGACAGACAGACAGACAGACAGACAGACAGACGGACAGAGCGAAACTATAAGGGTTCCTTAAGTATTACGGAACCCTAAAAATGACAGTATGGTTACCATACAGGACATTGCTAACCCCATGAGTTCGGTGAATTTCGGAAACGGTCTTTTTCAAAATTGTGATAATGATGAAAGCTGTGTTCCTATGGAGAGTCTAGTGAATACCGATTATGTTACCAGATCTGGTAGAAATGTAAAACGTCCTAAACTGTATATTCATGAAAAATATGATTAGTTATATAGTAGTATGTTTTTAGTTGTGTACAAATTGTAGTATTAGTTGCGTTATCTTGAGGTGTTGCATAATGATGTAACATTATTAAAAAGATAATCTGTCATTCATAGGTGTCACTTTGATGCCTATGATAGAATAATCAGTTAGCCATAAGGCTATGTATAGCTTAGACGTGTGTATGTCTATTTGGCCTCCTTAACATATTATATGTATGATAAGATAATTATATGGATGTTATATGTAGAACATATGTAATAAAGAAGAATATACAATCATTGTATCATTGAATATCTCCACCGTGAGTTTATGATAAATGCTGCTGAGTCAACAGATCCAACATACAACAAAAACCTTCCCGTTGAATCATCTGTTATAAAAACCGCATCAAAATCCGTTGCATAGTTTTAAAGATTTAAGCATACATAGGGACAGACAAAAAAGGGACTATGTTTTATACTATGTAATGAATAATGATAATAATGATTAGTAGAATTATAATTAGATCTGATCTATCCGCTCAGCTCACGTTCTATAGCGACTATAAAATCTAATCAATGATGTGTCGGTTTATAACAATTATAATAATAACATAAGCTTGCGAGCACACTAGAAATTTTAGACAAAGAAAAATTAAAAACATAAACAAAAATTAAGACTGTAAGAATCTAAGACATTGGTCAGTGAAATTCGGAAACCGAAAACATATTATTATTGTATAAAAGTGATACTGAAATATGAAAGACTAGACGGTGAAAAGTCACTACTATCCAGATATGCACAATTTTCGCAATTATATATTTTGCATGCTTCAAACATATGGGTAAAAACTTATGCGAACATACGAACACTAAAGTGATCAGTTACTTTTTTTTGTACTGGCTTCACTAAAGAAATCAGTTACAACCTACTCTATCATCCCACGGATACTTCATCTCTTGTTCATACTGAAAATATCCATATCCATATATAAAAGTGCACGAAAATTTGTGTTTTATTAGTGTTCATGTCAGGACATGTCTAAGGAGGGTTCCGTAACTATAAACGCGTAATATGCTTTTTTTAATTACTCCAAAAGTTACTCTCCGATGTGGTTCACAATAATTTTCCTAAAGAGTTTTTAGCATGATCTATCAGCATGGAAATTTGCAAGTTTCTATCTCCTATAGTTTAAAAATGCTAGGGGGGACCAACTTACAAACTATTTTGGAGGCCGATTACTCGAAAATGGTCAACTTTATAAAAAAGTAACGTATGAAACCTTGCCTTTATTTTAAAAGACCTATTCTACGATATGGTAGAGCGGGGACACGATGGGGTAGAGTGAAAAAACATTTTTCATCCCCACTTCACATGTATGGAGAGCCACCCCTAAAATATAAAATTATTATTTTTTATGATCCCGAAACCGTGATCTATACACAATCTGTAACTGCACCAAATTTCATCAATTTATATTCATAATTACAGGACCTAGAGACGCGGACAGACAGACAGACAGACAGACAGACAGACATACAGACAGACGGACAGAGCGAAACTATAAGGGTTCCTTAAGTATAACGGAACCCTGAAAACAATAAAACCGTTAATGAACTTACAAATGTATGTTATGAAAATTAGCAGCCAAAAAAGATACGTTAGCTATGAGGTCGGGTATGACATACCCGAATTGGATTTGTACCCGATTATCCCGGCTTGTGTCCTGTGTTACTCTTAAATAACGCCACTTACCTCTCGAGGATACCCCTACCTCCAGCTACTAGGCAAACTAGGGCCAGGCGATAATTAAAAAAATACAATTTTTTTTAATTTCTATAATTTAAATACTCGACCTTCACTCACGCCGGGTTAATATTATTAGTATATACTTAATAATGATAAACAATGACATAACCTGAAGTGTGGCAAACGCGGTAGTGTGTTCTGTCCCTCCTAATAATCATAAATGGCGTATTGCGGGTAGATATCAATTCAATCATGATGGGTGCTAATGTCATAATATGTCCATCGTAATGACAAAATTATGTGACACAGCCGTCACAATTGTGCGTCACACCCAGAAGCTGCGGTGTGACGTTATGTCATTAGCAGAATCGCGTCGGTCACGCTCCATATCCGATGTGTCAATAATGGCCCGAAATAAATATTGGGGCAGAAAATGGCAATACATCTATTGTTTTCCTCTTACAGCTAAAATACTTTGAATGTTTTTGTATTTAATTAATTTTAATTTTACTTCAAGTATGGGTTATGACGTACATTTGACAGAAAAAATCTTAATACGAGAAAAAGTTACGCCATCTTAATTTTACCATACCTCAAATGTCAGCCATCTTGATTCCACCATACCTTAAATGTCCAAATGGCCCCAAACAGCCCCAAAAGTGGGGCCATTTAAGTGGGGACAGTTTTTGCTCCGTCATGCCTCGTCTATAATATACGTCTATGGTGATGCCACAAACTTTAAATTATTTTGTTTAATCTTGGAAAAACTTGAATTAATCTAAACTTATAAAAGCTTGTTATTATTTATTATAACTTATTATAATACTTCATAAAGAAATCACATGTCATTCTGCCAAGCATTGACAGATGGACCTCCGTCACTGCTTGGCAGCAGCCTGTGATTTAACGAGCCCTTAACTTTAAGTAGCATTTAAGACCGCCACTTTATAATCACTCACACAAACCTAAGAGGCCCACCACATAATCCTAACCAATTTATTCGTCCAACTGTTCATACTCTACTGGATTAATTAGTCCCGAGGGAGGCATTGTGAGTGGATCTCATATATCATACAAAGTGATTCACATTAAAATAGATTCTAATTGTTCTAGAAACTTGGAGATGTTTCTCGAGCAATTGAATGTATTTTGCAGTAAGACATCTTCGTGTTTCACTGTAAACAACCGTTAGTAAGTAAGTAGTTCTAGTTAATTTATGGGAATTGTTACTTAATACTTGGAAATTATAAACAATATATAAATTATGGTTGAAATGTGACGATCAGATACTTTTCTTTCACAGTAAGGGCGAGCACTTGGAACACTATAATCTCTAGATAGTTTTGTCTCACATACATAGACAAGCTTGTCTAAGGTCTTTCTTACGACTAACGGCCGGTTTCAAAAACCTATCTACCAATAACTATTTGTTAAAAACGTCACCTTTGGTATCGTCGTAATTTTTGAATATACCTAAATGAAAAGGTACGAGTATTTTTGTTGCAGTTATTTTACTTTTCTTGAAATCTTGAATAAAATTAATAAAATAAAGCTTATCTTATTTTACAATAAATTAGTTACAAAAGATTTGACTTTGCGAAAAACTTTAGTTATTAAGTTTAGTGGTCTAGATGTAGGATAACCAGACAGAATAATAAAATTAATGTTCTGTGTTCATTTGAGCCTAAAAATCCACCTTTGTACTTAAAAGGTTAACTCGAAAAGGTTACATCAATGATCTCTTTAAAGCTCTTTTCAGATGGAAAACTGAGCGAGTTTTATAATAGTATTCGCTTAATATGATATGTATGACACAAAAAATGAAGAAAAAAATATCTGTATTACCTAATTTACAGAATAAATGCGGTCGAACGTAATATGGACAAACATATTTTTAAATTACATAAATTAAATAATCTAACCAAGAGCGTGTCAGGACATTTCTAAGAAGGGTTCCGTAACTATTAATACGCAATAGCTTTTTTCAAATTACTCCAAAAGCTATTAAGTATCCAATTTGGGTCAAAATAATGTTGCATGGTGTATCATCATGGAAATATACAAGTTTCTACCTCTTTTATAATTTGTTTTAGAAATACCAGGGAACAACTTGTAAACCTCTTTGGAGGTTGATTACTCGAAAATAGTTCACTATAAAAAATTGTATTTGAAACCTTCATTTAAAAATACCTATTCGTTAATACCCCAGACGATAGGGTAGAATGAGTAGAAAAAATACCCCCTGCACTTCACATGTATGGCGAGCGCTTAGTACCTATACCTATTTTTTATTATTTTATTTGCCAAAAATTTAGACGCAATCTATAAGTGTACTAAGTTTCATCAATTTATAAGTGTATACGCAGAACACAAGAGCACTCTCTTCCTTTACTCTCGTAACCCAGTGGGATGGATGACCGACACGACTGGCGACTGGCGAGAGATCTAGCACAGGTCTGAATTTTTACATGCCCATCCGACGCATGGATCATCTTTCTTGTCAGACAATCATGTGATCAGCCTGCATTGGCCTATCCAAACTTGGAAACAACATTTTTTGTTGTTCCATCGCGAAAATATAACCCACGACCTCCGAGACCAGAGCCAAGCTCTAAAATAATGGACCACGGATGACAAAAGTAAATATATCCATTATATAGAAGAAACCTTGTAGGGAGCAACGAAAGGATTCCTTGTAGACTGTAGTACTACGTAACCTTAAAAACGTGAGGTCAAACTTAGAGCGGTTACGCACTACGTCCGATCCGAACCCGTGAAAATATTATGGCCCGGAGTAGCCGTAGAACTATTTCTATGGTAGTTTACGCACTAGATCCGATTTCCGTCATCCGATTTCTTTCCGTCATTCTAGAATCTCCATGACGGAAGGAAATCGGAAGAGACGAAGGAGTTTGTTAACGGACCGAAGTAGCCATAATATTATTTGTATGAACGACTTGTATTTGGGACTCATGATCAACGACGTGAACACTCTGCTGTATTGATTGCTCCTGAATTGCTTGGATTTGTATCAGAGATCGGAGTGCGTAAGCAATATCCGAATTCGATCTGAGTTTTCTAGATCCATATTTTCACGGGTTCGGATCGGATTCGGATCGGACGTAGTGCGCAACCGCTCTAAAACTCTCGCCTTTTTCGCCACGTCCGAAATCGTAAAATCCGAAGGCTCACTTTTGTTGCTTTAAGCTATGGTCTCGAGTTCACGCGGACAATGTCCCTAAAAGGAACTGCCTTCAATTAAGTTTTAGTAGGGGATAGTTTGCTTAGGGCTACCTCGTCAGCACCACACAAACTTCGGAGTGTGGTAAATATTTAGTGATGACATATCAAAGACCCTGAAAACTTAGATGCTTACAATTTAAAGTAATTATTGAAATAATTTATCTGTATTATGTAGCTCTCCAAATGATTTTCTATAGGAAACTTTTAAATGTTTATGCATGCAGCATGACGTGTAGGTATAGGTGGCATAAGTAAACTCCTTTCATCATTTAAAATACAAAACCTTAAATTTTACTCTCAACACGTTCAAAGAAATTACCCTTCAAAAACGCACATGTAAAGATCGCGTTACTCCCGTCGCGTCGTCTGGATTCTTCCTCTAATTCTCAAAAATATCACAAAGTAACAAATGATAATGTAATTCGCTCGGCCATTTTTATTTTAATTTATACCCTCGGGGAGCCATCATATTGATTTCCAATGACAATTGGGGCGTTTTTCAATTTCTTTAATCACGATTCGTTATCTGAAGGCCGATTCTAATTTCTTATGAAACAATGGCCGGTCAATTAGCACGAGATTTTGTTGTGGAAAAATGAAAAATCAACATTTTTCAATAAAGAAGTAGCATTTTTGTATGGAGCCCGTCACCATTACTGTAGCACTACTGCACTACAAGACATAATATTATATGAAACTAGCTGTTGCCCGCGACTTCATCCGCGTCAACTGATGGCGCAATAATGCATCAATTTCGATCAAATTTGATTACCATAAAAAAGTTACCAAGTACTTAAGTCAATCTTAAAAGATTTTTTTAGATCATAGAAAAAGAGGAATAATTCTTTCATACATATTTTTTGTAACTTGAGCCGTTTACGCAGCGCACGCAACGGAAGCCCTCAAATAAAGCTCAAATGTGAATAATTTTCCCCGTTTTTGCAACATTCTCACTGATGCTTTGCTCCTATTAGTCGCAGCGTAACGTTATATAGCCTTCCTCGACAAATGGACTATCCAACACAAAAATAATTTTTCAATTCGATTTAGCAGTTCCTGAGATCAGCGTGTTCAAACAAACAACGTAATCCCTCAAAGATGAATAATTTTCCTCGTTTTTTCCACATTTTCCACTGATTATTCGCTCCTATTGGTCGAAGCATAATGTTATATAGCTTAAAGCCTTTCTCGACAGAAGGACTGACTATCTAACACAAAAATAATTTTTAATTCGATTAAGTAGTTCCTGAGATCAGCGCGTTCAATCAAACAACGTAAGTTGATTACTATAAAAAAGTTACCAAGTACTTAAGTCAATCTTAAAAGATTTTTTTAGATCATAGAAAAAGAGGAATAATTATTTCATACATATTTTTTTGTAACTTGAGCCGTTTACGCAGCGCACGCAACGGAAGCCCTCAAATAAAGCTGAAAGATGAATAATTTTCCCCGTTTTTCTCACATTTTCCACTAATTCTTCACTCCTATTGGTCGCAGCGTGATACTATATAACCTATATCCTTCCTCTATAAATGGATTTTTCTATTCGAACCAGTAGTTCCTGATAGCTACTACAGATTAGCGCGTTCAAACAAAAAAACTCTTCAGCTTTATAGTATAGATAGCTGATGCCCGCGGCTCGTCCCGCGTATGTACAGTAACCCACGGGAACCGTATACGTACCGCGATAAAAAGTAGCCTATGTTCTTCCTCGTGGTCTACTTTATATCTGTGGCAAATTTCATGATAATAGGTTTAGTAGTTTTTACGTGAAAGTGTAAATAAATTTTCCTACGGGAATCGTATATTTCTCTGAGATAAAAAGTAGCCGATGTCCTTCTCTCTTGGTCTCCTTTATATCTGTGCCAAATTTCATGATAATAGGTTTAGTAGTTTTTACGTGAAACTGTAAATAAAGTATCCCACAGGAACAGTACATTTCCCTGTGATAAAAAGTAGCCTATATCCTTTTTCAGGCTATACTCTCTGTATTTGTGTACCAAATTTCGTTTCAATCGGTTCAGTAGTTTTGGCGTGGAAGATGGACAAACAGATATACACTTTCCCATTTATAATATAGCATTCGCAAATATTTAAGATTTTCATCAAATTTAACTTTCGCATTCTTGTCAGATTTATTTTTCAACATGATGACAATATATTATGACAAAATAAAAATAAAGCTTTCTACTCACGGGCTATCGATTGCTTCGATCAAATTGGAAATTAATTCGTATTTGAAAGTAAATTGCTAACGACAAACTATTACATAAAATGATTAGTGTAAGACCTACCAGCTAGTTTTTGCGGTGTTGGTCAAAAGTTGGAACAAAATTTACGCGTTTATATACGAGTTTCATATAAAAAGTATAGTAAGGATCTCAGACTATATTCGATTTTTATCTAAACCGATTTACTTGCAACTACGAATCCAGTAAATGTTTAAATTGTAAAGACTAAATCGATCGATCGCTTGTGAGTGGGAGCTTTAAATCAAAAGCACTAAGGAGTATTTATATCAACTTTAAAACAAATCGCTCCCAAACAACTTTCTTTCTCTGTTTATTCCCGTTAGGGGACGAATTTCAATAAACTATGATACACGAATTCCATCAATTCTGTTACATAATGTTTGTGCAAAATATTAAGTAGATTGGACCAAGGAATCACGTTGTCCCATACAAACCGTTTTCCCCCTTTTCACCCCCTTAGGAGTCGAATTTCGAAAAATCTCTTCTTATCGGATCCCTACGCATTACAAAGTGCAAGCCCTGCAAGTTTCAGGTCTCTACGATCAGCGGTTTAGGCTGTGCGTTGATCCGTCAGTCATTCAGGACAAAGGATTTTATATGTATAGATGAAAGGGCTTAAAAAGCGTGTAATTTTTTTGTAGACGAAAAATCTGTAAACCATGGGAGAAAAAAGTTAAAGTTTAAAAAATCAATTTCTATTATTGCACCATTTCATAGTGTTGCTAAGGTTGCTAATAAGGAACAATTTTTGGCAAGTAATGATATAATAGCAAACTTCAGAAAAGTGTTGTATGTCGATAAATTGCCCCATACTTTGAAGAAATGTATAGACTAATAATAAAATGCTAAAAATAAGCTCTTTCCTCAATTTTTTGGCGTATATTTACTTTCTGGAAATTTTATTACCTACTTGGGATATTACCTACTATCTATACTAATATATAAAGCTGAAGAGTTTGTTTGTTTGAACGCGCTAATATCAGGAACTACTGGTACGAATTGAAACAATATATTTTTTTTGTTGTATAGTCCATTTATCGAGGAAGGCTTTAGGCTATATAATATCACGCTAAGCTCAATACGAGTGGAGCACCAATCAAGAAAGTTACAAAATCGTTTTTTTTTCCTTTTGAGAGCTTTCGCTGCGTACGCTGCGAAAACCTTTAAAGTTTCGCTAAAATTATGTATGACAGAATTGTTCTCCTTTAAAAGTTCTAAAAAAAGTCCGCGACTGTATATGTCTATTTTATAAGGTTGGCTCACAATAACCTTTTTATGCTAACCAAATTTGTTCTAAAAGTAAGCATTATTTGTGGAGGTGTTTTCATATAGATCATATTAATCCTTATCCAAGTAAAAACGTTATTCATTACAAGCATTAAATAAAGAAGAAATTTGCCTTTACGTCATTTGAATTCAATGAGTATTTTAGAAGATATCGCAGTAATAAAATAATCGAGCGCGCAATAATACGTACGGCGCGCGGCGGGCAGTCGTGAGGTGGTAGCGCTTCTCCTTCTACGTACCTAAATGAAGTCGCAGGTAAATTTTAGGGAAGTCCCATAGTAAATGTTCCACGCGGACGAAGTCACGGGCAAAAGCTAGTCTTTGATATAATATCATGTCTTGTAGTGCTACAAGGGTGTTTTGCCCCTTCTTATTTATAGAAACGCTAAAGTGCGGTCGCGGAGACTGAAATTCATACATTGACTCATCGCTACTTGTCTCTTTCACTCGCGCACAAATATATTATTTCTATCGCGCTCCTACCGCGTATCAAAGACAAGAGACAAGTAGCGAATTAGCGATGAGTAGGATATTCTACGTGCTCCGCGACCGCACTTTATCTTACGTCCTGTGTTCCAGATGAACCATACATTATCCTGGAATAAAAAATGTCCAAATCCAAGCTTTACAGTCACTGGTAATTAATCAAGAAGATAATATTGTTACGGTGCTTCAATGAGTAGTGTTCTAGAAGCTTCTAGTATGGAAAGCAGAACGGTCTCCGAATATCGGACCTTAATCCCGTAGCAATATTATAATATCTAATACGATAAGTAAACCCCTCACCGTGTCACCCATAAACAAACTTTCGAAAAGTCTGTTAAAGATGATGAAACGTGGTTTTAATAAAAGGCTTTTATCAAATGTTATAGGAATTATTAAACACCGTCATATTGCACGCATATTGACAAAGTTGGCGTGCTCCGGGAGTTTTCGTTTAATTTGAATGTTTCGCGACCTTTTGTGGCAAATTATTTCATCAAAGGCATCAATGTCGTGTTTATCTTTCGGTCACAGATTTCGGTTATTAATATCTAACAAAAAAAAAATGTACCACATTCGTCAATTGCGTTTTAAGATAATATGCAATTTTTTCCCTCAAAATCGCTATAAAAACTACCAAATGATTACAGGATTTTTTGTTAGAATGTAAAAAACCGACCTAAATCGTGTATGGCGAATACGGGGCGAGTACATACAATACATATAATTACGCCATTTTCCCGTAGGGGTAGGCAGAGACCACTTCTTTCCACTTGTACGAACCTTACATACTTGTTTCGCTTCGTTCACTTTCATTCTCACCATCCATTCCTCCTCTTACATTCAACGTAGCAAAGCGGCTCTCCAGGGGGCGAGTACGGGTGTGAAAAATGACACAAATTAAGTCTCTATACTCTGCAGGCTGTCCCAGATACGTTACAATTTATATTTTAAACTTTAAATCAATTTTGGCACTTTTATGACCATTTAAAAAACTACCACAAATAATCGAATTGCTGAAAATGCAATAGGCAGATATGGCACAAAACTTAATAATAAGCTCCCTAGGGACTACTTTATCAACATGCAAAAATTCAGCGACTTTAGCTTCCGCTTACCACCTCAAAAAAGGCTAGCACGATGGGTCTATATATTTATTTACTATCTATGTAAGTACTTTAACTACTACAATAATTAGGAAAAATTGGAAATCGCATTATAAGGACTAAGTCCGGATAAGATCACACAGATGGTCACCCTCATAACGGATGACTTCATTACGAATCTTGCCCTGGAGAGACAATGAGCACAGACCACGACAAACTTCTAATATTCCTCCAATTTATAGACTTGATAATTGTGTAGAATTGAATTAAGATAATGGTTTGCAGCTTCATAGCTTACCTTATAGCTGTAGTGATTCTTATAGCTGTATAGGGGATGTAATATGTAATGGGTGTATACCCTATTCACACTTTATCCAATAAAATTTTAAAAATCAATGATTTGTAATCAATAAAGTTAACAATTTGTAAAACTACTTTTTGCGGCATCTTTCTCGTCTCGTATGATATCTCAAAGGGTTAGCTATCACCGTAACGAGACGATACAAATAGAGGCGCTGCATTTTACAAATAGTGATTCAAAATTGAACTTTACTCAGTACGCCAACAAGATACACGTTTCGTTGCAGGAGCGGCGGCGTACTACGAAGAGCGGTGCAGTTTGACATCTCGAACTCTTGCGCGTATCTTCGCTTGTAATGTTAACAATACAGTTCAATTTTGAATCGTTATCTTAAAAATGAAGTGCTGCGTCGCGTATCGCCTCGTCTCGGAGTTATTTGTTCTTGTTTTTCACAGGCTGAATCTATAGGCTCAATACAAGTATATTACTTGAATATTACTTTTGCTACATAACCTAGTCCTTTTGATAATATTTTAACATCTATAGGCTCAATACAAGTATATTACTTGAATATTACTTTTGCTACATAACCTAGTCCTTTTGATAATATTTTAACATCTATAGGCTCAATACAAGTATATTACTTGAATATTACTTTTGCTACATAACCTAGTCCTTTTGATAATATTTTAACATCTATAGGCTCAATACAAGTATATTACTTGAATATTACTTTTGCTACATAACCTAGTCCTTTTGAAAATATTTTAACATACATACATATAATCACGCCTTTTTCCCGTAGGGGTAGGCAGGACCGCCTCTTTCCCATAGGGGTAGGCAGAGACCACTTCTTTCCACTTGCTACGATCCTTACCTAGTACCTACATACTTCTTTCGCTTCGTCCATTTTCATTCTTACCATTCATTCCTCCTCTTACATTCAACGTAGCCAAGCGTCTCTCCATGGTCCGCTTTTAATGAAGTACATAATTAATATTTTTTTATGTCTATGTTATAGGCAAACTCCGAAGCTCCGGCGCTCCTAGGTTGGACTGGTCAATCCTCAGGTCAGACTGAATGACTTAGTCAAAGCCCAAACAAATGTAAATTTTCGGCCTTTGACTAAACAATTTTCGTCAAACCTGGGAGGGACTAATTTGGTCAGGCAAACGTCAAAACACAATTTTATTAAATCGGGGTTTGACGAGTCAAACTCCGATATAGGTATGAAGTGTCTTATCTTCGTATATTTGGAAGCATTTTATCATTTAAGCAGCTTTCAAGTCTTAACCGCTTAACTCTGTCAGTTCTGACACCTGATTGGTCAGCTTACGTGATTTTCACTTTTATATTTGAGATGCTTTGAGAGAATGCCGTGTGGCATTAGGCCCGCCTTTTGTACGATGTGCAATAAAGTATAAAATAAATAAATAAATGCTTTGGAATATACGGAGGTTAGTTTGTAAGATTAGGTATAAAAAAATAACATTTTTAAAATTTTGATGTTTATTGTTTTAATAATTTCTTAAGTAATTAAAATGGAAAATTAATCATTTTTCTGACATGGTGAGGCATTAACTTTAATGTTAATTGTTTTAATAATTTCTTAGGTAGTTAAAGTGGCAAATTACACGCCCGCACGCTCAATGAACGAACATGAAATGACAAAACAATCGGTCGGAACACCGCGAGAGACATTATGAACCTGTTTAAACATGTTCAGATCAACGTTTGACCGAGTTTTGCAGTCGCTTCTAGGATTGACTAGGCCAAAACCGAAACAGAATAATTTACTTTCGACGTTTGACTGAAAAGTTAGGAGCTCCTGGGTTTGACTAAAAATACTTCAGGCAAAGGGCGAAATTGAAATGTATTTCGGGGATCGCCTGACGGCTTTGGCCAAACCTAGGATAAACCAGTCCTTCCGCGAAGAGACTGTGTATCGGACTTTGACTATAACATCTACACATTTCTGTTGTCTATGGTCCCATTGTTAGCTACATTCAGCTGTGGGTAAGATGCCTATAGCAAATTATACATGGAACATCCCAACTTTCCCGAACCGGCCCCTTTGTGAATAAATTCCAAAACGCACTCGAATTCCACAGTCCGTAAGGTACTACAATTTTGGAATACACAATTTACTGTTACCCAAATTCCTTATATCAGACAATCGACGGCTAACAAAGCTTTGACACTATTTTGTATACCTATAACTAAGCCCAAAAGCTTATTTGGGTATTATAATCTATCATATGAAATGAAATTATTATGTTATTGTTAGATGGGACAATAATATAGTCTAGGATA
The DNA here is from genome assembly GCA_905404095.1 of Glaucopsyche alexis. NCBI lineage: Eukaryota > Metazoa > Arthropoda > Insecta > Lepidoptera > Lycaenidae > Glaucopsyche > Glaucopsyche alexis. The sequence continues at coordinate 18,066,420 of FR990054.1, read as the reverse complement.
TCGTTTCTCAAACGGGGGGTCGCGACCTTTAGGAAAGTCGAGTTTGTTTTTATAGGGGGTCGCAGTCTGTTGAAAAATAACAAATACAAATTACATATAAGTACAAAGATTCGTTTTTAGAATGAATCGAACCAGTGAAGGCATTTATCATGCTAATGTGACATATTACACATAATTATGTACACATTATTATAATTTTATAGTGATGGGTCGCAAGACATTTTAATTAACTTTTTGGCTTTTTCGTAGGTTCGCGAGTCGCGACATAAAAATGATTGAGAAACTATGGTCTAGGACGTATGACGTATCCCCCCGATGGTTGCCCGCCTTGTCGTGGTGGTGGGGCTTAGTAATCGTGGACTGGTCACCCACGGTGAAGCTAAGAGGCAACCAGGGCCGGCCTGTTTGCCGCTGGCTGGCCCGAGGAGGTCGCTCCCAGCGGGCTAAACAAGTCCGCTGCGGACGCGCGTGGAGGTGGGACCGCAGAAGAAGAGGAGTGCCGTAATAACGGTGCGCCGTTCTCCCTATCTTCTGCGGCCGTGGAGAGATCGCAGGGGGAGAGGCGTGTTGGTATTACGGTACGCCACTCTCCCTACCCCCTGCGAGCTGGCGGGGCCGTTCCGTCGAAACGGCGCTGGTGGGGCCGCAGAGGAAGAGGCATGTCGGTATTGCGGTGCGCCGCTTGCCCTATCCTCTGTGGCCGAAGTGTGGACGGTGGCAGAACCACAGACCTGATCTGCCACCGGGTACCAGTTTATCTGGTATCCATGGCCTCCTAGTAGCAGACTCAGGGGGAGTCTGCTACAGTACTGGTGGAGGCCAAGGAGGGAGGCGCACCTTACCATCTGGTGCGCCCATCGTGGAGGGCCTTCGGGCTTTCGAGATGGAGCCGCTTGTAGGGGCTGCCGCCGGCGGGGTCGCGGATGTGTGTATCGTTCCCGTAACCCCGTCACAAGGCGGCGAGGAGGAAGGTGGGGGGTGGTTTTTAGTGGGTATACCGTGGGTCTCATTAGCCTATACGGGAGTCCCACATCACCACTCGGGTGCCCCCTGCGCCTGGGTGGTATGCGTAATGCATTTTCTCCCCCGGAAACAAAAAAAAAAAGGACGTATGACGTATGTGTATGACGTAGCCATACAAAAAGTACGTGTCTCTTAACCCACTAATGCCAGCTACAGACCACAATGATAATAGTGCTCGGTTCAGTCACAGACCACAGTAGACGTATTTAGTATGTGTGCATACGGCAATTCGGGCGGTCTAGTATGATGTAGTACTGTATACGTCTACTGTGACCGAACTGTGCAGTTTTATCGTTGTAGCGGGTATAAGTCTATGCTATAATGTATAAGGTAATTAATACACTGTGGGTCCGTGGGGCCGCAGTGCCAAGCTCTTTTTTAAGGATTTGGCCAAAAGACTGGTCGACAAAACGAATAACCCTAAGGCTGGCGCTTACCTCGGCCAACGTATCAGTTTGGCCATACATCGAGGCATTGCTGCCAGCCACATAGGTACTATAGCTGCAGCCTCCGACCTAGATTTTTTACCTATTGTCCTTTTTTACGTTGTTATTTTTATTTAGACAGTAATATTTATAGTTCTGATAATAATTAAAGTACTTCTAGTTTCTAGTCTGACGACCTCTGTGGCTTAATGGTTAGCGCATTTTACCGATTTTATTTGGCGATTTAGCCGGTGGTCGCGGGTTCGAATCCCACCAGAGAACAAAAAAAAGTTTTCTCTGTTCCTGGGTTATGAATGTGTATTAAATATGTGTATAATGTTATAATAAAAATCTTAAATATACGTATAGTATAAAAAGCATTAAATATATTTCCGTTGTCTGGTACCCGTAACACAAGTTCTTCGAGAACTTACCACGGGACCAGAGTGACGTGGTGTGAAGCGTGCATAGAAATTAAAGATATTAGTTCTGCTTTTTTAAAATATTGGAACGTAAACCTTTTATGTTAGTACCAAATCAACCCTTTTATAAAAATAAATATAAGTAACCAAACCTTATTGAAATAATTTACAAATCACTAAGCACTACATAATATCTATAATGCCGAAATTACCTTTTCCATAGGCTCATTTGGCAGCGGACCCTCTATGATACAATAACTCATGACTATGCTGTATGGGGATCAAAGTTCGATATATGGAAATGTGTATGTATATTGCCTGGCTACATGACTATAAAGTTACAAGATATTCTTGATTTTTGGGATAATTTTGTAAGAAAGTGGCAAACTGACAGACATTTTATCGCACTTGAGGATTATAGCTTCGACGGCGATCTTCGAAATCAAAAATGTATGGGATTTGACATAATCATCGCTAAGTTACATGTCGCTTGCGACGCAATATGTCAAATCCCATACATTTTGTTTTCGAAGATCACCGTCGAAATTATCGAATGCATCAAGATCATACTACATACCTACTACTAGTCAAGACTAGAGGCTCAGTTTCGGTGACAGTCGTCGGATTCATTGAAGCCAGGCTAGCTACGCAGAAGTTATTTTATAGTGCCCAAGGGTGTGCTTAGTACACAAGAGCACTCTCTCTTCAATTACTCTCGAAACCTCATGGGACGGATAAACTGGTGTGTGATCAGGCGCAGGCGATTTTTTATATTATGCCTATCTGACGCATGGATCATCTTTCTTGTCAGACAATCCGATATCAATCTGTATTGTCCTAACCAAACATGGCAACAACATTTTTTGTTCTACAAATTCTTGTCGTGGGGAATCTAACCCACGACCTTCGAGTTAGGAGCCAAGCTCTAAACCGCTAGACTACGGAGGATTATTCCGTGTTTAACTCCTATATTTTTAACCCTCACCCTTATAAAAACGTTGCGTTAGAGAATCTAGGTGTCGATCACTTCCGTGTGAGCCCATATTAGCTTTTTGTAAAACGTAATTTCGGAATACTCCAATTTAATAATAATAATTATTACACAAACTTTTTAATCATGTATTCGTCTTGGTTAGTTTTTAACTTGGCAACGAAAAATTACAGTTTACATAATAAACTAGAAATCTCCTAAACTAGACTTAATTACTAACTCTTTATAATTTAAGCTCAAGCTACTACCAAATTTCATCAAAATCCGTTCAGTAGTTTTTGCGTGAAAGAGTAACAAACATCCATCCATCCATTGCTCGAAAACTCACTTTAATGTTGTTATGGGAGACTTCAACGCAAAGTTGGGCAAGTGAAAACGAGCTGAAAGTGGGAAAATTTGGTTTCAGTCAGAGGAATCCCAGGGGCCAAAGGTTGGCCGATTTTCTGGAAAAGAAAGAACTCTTTATGACGAATTCCTTCTTCCAGAAGCCACCTCACAGGAAATGGACCTGGATGAGCCCTGACCGAGAGACAAAAATTGAGATAGACTTTATCATGAGCACCCAGAGACAGATATTCAAAGATGTCTCCGTGATACACCAAGTGAAAACCGGTAGCGATCACCGAATGGTGCGAGGTACATTAAACCTAAATATCAAACTCGAAAGAGCTCGCTTGGTAAAGTCTACGATCCGACTGTCTCAAACCGGAATTAGAAACCCCGAAAGCTTTCAACTCGAGCTACAAAATCGCTTTGCTAGCCTGGAAAACCTCGCGTCAGTGGACGAAATCAATGACAGGTTCACAGAGACTATCCATGCGGTTGGGTCAAAGTACTATGAAACTCGACGTAGAGGTAAGCCACAGAAAATCTCCGACCACACGTTTACACTAATGGCTAGGCGACGCACCCTTACTCTTCAAACCTCTGACGATGCTAAGTCTTATATGCAGCTTAACAGACAGATATCAAAATCTTTGCGGCACGATATTCGTCTCTTTAATACTAGAAGTATGAGGACATGATACAGCGAAACAAGGGCTCAAAAGTGTTTGCAAGAGACACGTCTGTTGGGCAGAGCCGGTTGACAAAGCTGAAGACAGAGGATGGGAAAGTTGTGTCAGCCAGGCCTGAGGTGCTCGCAGAGGTCGGCCTGTCGTTAATCTGGTTGAAGATCCTAGAGCTAGACTAACCCGACATCACACGGAAGATATCCCGGACATCATCCTGTACGAGATTAGTATGGCTCTTAAACAGCTTAAAAACAACAGGGCGCCGGGCGAGGATGGGATCACCTCGGAGCTGCTGAGGTCTGGTGGAACACCAACACTCAAAATGCTCCAGAGACTTTTTAATTACGCCTTGTTCGAGGGCAAAACGCCAGAGGCATGGAGGAGGGGCGTGGCAGTCTTGTTCTTCAAAAAAGGAGATAAGACTTTGCTGAAGAATTACAGACCCATTACGCTGCTGAGCCATATCTATAAGCTGTTTTCAAGAGTCATAACTGCTGCTCACCAAACTCATCCAAACAGAACAGACTGCTCATCCAAACAGAACAGTTATCTTTAAGGCTAAACAGGTGCGTAAAGTTATTTTTAGCATTCAAAATTGTAAATCACCTGGACATGACGGCCTCAGCAGTGAGCATCTAAAATATGCGGGTGTACATCTACCACGCGTGTTGTCAATATTTTATAACCTTTGTGTTTGCCACGGTTACCTGCCTGAACAGCTTACTAGAACAAAAGTGGTGCCAATTGTAAAATCTAAGGCATGTGATGCATCGGAAAAGACTAATTACAGGCCGATCTCACTTGCGACCATACTAGCGAAAGTGCTCGATAGTTTGCTTAACGACGAACTTCTGCCACATTTGAAATTGAATGACGCACAATTTGGCTTTAGAGCTGGCCTATCGACCGAAAGTGCAATCCTTAGCCTTAAGCAGACTGTTTCGTATTACACAAGTAGAAGGACCGCGGTTTATGCCTGCTTCCTAGATTTATCCAAAGCCTTTGACTCTATCTTGTACGAAAAGCTGTGGGAAAAACTGTCCAGCGCGGGTGTCCCTACTGAAATTATCTCTGTGTTAAAATTTTGGTATGGTCACCAACGCAATCATGTGAGATGGGGTGGGGTGTTTTCCGATGCTTATGGCTTGGATTGTGGAGTGCGGCAAGGTGGGATAACTTCACCGCTTCTGTTCAATTGGTACATTAACGACCTCATATGTGGGCTCAGCAGTACATATACAGGATGTTTCATTGATGGTATTGCTGTAAACAATCTCAGCTATGCTGATGATATGGTACTGCTGGGTCCATCAGTTAGGTCAGTCAGAAAACTGATAGAGTTGTGTGAGGACTATGCGGCGAAGCATGGGTTATCGTATAACTGCAGGAAGAGCAAGGTTCTAGTCTTCAAAAGTGGTAGAGATAAGATAGCTAATGTGCCTCCAATTATGTTAAATAATGTAGCGTTGGAGATTGTGACAAGTTTCAGATACTTAGGACACATAGTTACAGAGGATTTGTCGGATAATGCGGATATGGAGCGGGAGCGTAGGGCCCTGGCTGTCCGGGGAAACATGTTGGCACGCAGGTTTGCGCGCTGCTCGAGAGAGGTCAAAATCAGTCTTTTCAAGGCATATTGCCAATCCTTTTACTCGAGCAGCTTGTGGGTTAGTCATGGTCGCCGGGCAGCCAGCGCACTTCGTGTCCAGTATAATGACGTATTCAGGGTGCTGCTGCGGCTGCCTCGCTTTTGTAGTGCTTCCACAATGTTTTCCGAAGCACGCACGGATGACTTTTATGCGATTATTCGTCACAAAGTAGCGTCTATGCGGCAACGTTTACGTAGCAGCAGCAACAGCATCCTGCAGATGATCTTTGCGAGATTTGACTGTCCCATTCAGGATAAATGGATGAAAATCCTAATGGGATTTAAAATAGGATAAATTAATTTAACAAATTAATGTATTTGGTAATTAAATTTGTAATAATGTGTTAAAATTTAGATTAAGTAACAATTAGGTATTATGAGTATGTATTTTTATTTAATGTGCGTATAACTTTTAAAAAATCTATGGATGTAAGTCTGAAAATAAATGATTATTATTATTATTATTATTATTATAACGAATCGTCTCGAACGGAAGCTTGATGACTTCCAGCCTCCCGAACAAGCTAGTTTCCGAAGAGGCTTTAGTACCATAGACCACATACATACGCTACGGCAGGTTATACAGAAAACCGAGGAGTATAATCTGCCACAGTGCTTGGCGTTTGTGGACTATGAGAAAGCCTTTGATTCGATTGAATGTTGTACCCACCCAAGTGACCGTTGGAAATTCTACGCTCGAAGTTGTTGACGACTACGACGATACCTGGGACACAAAGTCCAGTTAGGTAGGTCCAACTTCGAAAAAGAGGTCAACCGTCGAATCCAGCTCGGCTAGGCAGCGTTCGGGAAACTCAGAAACGTCTTCTCGTCAAAAATCCCTTAGTGCCTGAAGACAAAAGTTTTCGAGCAGTGTGTGTTACCGGTGATGACATATGGAGCCGAAACGTGGTCATTAACAACGGGACTTATTCAAAAGCTTCGTGTCGCTCAAAGAGCTATGGAGAGGGCTATGCTCGGAGTCTTTCTACGGGATAGAATCAGAAATGAGGAAATCCGTAGCAGAACCAAAGTTACCGACATAGCCCAGCACATTAGCAAGGTAAAGTGGCAATGGGATGGACATATAGCCCGTAGAACCGATGCCCGCTGGGGCCGAAAGGTTCTTGAGTGGAGACCACGAACTGGACGCCGAAGCGTGGGATGGCCTTCCACCAGGTGGACAAATCGACCTGAGAAAAGTCGCAGGGAGTCGGTGGATACAGGCCGCGAGCGACCGGTCGCACTGGAAATTTATGGGGGAGGCCTATGTCCTGCAGTGGACGTCACCAGGCTGAAACGGAAACGGATCCATCCATCCATCCATTCTCACAAACTTTCACATTTATAATATTAGTAAGATTTCATTAATTTTCTATAAAGAGTAAGAATGACTTGTTCTTCCGAAAAGAAAAATTCTTAATAGAATTAATAACTATCTAGAAATTCTTACATAGTTAGGTTCATAATAATTTCTCATTAAATGCCCTACCTATCAGAGAACGCCTAGATTGCTATCGCTGTTAAATTTTTTGTTCATTTTACTTCAGACAAGAATCCTCGTTGATTAGAACTCCTTTTCGTTATAATTTTATAAAAATCTATTTTTATTAGATATTAGATTTTGCCCGCGGCTCGGCTCGCTTAAATAAAGTGTCCCGTACACTGTAAATTTTTGGGATAAAAATTAGCTATGTTTTAATTCAGAGCCTCTACTACAAACTTAAAAAAAAATGTTCGGTAGTTTTTGCGTGAAAGTTACAAACATCCATTTATCTGTCCATCCTCACAAATTTTCACATTTATAATAGTACTTAATTAGATAATTACCTATAGTAGGAAGAAGGGCTAGATAATACCCGCGATTTCGTCCGCGAGAAAGGTTATCCCTTTTGGAAAAGTAGCCTATGTCCTTCCCTGTAGTCTACTTTATATCTGTGCTAAGCTTCATGATGACCAGTTAAGTAGTTTATACGCAAAAACGTAACAACCAAACAAAACCCACATCTATACTATATAATATAATAAAGAGGAAAGGTTTGTTTATTTGCATTGAATAGGCTCCTAAACTACTGGACCGATTTTGATGAAATTGAGCACAGACATAGAATAAGCCACGGGGAAGGACACGAGCTACTTTTTACTGCAGCAAAATGTACGGTTCCCTCTAAATTTCCTTTTGTGCGCACGAAGTCGCGGGCAACATCTAGTTAACAATATTAGTAATATTAAATATCTGAACATCTTATTAGTGAACATGTTAATAAAAGTTTAAGGCCGGTAACGCACTTACTGTGACTGATTAGTCGTCGACAGATCGTCGGTCTTATTACGTATCTTGCAAAAGCCAAGCAATAGCAAAAATTGCGCAATTTTTGCGCAAAAATCGCAAATTCGTATTACGTATCTGCAAAAACCTTATTTATTTATTAATTTTTTTTATTTATTAATTTTTTTTTTTTTTGACTGTGTAAGATTTTAATTATTTTATTATTGACTTATTTTATTTTTAATGGTGATTGATTAAGGCTCTAATTTATTAATATTGCTTTGTGTTATATTTTTATCCTGATATTGTTTTTATTATTATTCCTGTGCTTTATGTGACTTATGTACTTGCTTTAATTTTATTTATTTTCTTTTGTGATTCATGATTGGCCCTTGTTTATAACATTTTTAAAAATAATTTATGATTTAATTTGTTTGTTATAGAGTTTTTTTTTTCTATAAGTACTAATTATGTTAAGCTCTTTATTGTGAATGTTGTGTCACCTGCTAAGGTACATGCATCGGTACAGTTTGCAATTATTGTAGTTATCTCTATAAATGTGTTTAATGTATGTACTGTTTGGTGTCCTTATAATAAATAAATAAATAAATAAAACCTAGCAGAAGCAACCTAGCGACAGTACTGCCACTACCGAACAATTGAGGAACTATAAATTGCAATTAATCGTTCGATCTCTTCACTGCTGTCTAATTTTTCGTATTACGTAAGACTTTTACAGCAAAGCGAAAGCAATCAGCGAGCGATTTGAACTGTCAGTTAGCAATAATAAGCGAAAATGAAGCAAAGTGCATTCAAACACAACAGGGAGCGATTAGCAATCGATCTCATAGGTAATACGATTTTATTTGGCGTTCAGCAATCGATTGTGCGTCTATCGCGCGATGACTGCGATGAAGATTATTGCTAATTGCTATTTTTACGTAATACGGCGGCCGGTCTAATACATTTATTACCTTCAAGATGTTGCACGCGACTTCGTGCGCGACAAAAGGAAATCCCGCAGTAACCGTACATTTTGCCGCGATAAAAAGTAGCAAATATCCTTCCTCGTGGTCTAATCTATATCTGTACCAAATTTTATCAAAATAGGTCCAATAGTTTCGAAGCCTATTCAATGCAAACAAACAAACTTTTCCCATTAATTATATTAATTAAGTATAGACTGGACCATAGTCTCTCTCATGGATAATACCTACTTACGTGGGAGATATTAATCATTTACCATCAAGCGATCGTTTGCTAATATCCAATGACGACATTCGATAAGCATCTATAGCTGCTATTAGCTACCCGGTATTATTACCCTATTAGCTACCCTGTTTACAGTTTATCATCTAAGTAATATCTTGTTACCGAGAAAATTGTGGTCGCTTCTAGAACATTCGTGTCGGTGTATTTCCGGGTCAGCGGCTGCGGTTTCAGAAGCAACAGTCATCCTCACAATGTCACACCGCGTTTAATTACGATCAAGTGTACCCTTCGTGAGGGGTTCGGTTAGATGGCAATGTTAGTAGAGTTTTTTTTTTTTTTAAAGAAATGGACAAGGATTATCCCTGCCCACGGACACTCGCAATATCAGAAATTGAGATTACAAGTGAATACACTTGTACTCACTTGTACTAACTCTTCTGGTATTGCGCACTTGCGTTCCTGGGACATTAGTCGTGACTAATCGTGCATCGTGATGCATTCGATAATTTCGACGGTGAAGTTCGAAAATGAAATAGTACGGGAGCTAGCAACGTTTGGAAAGTAAGAATTTTAGGTCAGCTGATTTCGTGATATGTCGTCCTTCTTGCTCTTTCGGTTGGAGTCTGGGCTATCTGGCTGGCGGTAGCGGTTGCGTTCATTAGTGCGCATCCTACCTGTCCAGGTGATAATCCTGGATTTTAAAAACATTTTAAGAGGCGTAATTTTTAATTTTTTGTTTTTAAATAAGTCTACCTGACATACTTTTTTTATTGCCAGACATTTTTGACAATGCTAATTATGTGCCATACGCCAATTTTTTTTTTTTATAAAAAATTCAAATTATTTTATAATGTCTGTAATTTTAATATTATGTTATTTAAAGATAAGAAAAACTTAACATTAATTTGCCAGACATTAATTCGATCGTTAAACCTTGAATTAAAATAAAAAGGTCATGAAAAGTATTGCAGTATGATGCTAGTAGTTTGAGAGAGACAGTTGCAGAATAAGCTGAGAATAAGACAGAGAACCATTGCAAAAGTAAATTACTTGTCATTGTATATAATAATAATAATAATAATAATCGTTCTAGTCAGAGCAAGTTTCCAAGCAGAGGAAAATTTCCAATGGGTTTCATTCTACTATAAATTTTTTTTTCACTTTTTACCATTTTCAAAGCCCTAGTCTACCAGGCATTTCTAAAATATAAGAGACTAGTATGCTGAAAACTTTAAAAAAATATAAGTATTTTGAGCGAAACCGGACAATAACTTTTGAAGTAATTTATTAAAAACCGAACGGTACGGTTAGGTTATTTAACAAAGGAATTATTGAATATTAAAAAAAAGTAAAATATGTAAATAAAAAAATTATAAAAAACACTGTTGGTATATACCTTATAACGAGAGCCATGATTGAGCTGACCTTTAATCAAATCGAACCCTTAGGACGACATGAGAATTTTTCTCATTACATTTGATGTCATATGGAAGATATTAGGTACACATTATGCGTTATAAATAATAATCAAGAATTAATATAGGTATTAAAATCCAGCCAGCCAGTGACGAAGGCTGGCTCCTTCATAGGGAAGCCCTAGCCTGTATAAAAGATAGGGATTTGGATGAGGGTCTTTAAAAAGTAAGTGGTAAGTGAAGCCGATAGGAATGGAGTTATAGGAACACCACGCCACTGTAGCCAGCATCAATTAAAAGTGGATCTCTTTTTATTTAGTTAAGTGGTAGACGCTTTACTGAAACTTCCTAGGGAGTTTTGGCGGAAACACAAAATAGCACGCATTTTGTAATTGTACATGTGATGTTGTACATGTGATTGTGATGCTGTGTTTTATTTGTATTTCTTTCAAATTTTGTGTTTTTTCGGTTTTTACTAATGTGTAATATTGGTAGATTGGTAGACACATTAGTTACACATTAGTAAAAACAGAAAAAACACAAAATTTGAAAGAAATACAAACAAAACACAGCATCACTGACATTCGCGGCAAAACTCCAACGGAAATCTATTGGTATAACTACAAAACTCCAAATAATAAAATATCTGTATTGTTTAGCAGTTTAAAAAGAGAATTAATACTTTGACTTATATTGTCAATAATTATATCTTGATATTCGAATATCATGGGATAATGTCATGGGATACTCATCCCAACTTACCTGTCCGGTAGTTGTGGTATAGTATACGGGTACGCGACCCCGGCTTCCCTAGCTATTACTGTCCTATCCCTTGCCCTCCTGGGCGGTAATATCCTTCTTTTCCCATTTCCCACTCTAACTTACCAATCTTCCTTTCCACACCACCTTTCCTTGCCTTTTTCTATTCCTATCCTCTCCGCAAATCCGTTGGAACGCAATGGATAAGTATAAAAATAATTTAATTATCCAAAATGGCAGCGATGAGGTTCGCCACCCATCACGTCTCGTTCTCGCGGAGGCGAAAAGTGGCCCATGGAGAGCCGCTTCGCTACATTGAATGTAAGAGGAGGAATGGATGATAAGAATGGAAGTGGATGAAGCGAAACAAGTATGTAAGGATCGTAGGAAGTGGAAAGAAGTGGTCTCTGCCTACCCCTACGGGAAAGAGGCGTGATTATATGTATGTATGATATTCGAATACATATTCTGATTCGAGCTACACGTATTTTTATTCTCTCGCCCTTACTACAAAATCTTCATACAAGAAAAAGTTACGTCATCTTGATTTCGCCATAGGTACCTCAAAAGCTGCTATGATTATAACTTGGTGTGATATATTTAGTAATGTAAGAAATACATAGGTTATAATAGGGTAGAAATACACGACTAATTTTAGAGTTATGTCATATTATCAAACTACCAAACAGAATTTCCTCGACTACCTTACTTTATTTGAATTAAAAAAACATATTATGTGAGTCTCTTATGAAAATATAAGTCACACAAAATGTAGGGATATTTCATATTACGCATTCTTCTGTCAAAGCCGTAATAAAAATTACCGGGAAGTGAAAAAATGCTTTTGAACTTTAACGCAAGTCCCGGAAAAATTAAACAAAATATAATTTCATTTCTTTTTGAGTTGTAAAACTTCCTCGTTCCCGGGCACATTTTTCTAAAACATCAAATGATTCCTTCCTGACCTCTAAAACAGGCCAAGTGCGTGCCCTCTCCTTTCTTGCAGGGTTCCGAAATTTATGTTACTTTAATATTTTACGAGTTGACGGACTATTAAAGAAACATTCACAATTAAAGGAATTATACTCATGCCTTTTTAACATAGGAATTTTTTAAGATAGCTATTCAAAATTGAACTTTATTCACCACACAAAAGAAACACGTTTCATATGACATCAGTCATACATTACACACGTGCTGTGCAGCGTGCAGGAGCAACTTGACATTCGAACTCTTACAATGAAACGTGTATCGTCTTGTGTAATGACTAAAGTTCAATTTTAAAAAGCTATCTTAATAGTGCAGCGCTGTGTCGCGTATCCTTTCTTTTGCGGTGTGAATTGACCTTTAGAATGCGAGACATCGGTGCAAATGTGAATATTGACCAATGATGCATCCGCATTCCGCATTGATAAAATTTTAGTATCATAACTTTTGACATTTTAATTTTGCACTGCTATCTTAACGCGAATTTATAGTAAAGACAGAAACCACCTTGCGTCATCCTTATTCATAATTTATTTGACGACCTCTGTGGCTCAGTGATTCAGCGCGTTCTCAAACCGGGAGTCGTGGGTTCGAATCCCGACGAAGGAACAAAAAGTTTGAAAGGGGCGCGTTGTGAAAGGGGGCTAGACGGAAAAAATTCTTACGAAAAGTTGTCACGACACTTTTTTAATTACAAAAGATAATTTTATTTTTTATAAATATTAAATATTTACGCGTATACATTTATTATATTGATGTATGTATGTATGTATGTGTGTATGTATGTATGAATGTATGTATGTATGTATGTATGTAATGTATGTATGGATAATATCGGTTCGGATATTGTATTATTATTTATTTTATATATACATGTACAATTGTCTGTCTGTATGTCTTTTTTTTTTTTTGCTATAGTAAGCTATTGTAAGCTGTGCGGCGTCGCATGTTTCTCTGTCTGTCTCTCTCTCTCTTATAGAAAGCAAGCCAGATATTTTCATCCGGAACTTCGTTCCATCCGGGTATCCCTTGACACCTCTCAAGTTTTTTCTGTGTTCCTAGGTCATGGATGTATATTAAGTATGTGTATAATAAAGTAAAAATCTTAAATTTATGTAAGTATAGTATAAAAGTATTAAATAAGTACACTTCCCGTTGTCTGGTACCTGTAACACAAGTTCTTTTGATACTAGCACGGGGCCAGATTGACGTGGTGTGAAACGTCCATAAATGTTATCCTACTACTATTATAAAAGTTTATGAGGATGAATGGATGGATGGTGGTTGTTACTCTATCACGCAAAAACTATCTAATGCGGATTTCGATTAAATTTAGTATTAGTTAGCTCTGGATTAATATATAGGCTTAGTTTTATTGTTCCGTGATAGGCTACTTTTTCACTGTAATAATACTAGGGTATGGAACCGGGAAATCCCGGTCCCGAAATCCCCGGGAATTCCCGAAATTTTGAATCGCTCTGAGAACCGGGAATCAAAAATTTAGAACCGGGAATTTCGGTACTTTCGGTACCGAACAAATTGTATTAAAATTTACAAGAACTTAAGTAAACTATCATCGGTAATTGTAAATATTAGCTAAACATAATTTTTAATTATTTCCGAAAGCGAATTAAAGACAAAAATGAAAAATATATAAAAGGATAGAATGAGTAGTTCATAATATTAGATAATAGATTCTGTATATGAAAGTTAACTGTGAGCGGTGCGAGGAAATAATAACCATAATATTATGCCGTATTTAATATTAATATGTAGTATGATAGCACCACACATCGACTGACATAGTAGCCAATACTGGAGTATACCTACTAATATGAATATTGGTTGCTTTTGGGGTTGGTGAGCAGTTTAGATGGATTTTACCTATTGTCCTTTAAATACTCTTTATTGTCCTTACAAAAATAGTTACGCATTATATTAATTTTAAAATTTTAATTTCAAATTGGAGCATCTGTAGGATTCACTGAATTGAACTTCTGACACTCGAGTAAATTTTTTTTTACCCCTTCCCACCTTTCACGCAAATCGTCAGATTAATATACACTTCATATCAGAGACTTATTTGCGCATGAACAACACTAATTATAATCTGACGCGTTCAGCATATCCATGTCATGGTCATTTTTACAACTTTTTAACCACGCAGGACGACGACTGCTAAAAGCTGACACACTATTCCTATAGTGTGTCAGCTATTGTCAGTATGTGTCTGGTTATTTAGTCTTTTAATTATCTAATTTGTCACTTATAATAGGTTACCTAGATGTTCGAGCATGTACACTTATAGCATTCTGGATACCCCAACTATTTGATGTTTTGCAAAAATCAAATAACTCGAAATAACATATTTAATAACCTAACCAAGAGCATGTCAGGACATGTCTAAGGAGGGTTCCGTAACTATAAACGCGTAATATGCTTTTTTTTTAATTACTCCAAAAGTTACTGTCCGATTTGGTTCACAATAATTTTTCTAAAGAGTTTTTAGCATGATCTATTAGCATGGAAATTTGCAAGTTTCTATCTCCTATAGTTTAAAAATGCTAGGGGGGGGGACCAACTTACAAACTACTTTGGAGGCCGATTACTCGAAAATGGTCAACTTTATAAAAATGTAACGTATGAAAACTTGCCTTTATTTTAAAAGACCTATTCTACGATACCCCACACGATGGGGTGGAGTGAAAAAATATTTTTCATCCCCACTTCACATGTATGGAGAGCCACCCCTAAAATATAAAATTATTATTTTTTATGGTCCCGAAACCGTGATCTATACACAATCTATAACTGCACCAAATTTCATCAATTTATATTCATAATTACAGGAGCTAGAGGCGCGGACAGACAAACAGACAGACAGACAGACGGACAGAGCGAAACTATAAGGGTTCCTTAAGTATTACGGAACCCTAAAAACCACCAATAAATGCTAATAAACTAAAATGACATACGGCTCTTTACTATCGCCAGAAGTATTGTCATTAATATGGCGATGACATGTTGGCTGATTTGTCGAGTTGCCATTAAAACCTTATTTAATTTGTAAATGTACTATAAAATGTTATTATTATATTTTGAATTACTTTTTAGACAGTAATAATACTTGTATTTCATGCCTTCACACCAGTCCCGAAATTCCCGAATTTCCCGGGAAATCCCGGTTCCGAAATTGCCCAGTCCCGAAATTCCCAGTTCTCAAAATCAGACCGGTTCTTCCATTCCCTAAATAATACACACTACTTCTTGCACTATTTCCACTTTAATAATTATTTTACATTAATTTTAATATATTACACGACCGGTATCGACAAAGTCATCATCAGGTGCAGGTAGATTAAAAAAAAATTAAAAATTTGTAAACATTGTGCAAAGGGTTACTAGCATTACGAAATTTATACTATTTTGTGCAACGTAATTTAAATTTTTATACCAAATTATTAAATATTCTACTGTATAACATAAAGTACTATTAGTATAATATTATACCACATTAGGTTGATAAATTAATAACTTATTGATTTGTAATGTCATAACATATCTTGACTACTTTTTATCCCGAAAAAGTACAGTATTCTCGTGGGATGCTGTATTTACGCGGGTAAAAGCTGGTTTGTCTATATACAGAAAGGCAAATATTTTAATACCAAAATCACAGAAAATTAATTTGTTTAAGCTGACGGAAATGATCCATAGATCGACCACAACGGAAGCTTTAAAATATGTGGGTCGTGTAATTTGATATTTGAATTCATTTGATATGTCTCATGTGCTCCTACATCAACGTCTGTCTTTGTGTAAGCTCCATATCGTAATATGCGAGAAGAGATAGAGTTTCGACCTGATTGTTTACTAGATATACCTACTTCGTTCATCTTAACGTAAACAATATGGACAAAAGAACACATTGTAGAATGTGTGTTTGGCGTAGAAAAGCGCTTGACAACGCTTGCTATCGCTGAAAAAAAAAAAACAGATGTTGGCCAGGACACGTTTACTAACTTCGACAGGGGATCGGACTACTGTCTGAAATATTTAGTTTCATTAATATATTCAGAAATATTGAGGCATTACTCTTTGTTAAAATATGTAAAAAATAGATTATTTTATGTGTAGTTTAGTAAAAAATTATAATTTTTTGCAAAATTAGTAAACAAAACCTATATTATTAGTTTGCTTACATCATTTATAAAACATTAATTATAGTAATTATGAACTTAAATGCACAAATATCGGAGATTTGTCAACGTGAAGAAGTCAACTAAGTACAATTTGTATGGCATCGAATTATTGTTAGCCACTAGAGGCGTTGTTTCGATACCATACAAATTTGTTTGTTTGTTTGTTTGCATCGAATAGGCTCCGAAACTACTGGACCGATTTTGATGAAATTTAGCACAGATGTAGAATATAACACGGGAAAGGACATAGGATACTTTTTATCGCGGCAAAATGTAGGGTTTCTGAGACATTAACTTTTGCGCGCACGAAGTCGCGAGCAACATTTAGTTGTAGATAAAACAGATATCCTACGGAACACTGAAACTGCTTAATTTTAAGTAAGTAATTGATTTTCATACCATTTTGTACGTACATTCCTGTGACACAATACGATAAAAAGTGCACGAGTTTGGAATTCCTTTTTGTCCCATTCTACGAATTTTATGCTTTTAGAAAAGGATCACAGTTGTATACTTTAACGAAGTTTATAACAGACGTATTGTTCTTTATTTTAAAATTGCCTGGTTTTCAATGAAACCGGCCACCAGTCACCGAAATCGGTGTGGGGAGCTATTATTATTAATTAGCATTTAACACAAGTCATGACAAACCTACTTAAAAATATTTACAAACTAAAAGAAAATAAAAAAAAAAACACTTGAAAAGAAAACTAAAACTACATTAAAAAAAAAACTCCTAGTTAAGTAATTTATGTTTTACAATGATAGGTAGGTAGGTACCCTTGCCTTGAATAAGTAAACAATGTTTAGTATTTCAGTTCATTAAACAAAGCGCACTTTTGCTAGCTTTCTGAAAACTTGAAAAGGTATACAATACTGCTTTCATAATAACTCCATTTCATGCAACATTTGTTTCATTAAGACAAATTCAATTTTGTTACCTGTTATTACAAAAAAAATTAAAGTAAATTGTAAATAACCTAACTAGAGTTCGGACACTGGTATATTTTTAACCGATTTCCCAAAAAAGGAGGCGGTTATACGTTCGGCTGTATATATTTTTTTATTTTTTATTTTTTTTGTATGTTCAACGATTACTCCGCCGCCTGTGGACCGATTTTCAATTTTTTTTCTGTGATGTATAGGGTGTAATCCCAAATTGGTCCTTTTGATATCAAAGTGGTAACCTGATGATGGGATCCATGAGGAATCGAGGGAACTCCTCGAAATTTATATGGACACATATGGTGATTTTGACTTTTTCTGAAGTAGTTCAAGTATATGCTACCAAAAAGTAAGATTTTGCTCCAAGGTATACCCTGGATCCAAAAGTACTGAACAGAACTCCTGGCTCCTTATAGATACATGTTTGGGGATTTCGGCGTTGTTTAAAGAACTGCAAGCATATGCCACCCTGTCAGTTAGAGTAATCATCATCATCATCACCACTATCACACCATACATCATCAGATTATGATGATATAAAAGGTATTTCTCATAGTATTTTACACTAACACGGAGATCTTTGAACATTACTCTGCCGTTTATGGCCCTATTTGCAAAATTCTTTTGTTGTTGTAAAGGGTTTAGTTCGAAATTGGTCCTTTAGTCACTAAAGTGGGAACCTGATGCTGCGATCCATGAGGAATCGAGGGAACTCCTCGAAATTTATATCCACACATATAGTGATTTTGACTTTTACTGAAGTAACACAAGCATATACTACCAAAAAATAAGATATTGTACCAAGGTATACCCTGGATCCAAAAGCACTGTACAGAACTCCTCAGTCCTTAAAGATATGCGTTTGGAAATTTCGGCATTGTTTAATGAATTGCAAGCATATGCCAATTTATTACTTACAGTAATCGTCATCATCATCTTAATAGCAATACCTTATGGAAGCTTGGCGCGTATTCAATAATTATACATTCGATCGTTTAGTTTAGACGTTAAGAAAATATATCTCTAAAAAGGGTGAAATTATTATTTTTAAACAAAAAATTAACCGACTTCCAAAGTAAAAATACACAAAAAAGGATGAAATAAAACTTAATCTCTAAATAATTCCCCTTTCAAATTCGGCTAAAATTTCAAAATTAAGAAGATTGAGTAGAGAAATAGTAAAAATTTTAGCCGAATTTGAAAGGGGAATTATTTAGAGATTAAGTTTTATTTCATACTTTTTTGTGTATTTTTACTTTGGAAGTCGGTTTAATTTTTTGTTTAAAAATAATAATTCGAAACATTTTCGTCCTAAATGCCTAAAGAACAATACGTTTCGTTTATGTTCGAACGGAACGTTATAAATAACGTTTTTGAAGAACAAAACAAAACCAATTTCGTTTATTAAAACGTTTTTAACCGTTTTTATTTTATTTCTCGATATTTCATGATCGCACGACACGCGCAGGACCGTCCCTGTGGATTAAACTGGTTTTTGAAAACGTTGCCATGTCGTTTTGGTTCCAAACGAAATGCAAAGAACACAATACGAAGAACTGTTAGAAATGTCTAAAAAACGTTATTTTAAATAACGATTCCGACCCTTGAGCCTAGAATATCATAATCAGGACATGTCTAGGATCTGTAACTATCACCGCGTAATATGTTTTCTTTTAAATTACTTCAAAAACTACTGTCCGATTGTGCTTAAAATAATTTTATAAAGAGTTTTAGCGTGACAAAATTACTGGAAAGTTTATTGGTTTAAAAATGCCAGGGGAGGGACTAACTTATAAACCACGTTAGAGGCGGATTACTCGAGAATGGTTGACTTTGTAAAAAAGTCATTAATTAAGCATTGCTTTTATTAAATTAAATTATTCTAATTTACGATATGCAATACGATGGGGTGTATTGAAAAAAAAATCCATCCCCACCTAGGTACAATATATAACTAGACCTCATGCATGCTCGGTCTCCCAGGTACCTACCAACTAGATCATTATGCCTCAACTAACAAGAACTTAAACTAAAGAGGAAATAATGTAGATAAAATCTTTCCTTAGCTATTGTTTACCTATGGTTACATTAAAATAGGTATGTTACCTTGTTTCGAATGTCACATTTTTGTGACACACAGATGGTACATTTGTCGGATGGACATCTAATAAAAAATCGGTCCTGCGCCATCTCACCTCATCTGTCCGTAGGTTTTGAGAGTAAAGGAAGAGAGAGTGCCCTTGTGTACTATGCACACACTTGGGTACCATAAAATAACTGCTGCGTAGCTGGTTTTAATATTTTTAAAACTTACACAAATGGGTTTTAGATTGTTTATTATCATGTTGACATTAAAGAGACGTAATAGTGCATTACGACACGAGTGACCTAAGTTGCCTATTTTAGCACTTTGGCGTTTAGCACCCTCGCTCCGCTCGGGCGCTAACTTTACGCCGTGCAGTAATAGACAACTCAGGCCACAAGTATCGTATAATATTTTATAGCAAGTGTGACATAAACCCGCACTTTACGCACGCTGCGTGCGTAAAGTGCGGGTTTAGGTGGGCACACTATGCTATAAAATATTTTTTAGTCAACATGCCTATAGTATCGTACGTGTATCTATGAGAATGCTCATTTCTAGTTATAGTTACGAGCTTTGAATGCATATCGTAAAATTAAAATGCAGACATAAACATAAAAGTTAGGCGAATGTTATAACTTTTATTGCCTTTTATTATTATAATATTTTAGTCAAAATATAATATATTTTTACAACTGCTATTTCTTTATAATAAAAATACTATTTGAACGCTTCGATATATAATAATTTAAGACTATCATTTCGTTTATCCTATCTCTAAAAAAATCTTAAAAAATAGCGATTTGGCGATAAAAGATTTTTTATTTCAAATTTTTCTCCAGTGCTACAATAACGAACGTGCTACTTTAACTAGACCACGCCAATGACAATTTTGGTATTTTCAGAATCAGGCCATTTAAAAATCTACACCAATACTAGCTTTTCCCGCGACTTCATCCGCGTGGAACTCCACGCGGACGAAGACACGCGGATGGTTTCCATACAAAATTTTAAAAAATCCTTTCTCAGCGAATGCTTACGTCATTACAACTATCTGTATGCCAAATTTCAGCAAAATCCGTTCAGTAGTCTCGGCTGCGTGTTGATAGATGAGTCAGTCAGGTTTGTCTTTTATATATTATTTAGATTATAAATTTATAATAATATTGATATTTAATGCGAAAAAATATTTATAATTACAGAAGCTAGAGGCGCGGACAGACAGATAAGATGGACGGACAGAGCAAAACTATAAGGTTTCCTTGAATATTACGGAACCCTAAAAATCACCTTCCTGCGTTGAACAGTGTATTTTTTGCCTAAACCACGCTTGTGATTAATAATGATATTTCAGTAAATGGGATTACTGAAGTTCAAAGTTCAAACGAAATCAGAAAGTCAATACAGTAGAATAAATAATTATCCTCGTACGCTTCCCTCTAGCTTGATAAAATAAATTTGAGTCTACAAAATATTTAGCAAGTAGCAACTTGCTTTTGCCCATGGCTCCGCCCGCGTAAATACAGCATGCCATGGTAACACTATAGGTACTTTTTCGGGATAAAAATTAGCCTATATTTTAGTCCAGCTTCTAAACTACTACCATACAGCATTTCATCAAAATCCGTTCAGTAATTTTTGCGTAGAAGTGTCACAAACATTAATAAATCCTCATAAACTTGACATTTATAATAGTACCGTTTGTTTCCCGTGGCTCCGCCCGCGTAAATATACAAAATTCGTTCCGTAGATTTTGCGTAAAAGAGTATCAAACATCCATTTATCCATCCATCCATCCATCCATCCATCATCACAAACTTTGACATTTATAATATTAGCAGGAATAAACACTGAGTTCTAGTTGGTACCTACATTATTAGGGAAATTAGAACTGAAATGTTATGGTTTTCAAAATAAGAAAAAAAAAAGCCTATACCAGCTTATGCACAGAACTAATAAGTCTAAGGAGGGTTCCATAACTATCACCGCATAATAGGTTTTTTCAAATTACTTTCGAAATTCCAAAGTTACTATCCGATTTCGTTCAAAGTAACTTACAAGTTTCTATCTCCCATAGTTTAGAAATGCTAGGAGGGGACCAACTTACAAACCACTTTGGAGGCCGATTACTCGAAAATGGTCGACTTTGTAAAAAAATCATGTATAAAACCTTACCTTTATTTTAAGACCTATTCAACGATATGGTATATATTCACCTATACAAGATGGGGTAAATAAAAAAATATTTTGTATGGAGAGCTACCTCTAAAATATTAACTGTGATAGTAATGAAGTGGGGATTAAAAATATTTCTTCATTCTACCCCATCGTGTGGGGTTAGGTTGAATAGTGTCCTATTCAACCTAACCCCAAAATCTATAACTATGCCAAATTTCATCCATTTAGATTTACAGAAGCTAAAAGCGCGGACAGACAGACAGACGGACGGACAGAGTGAAACTATAAGGGTTACTTGAGTATTACGGAAACCTAAAAACCGGCCAAGTGTGAGTCAAGACGACGACGGGTTTCGTACAAAACGGCAAAAAATCAGGTTATATTTATTTTATTCTGTTTTTAATATTTATTCTGTCATAGCAAACGGAAATACACCTTCTGTTAACAACTGTCTAGCTATCAAGGAGATATACAGCCTGGTGACAGACAGACGGAAAGACGGATGGACAGACGGATCGACAGCTGGATAGACAGCGAAGCCTTAGTAATAAGGTACCGTTTTTCCCCTTTGAGTACGGAACCCTAAAAATGGCATACAAACCGGGAGCGCCACCGCCTATAATCTATTTTCACGGCTCAGTCCGTTTTTATCTCTATATCGAGGTAAAAAGGTTCATTTTTTCTTGTCAGGTGGGATTATTACTTACAAGGATATAATATTGTATTGATGCGGCGTCACCGGTATTGCTTATAATTTGAAACAAAGCCATTTCTATTTAATTATTATTAGTTCTGTGAGCTTATGTGTTAGCTTAGAGATAAATTAATATATAGAGTACGTGTTAAGTTGTCGGTGTGTCGGCTTAAATCGATAGAATCTGATCAATGACGTGTGATGATATTTACCTATTCTTGTTACGTAATCGAGTATCGATATTAAGAGTTATCGAAGGCATGTAAAAGCCGTTAGGCAACGTACCCATCTTATCTCAGTCTTATCCAATTAACGCCGTATTCATAAAACAAATATGAGTCAAATTATTTTCATTTGTTACACTTTCTGCCTGCGAAATGATTAAAATCTACGTAAAAATTTAAGAGGAGGGGGTCATGGCATATACTACGAGTGGTCACCCAGGGGAAAGGGAGGGAGGGGTCAAAAAATCTTAAAAATTAGATCACGTAGTATGGGTACGTTCCCTTATTGATAAAATATGGTGTCATAATGGTTTGATGAAACTGAAATAGGGCTTGCACATTTTCATATGTTTAAAGTTTTCTATTTGACTCCCAACTTAAGTACAAGTAGTAAGTAACTAAAATTGTTATTAAACTTTTTTTTTCGGAAATGATACCAGGAAATGAGCAGACGGATCGCCTGGCGGTAAGCGATTATCGCCGCCCATGTACATTCTAGATAGGGTTGCCATCTCTTACATATGACTCCCCGGACAAGACGCGTGAAAACCCCGGATTTTGGAGTACGAAACCCGGACATAGAACAGTTTTTACCCGACAACGGCAATGTCAAAAAGAAAGGAAGATTTATTATTGATGCTTATCAAAAAAAAAAAAACTTAGGCCTTCCTAATTCTGCCTACAAAAACCCGGATAGCAAATAAAATCCGGCCCGGACGCTCCCCGGACGCCCTTTAAACTAGGACAAATCCGGGGAAACCCGGACGGATGGCCACCATAATTCTAGAGGAGTTACACTGTTGCGACCTGCGTCCTGCGTTCTTAGGCCTTAAAATCACCAACCCTCTTGGGTCTCCGATAACCTCACTCACTCGGCGAAATACAAAGCAAACGTTATTTCACAATGGTTTTCTGTGAGGCCATGGTATTAACCCGGTCGAGCCGGCCCATTCATGCTGAAGCGTGGCTCTCCCACGTAAAATTTAGATATTATTAAATAAATTTCAACGTACGATAAAACTCATATTGCAACAACTTCTGCTAAATAAAACCTGCAATTCAATTACAATCATGTCCTGATAGGCTAACACCCGGTTTCTGAAAGGCTGATCAACGCCAAAAGTAACTAATCAGCGATCAAATCTCTTGTCAAGTGTAAATTGAGTTGCATAAAGCTTGATCAGTCGTTTGATTTGATCACCGTGTTAGTTAACAAAACTAATGCCAAATCACATGTCAAACGCTGTTTTCGGTTTCTGGCAAGTTTCTGGAAAGCTATTTAAGGCGTAATCATAGATTAATCTTATGTCAAATCTATTGTCACCTGATCAATGTATTTCGGTGAATTAACTTTTAAAAATATTAGTTTTTCTATGAGTTTTTCCCATTTTTTACATTTCCCAAGTGTGTGCGCAGTACACAAGAGCACTCTCTTTCCTTTACTCTCATAATCCAGTGGGACCTCCGTGGTCTAGTGGTTAGAGCATTGGCTCTCGACTCGGAGATCGCGGGTTCGATTCCCGCGTTGGAACAACAAAAATTTTTTCCAAGTTTGGTTAGGACAATGCAGGCTGACCTCATCTCTCATCAGACATGTCAGTTATCCGTCCCACTGTGTTATGAGTAGGGAATGTTATTATTCGACCAATTTTACTATTCGAATAATTCGAATAATGGCAAAACACTATTCGAATAAATTCGAATAATTCGAATAATACGAATATTAGTAATAAACTTTAAATACAAGTAATATAATGCGTTTATTTATACCTGCATATTTAATAATATCAAAATGTGACATGTTTCACAAATTACTCTAAAAAATCAACGTCTTTTTGATAAAAAAAAATCTTCTTTTAAGTTTCAAACTTAAAATACTAAATCGGATGTGCATGTGTATATAAACCGTAATAAGTAAATAAGATAATCCCTCAAAATAAAAAACACTCAAAAAAGATTTAATGTTATGTTATCATAACAAAAAAACTTCATAGTTGGTAAAAAGTGGAAGGAAAATCTTTAAAACAAAAATAACCTATTTCCATTTTCAAGTTATCCGTGTTTTTAGTATCTTTATGTTTTCAATTTTTCTTGAACGATGAGCCTTATTACAAAAAGGAAGTATGAAAACAGTAGATTTAAAAAGTGTATCATAGACTGAAGAATGTGTTGATGGTTTTTCTGAAAGTAGGCATCAGCGCTGAAGTAGGCATCAGGCGTTGTACTGCAAGAACAGAGTGTGTCATGTTACGAACCGTTCAGAAGATTAAGCGACGGTACAAAGAGACTGAAAAATATTTGACAAGGCCGTGCAAGACTTTGGATTGAATGGCAGACTCAGCGCTGGACAAGACCGTTCAATTGTTTCCACTTGTCGAAAATCAACACTTAAATGCAGTTAAGTTCAGAAACGACTCCTTCAGAACCGAGGGAACTATGTTACTGACGGCACAGTGAAGAAGATTTGCTTAAGTAAATCTGAATCCCTTAAGACCGAGGCGAAGGGCGAGTGGTCTTACCTCGAAACCAAACTCGAGAGCCCTAGTATCGAGTAGCAACACTGTGATACGTCCGTGAACACATACAAAAGGATGAACGAGAATGATCCAGAATTTTAGTCCCAGATGAGTGGATTTACTCACAAACTTCACAAGTTAAAGTGAACTTCTAAAGGGAGGCTAAGTGACCTGGTATAGGTGTACCAGAATCTCATGGCAAATAGGGGAAAAAAAATTGTAGTGTGCAATACTGGGGAAATTGGATTAAACGATCTTGATACTGGTTAATATTTAATTATGTCTTTAGTATTATTGAACATGAATTATAATAAGACTGTATGAAGAATGTTCGGTGTATAATATAGAAAACTAGCTTTTGCCCGCGGCTTCGCCCGCGTGGAACAGTGTTCTTGGAGAAAAAACTACTTCGGCGAATAATTCTCTACCTACTTACAGCAATATACTACTGATACAATATTGAACATGTTTTTAGGTTTGCCCAATGCAAATTGTTAAAAATGGGACCCTATCACCTCGATACGACATGCGCGACCACTTGATAATATACTTACATAATTAAGTACTTGAATATAAATTTTACCATAATCTTATAATATCTTAAAGACTATTAAATACTTAAATACTATTATTTTAAAAACTCGCATCAAAATCCGTTGCGTAGTTTTAAAGATTTAAGCATACATAGGGACAGACAAAAAAGGGACTTTGTTTTATAGTATGTAATATAATGATATTTCATGAAAAATAAATCAATCGTGAATTACTTTATATACTTATTTATTACGAATAACATACAATTAAATTGGCAACAGTTTATTTAATGTTGGAATTTCCTTCCGAACTGTATAGAACTCGTTTACTTTATTCCTAATCAACTATAAATCGAAACTGTCTTATGTTGATTTTCTTTTTTCCTCCTCTCCTCCTTTTACCAGGCATGGAAAACAAACCATCATTCGATGTGCCATCAGCTACGATTCACCTTATAGTAGTACTGGAAACACATTTAAAGAAGTCACAATAATTACCTAAGAAAATATAAAAAAACTAAAAGTATCAAAACAACTCACTCTAACTTACCGGTCAACTCTACCACGAACTTTAAATTATAAGATTGAGTTCGATTTACACCTTCTTCTTTCTGTATTTTACTATAGACATAGAAAACAATATTTCTCGCTTGAGATCGAATTGCCTTTTTGGATATTTTCACAAAAACAACAAATTCCAAGAACATAATCACAAAATTTTAGCAGCGGTTGACAGATCACGTACTTTGATTTGACGGGTCATACTTGACATTGCCATATGAAAATCAAATTTTTTATTTTTTTTTAAATGCCATCAGATTCTGGTAGAGCTATAGGGGATATCTTCAAGCTTACTTTTCAGATAGAGTCCAGTATGCTCAGGTATAGTACATATACAATGGGCTGGCATACTTTCAGGAATACGCGCTGAGTATGTGGCCACATAATGACAATTGGACCTCTACCCGGAGAAAGATATGGTCAAGAGATTCTTAAAGATTCTCTTTAATGTCCTCACCTCAACCCGATTAAGTATACCCTGAGAAAAGCTTAGAAGGCTAGTCAGAAGCCGCAAATTATTACCTACAGTTAGTACCCTCACAGCACTAAAACACGCCCTGATATAAGAATGGGAGAGAATATTGCATAATTCAGCTCTAAAACCTTTTCAGTATGACAAACCTCCTCCAAGCTGTTGTCAGGCCTCGAGGTGTTATTCAAAACCGCAATTTTATATAACATGTAAATGTAGTCTTTTTTTTTTTTTTTTTATAAAACAAGGGGGCAAACGAGCAAACGGATCACCTGATGGAAAGCGATTACCGTCGCCCATGGACACCCGCAACATCAGAGAAGTTGCAAGTGCGTTGCCGGCCTTTTAGGAGGGAATACGCTCCCTTCTTGAAGGTTTGCAGGTCGTAGTGGTCCGGAAATACTGCTGGCGACAGTTCATTCCAGAGTTTTACAGTACGCGGCAGAAAGCTTCGGGTAAAGCGCACGGTGGAGGACTGCCACTCATCAAGGTGATGAGGATGATAAATATTTTGTCGCATGGAACGGTGGCGAAAAGTTGCAGCAGGTATAAGTCCGAACAATTCCTCGGAGCACTCCCCGTAATATAACCGATAGAGGATGCAGAGCGATGCTACATCTCTACGTAGCTCTAAGGAGTCAAGCCTGTTTGAAACACTATGGCAGTCGACAATTCGAGCGGCCCTACGTTGGATACGATCCAGAGGGAGAAGCTGGTACTTTGGCGCCCCTGCCCAGAGATGAGAACAGTATTCCATGTGAGGCCGAACCTGCGCCTTATAGAGTTGTAGGCGTTGGATCGGACTGAAATACTGCTTTGACCTGTTCAGAACACCAAGCTTCTTGGAGGCTAACTTGGCCTTGCCCTCCAGATGATATCGGAACTGGACCTCGCTCGATATGTTAACACCAAGTATTCCAATGTTGGAGGAGACAGTTATGGGTATGCTTTCAAAACGAGGACATACGACCATTGGTAACTTATGTTACTTAGTCTATAAGACTAAGATTAAAATGGTAAATTTTTGTGTAAAGATAAAAATAATATACTGATATATATAATTTATTACTTTTAAAGAATAATACACAATACTTCTTGCACTATTTCCACTTTAATATTAAAGTGGAAATAGTGCAAGAAGTATTGTGTATTATTACTGTGAAACATGAATTTCCACCAAGAACCTACAGTACAATCAATAACACTTTTAAAGAATGCTGATAAATCTTGTTATAATATTTTGAAAAGTATGAAATTTGAAACGATTTGTAATTAGTTTTGCAGGCCAGTGTAATACTGTAATATTCAACTTAACAGGTATCCTTTATCGTTTCACTCTGTTCGTCCACCTGTCTCTCTTTCTATCTGCTCTTCTAGCTATATTGCGTCTAGACATCGGTATTGGTTTGATAAAAAAATATAATTTTATTATATTATAGTTATAAACACTTCACACCACGACCTCACAGAAAACCGGCGTGAAATAACGCTTGCGTTGTGTTTCGCCGAGTGAGTGAGGTTACCGGAGGCCCATGGGGGGGATTGGGGATTTTAAGGATCAGGAACGCAAGTCGCAGCACCAGAGGAGTTACAAGTGTAACTCCTCTGTTGCTGCGAGTGTCCATGGGCGGCGGTAATCGCTTACCATCAGGTGATCCGTCTGCTCGTTTCCTGGTTCATTACATAAAAAAAAAAACATGTATGGAAAGCCATCCCGGCTTTCCATACATCTGAAGTGTGTGTTGAATATTATTTCTTTTAAAATAAAGGAAAAGTTTTATACATGACATTTACGAAGTCAACCATTTCCAAGCAATCGGCCTCCAAATTGGTTTGACCCCCCTCTGTCATTTCTGAACTATGAAGATTAGGAACTTACAATTTTCCATGCTGGTAGATCATGGTAAATTCTCTTTAGGAAAGTTATTTTAAACGAAATCGAACAGTAAGATCAAGAAACTAAAAATCGTATTACGCTTTATAGTAACAGAACCCTCCTTAGACACGTCTTAACACGCTCTTGGTTAGGTTATTTTGACAAGCGTGTGTGTATGGATGTCTTTCGCTGACGCCTGTAGGAAATATTCACCTTAAATATTATTTTATTTAAAAACAGCTTTGTATTCTTTCACAAACAGTGTAGTAAAATCTGTTTTAGGATATTATTGACGACAATATTAATAAATAATAAAAGTAATGTATTAAATAATGAAACATTCCGGTTTATGTACAAGTTTATTACTATTATTAACATATTTTTGATAAATAAATAAAATATTTTTATTATTCGTTTTATTCGAAATATTCGAATATTGAACCCAGTCATATTCGAATAATGAAATCGTCGAATATTCGAATAAAACGAATATTCGAATATTCGAATAATATTCCCTAGTTATGAGAGTAAAGGAGGAGAGAGTGCTCTTGTGTACTGCGCACACACTTGGGCACTATAAAAAATTACTCCTGCGTAACTGGCCTGGTTTTAATGAAAACAGCCACCGTCACCGAAATCGGTGGGGGAGTTATTAAATATATTTATAATATATACCTACATACCTAATGTAGGTAAATGCGCCAAATTAACTTAATAAAAACACTTTAAATACCTTCTGTAAACAATATCAGTGCTGCTCTTGTGTACTGCGCACACACTTGGGCACTATAAAATAACACCTACCTGGCCTGGTTTCAATGAAACCGGCCACCGTAACCGAGATCGGTGTGGGGAGTCATTATTATTATATTATAAACGCTTCAACTAGATTTCTTTAATGCTCTATGCCTGATATGATTAATCTAATTGAATAATAATGTGTATTGTAAATAAGTAGGTAATTCATTAAACTTTGCTTACATTAATTTCACTCTTTTCACGAAATATTGAACGTAAAATTGGACGCCACACACGTGTGATTATGTTAAAAATCAAACTTCGTGTTATGGCAAGATGATCAATGATTAATAAATTTTTCTCTAATTAGCGTTTCAGAAACGCAAATTGATTTAACTATCTTGTTAACTTAACATACGCGTTAGTTGATCAACTATTTGATTAGCCTTTCAGAAACCGGGTGTGAAACTCTCAAACGGTATTTTTTTAAGGGCCCTATACGGCAATCGAGGGTCGGGAATATAAGAGAATTATACAGAAAAAGATACTCCACAACCTTGAAAAAAATCACACGGCTAGTTAATGAATGTTACTAGCCGCTGAAACATTCGAATTTAAGATAATATTTATGGATAAGTGTAAAAAAAAATCTGAATATCACTGAAAACGTGTAAATCGCACTCCCGTATTATAATAACTGAGTCGTAATTATCAAGAATTATTAAACTAATTTTATCAAATAATAAAGTTAAAACTATAAAGAAGTAGATGAAATCTTTATTTCTTAGTAAATATATTCTTATTTTGTGTTAAGAAATCATAAACTTGCCCAATTTTTTCGCTCAAATTCTTCATACAAATTACTATGAACTGGCGAGTTTCCACAAATACATGTGCGAGCGCCCGCTGCGGTCAGTACGCCACGCAATTCCGAGGAGAGAGCACGTCGCTTTACGCCGCATCCACAGATCGCGATCGAACCACAGTATAATTAATAATAGTAGGTACATTTGTTCTGTTGAGCAAGTAAATATTTCTTTTGGAACGAAGTTCCTTATGGCGCGTTGCAAAAGGGAGACGGAAAAAATTAAGACCAAAAGTTGTAACGACACTTTTTGCCATAGTGTGTTTCTCTGTCTCTCTCTCTGTCTCTCTCTCTCTCTCTCATCATCATCAATCAACCAAACCCAACAACCCTCCACACCAAAAACCCCACCCCCTATACAATGTAACCTCCCTCCCCCTCTAAAATTTTTTGACCTTACCAATAGCCTTCCCACGAAACCTCCCCCCATCCCCCCACCCATCAAAAATTCCCCTCGAGGCATATCTCAGTCAACTGGACCCCTAGACCCCTCGAGTCAGGTATCATTGGAATCGCGAGAACGAGCCCTATAATTTGGCTTAATCAGATCCCCTAAATTCCCAACGGGACCCGGGATATACCTCAAAAACCTCAAGAACCCCCCTCCCCCTCTCAAAAAATGTTGACCCCTCCAATAGCCTTCTCACGAAACCTCCCCCCTCCCCCCTCCCCCTCCCCCCCAAAATCCCCTCGAGGCATATCTCAGTCATCTGTACCCCTAGACCCCCCAAGTGAGGTATCATTGGAATCGGGAGAACGAGCCCTATAATTTGGCTCCATCAGATTCCCTAAATACCTCAAAAACGTCAAGACACCCCCCCCCTCCCCTCAAAAAATTTTTTTGACCCCTCCAATAGCCTTCTTACGAAACCTTTCGAAAATTGTTTTTGGACTTGTGGAATGGATTTCGATCAGGACTAGTGACTCGACTTAAACTCGCGACAGGTCAACAGGACAGAACAGGACAGGAAAATGCGGTCGGCGTTGTGCACTAAGCATGTGGCGTTCGTTCAATTTCCGCGAACCAGTTTTGAGGTTTTTAGGGCCATTTTGAAATTTAACGTATGGTGAAAACACTATTGAGAAAAAAAGTGTCTCCAGTTAAATGGCCCCACTTTTGAGATTTTTGGGGCCATTTTGAAATATGACGTATGGTGAAAACACTATGGAGAAAAAAGTGTCTCCAGTTAAATGGCCCCACTTTTGAGATTTTTGGGGCCATTTTGAAATTTGACGTATGGTGAATGGGGCCATTTTGAAATTGAAAATACTATGGAGGTGTCTCCAGTTAAATGGCCCCACTTTTGAATTTTAGGGCCATTTTGAAATTTGACGTATGGTGAAAACACTATGAAGAAAAAAGTGTCTCCGGTTAAATGGCCCCACTTTTGAGATTTTTGGGGCCATTTTGAAATTTGACTCTCGAAGTCTTTGGGGTATTGGTGACGACTATTGGTCTGGTCAAAAAATGTATGGTGTTGGGTTGGGACACTTCGTCGATGGTACCTGAAGGTTTACCGGTTCTGCTAAGGAGCAGCAGGCTTAGCATGCACATCGCAGAAACATCGGAGAGTCGACAAAATGAGAGATTGAAGAAACATTAATACCATTTCTAGCAAAATAGGTCTTATTGTAAGGCAGCAAGGTCGATGCATTGTCGTTTGGAAACAATCTTTCTTTTCTTCCCGAATTTTCTCTTTCTTTTCTCACAGAAGATTTCCCGACAGCCATTTTAAAACTAGATAATATGTCTGTTTAGAAATGTTGATTTCTATTGGCAACCTTGTCGCCAAGGATTAAGAACTATTTTGCAACTCACTATTTGGATAAAATATTTCTTCCTTAAATTTATTTCTTCGGATCGCCATGCTAAGCCCGCTGGTTGGTGTTCTTGAAAATTATTATACGAGGTGTGTGCAGGCGTGCGGAATTGCGGATTTAAACCGAAACGCGGCACGTTTGTATGCAGATGGTTTACTGTTCTTTATACTGTGGCGCGAGGCTCGATCGTTGTGAGAGTAGCGCTAAAAACCTAAACTTCGCGCGGCGCGTCTCCGAATACGGTCCTTAAACGTTATAACAATGTGAAACGCGCTCTGATTGGTCGATACGTCATAAAATCCGTTCATGGTAACATGTCACAATCAAAGTAAAATGAAAGTACTTTAAATACGAGAATTGAGGTTCGGATTACACCACGACGAGACGGAATGCAACGCGGCGCTGAATTTTTAAGATAGGTAAATGTCAATAAAAGTCAATGTCGTCTTGCAATAAAACGTGAATCTTTTTGTATAGTGAATGAAGTTCAATTTTGAACTAGATATCGCTGTGGGAATTGACCCTTAGGCAAAATGAAACATAGTTACACAAAACTAATACGATACAAAAAAGTATGAGATAGGTACATTTAATAATATTTTTATTATGTTTGCACATTACAGTATTTACTGCTTATACTTTTCATGCAAATATTCCGGGGAAAAGTGACCACATTACTCCGGTACATCCGGTACTCGGGCATATTGCGTTCATTTCCGGGTTTTACCAGCTTTTTGGCGGAAAAATGTTCATAATCTTTAATTATGGCTTCATTTAGCTGCAGTGTCCGGTTCTTTCGGGACAGCTGGTACATCAAATTGAACGATATTTTTAACTTTTAAAGCCGTTTTCATGGCAAGATTGAAAACGTTTAAAGCTCATTTCACGAGAATCGGTGCCGCTATCATGTGTTCCATTTTCAGCAAAAAACGAGCGTCATTAAAATCTGTCGGCTAGATAATGGCGCGATTGCGCTATCATTTAGAACGCCCGCGTTTGTGTAACTGTTCCTCGCGTTTGTGTAAATGTTCCTTGCGTTTTTGTTACTGTTCCTTTTTATTACAATTGAATTGCCTTTTGAATGGGCATTAAGGATTAATTTAACCAATTGTATCTTTGGCCATATAGTACATAATTTATACGTACATGCTTTACAAGTAATTGTTAGCAGGTCGCCGAATTTCTTACGCCGGTTCTTCAAGCCAGGTTAGTTCCCGAATCGGTCGCAGGCATCACGTAGAGGCAATAATTCTGTGAGATATGGATTTTTTTGATTTGATTTGACATTCCCGAAATATTTCAAACCAGGTTATAAGAAATGACTACACAATATAAGTAGTCATTTCTTATAACCTATATAATAATGTGTGTGCTCGGCCGATTAGATTAACTTCGATTTCAAAAATGGGCGCCATCGGAACATTCAAATGTTTTCTTTTTATTAATATTTAATTTATATAATAAAATCCCAAACAATACATAATAAGGTAAGGTCAAAAAAATAAAATAAAACAATGGGATATATTATTATCACCAGTGTTTTTCAAATAATTCTTCATCCTAAAGGGGCCGTGTCATGAAAAAGATTGAAAAACACTGATATACACAATAGTCTATATAGTACCGACGAAGCCGACCTCAGGAGAAAAGCCCATCCCTCATTGTACCGGGCTCAAATGTAGTTATACTCGCAGTTATAATAACTATAGGTAAGCGTGCCACCAACAGTCGACCGCCAATTAATTATGATTATTTATGAAATGCGATAAAAATCAGAATTTCAGTCCTACACTCGAGATCGCATCGTTATAATTAGTCTTAATTAATTAAAAAACTCACCGGTAATACGAAACTGATAAGGAACGTGATTAATTAAAATTAATGAATTGGGTACAAATGGAACGGAAAAATACTAGGAATTTTCCTCCGATATTTTACTTCACTTGAAATTAATCTTATGGTTTTGTGTAAACAACATTTTTCGTATTATAGGAGCTTGTCTGTTCAAAAAGTCTTATTTACCATATGCTATTTACCCAAATCTGTTATCTATACTAATATAATATATAGAGCTATAGAGGAAAAGTTTGTTTGTTTGTTTGCATCGAATAGGTTCCGAAACTACTGGATATATCCACGGGGAAGGACATAGGGTACTTTTTATCGCGGCAAAATTTACGGTTACCGCGGGATTCCCTTTTGTCGCGCACGAAGTCGCGCGCAACATCTAGTGTTTAATATTTTTGTAACCCCATATTGCAAAAGTAATATTAAAAGTTTTACGTGTCTGTCTGTCTGTTTGTCTGTTTGTGTGACTGTTCGTGACATCGTAGAGCCTAAAGGAAAGGTCCGAATATGATGCGTTTTTTTGTCTGAATGCATGATTGAGTGTTCATAGCTATAATTTCAGCTCGCTCACTGCTCAAAAATTCGGCGGTTACTTAAACTTTTTAATTTTGTTTTGAGCTACTGAGATTATTTGGCTCGCATTATGGCGTTCAAATAATAAAAGCATAAAAAAAACATTTCCGATTAAAGTAAAATTTTAATAAAAATGTATTAAATTTGTCCTCTGTTACAAAATGAACTTTAGGCTACGTCTGCTGACTGACTGTCAGCCGCCGAATGTGAGCAGGCAGGCAGGTATTTTACGTCCACACTATACTGATAAATCGGCCGCCGAATGTCCGCGTAATAACGTAATAACGTATTGTCGGTTAGGTGTGAACGAAAAGGTGAATATGTATGGAAATACCATAAGCTGCGTAACGCTCGCTTACTTTCGGCGGCTGACAGTCAGTTTGGTGTGAACGCAGCATTATGGTTGCGAAAACAGACATGAAAAAATAACAGCTATGTTATCAGTGACCTCATATGGTCAAGTGGGTTCAAAGCTAAATGTATATGGCGTTAACAATGCAAAATATTCACCACAAAAACACGGCCGTGTTTGTCCATTCTGTTTGGCAATAGCAAGTCAAATAAAACCTATAAAAACATCTCTTTGACGTTCCTCTGTTATAAAGTACCGTGTTTTTTCAGCGAATGTCCCCGAAAGCTCACAAACAGCGTTATCGGCGTACCTCTTTGTTAACACGTTTACACTGTCAAAGAAAATGGAGGCAGAAACGGTCTGCGCTTTTGGCGCTTTTCGCCGATCCAAAAAGCTTAGACGGGGTAAAGCTGCTTAAATGACTGGTGTATCTTTGAGCTTCAGATTATAAACTTTTTGAAGCATTTCACGGGCGAATTGCTCGAAGTTCCTGAGGTAACCAGATTATATTGTTGTGGAGTATAGAAAGCCCTTTACATTATTTAGGTTTATCTATTTAAAGTGCAGTTTCGTTTCTTTATTTAATTCAATTACAAGATTTAGTGGTTCTGCCCGCGTAAATATACAGTATTCACATGCACTTTCTATTATTAGTTAATTATACTACAAAGACACAATATATACTACATATATTGTGTCTATGTAGTAGGTTGTACATAATATATGTATTTGAAAAAAAAAACACGTGAACGCCATAATTTTTCGTGATGAAATGTATGTTTTGTCCTGAGCCTGAAATTACTACCATACCAAATTTCATCAAAAACCGTTCAGCACTTTTTGCGTGGATGATGTAGGTATATGAAGGGGGCTCCCATACAACAAACGTGATCTTTGTCAGTTTTGTACGGAACCTTCGTGCGCAAGTCCGACTCGCACTTGGCCGGTTTTTTATTTAATTTCATTTTAAAAGAATTAAGTTCGTGAGCGAAGGGTCTGATCCGTGAGTGGCATATAAACAAATATTCAAGTATATGACTCAACGTAAATAAACTTTTTATAACTGATTGAATGTACTGTTGGTTCTTGGTGGAAATTCATGTTCATAATAATATAACACAACTTTTTATACACACTTTTCCACTTTATTTAGATTTTTTACAATAATTAAATATAACACGACCGGTTTCGATTAACTCATCATCAGGTGTTGTGGTGTGTCTGGTGTGTCATCATCAACACCTGATGATGAGTTAATCGAAACCGGTCGTGTTATATTTAATTATTGTAAAAAATCTAAATAAAGTGGAAAAGTGTGTATAAAAAGTTGTGTTATATTATTAATAAACTTTTTATCTAGGACCTATCTAGCAACGATGATGTGGAGTGGTTGACATTATTGTGGGACTTTTTGACAGTAAATTAAGAAAACGTTTCTACTTTAGCTGTCAAAAGAGGCCATTTTGTGAGCTCTTATAATGTTATTTCTTATAAAGACGATACATCGACCTTGCTACCTTATAATAAAACCTATTTTGTTCCGAATGGTATTAATGTTTCTTCAATCTGTCATTTTTTTTTTCTTCGGTATTTTTTCTATGTGCATGCTGAGCCTGCTGGTTCAGCATGTTTCCCTGGCCATTCAGCGCGGCGATGCGGCTAGCGTCATGGGAACATTTGAGCCCGGTACGCTGCGGGGTGGGCTTTTCTCCTGAAGCTAACTTCGCAGGTAGGTATAGACTATAATGTATTATTCCATTGTTTTATTTTATTAAATCCTTACCATTTTGTATTTAGATAGTAAGTTTTTTATATTAATTGTATTTACCTAACTACTCATTTGATAATAATAATTATAATAGATTTCATTTATTATGTAATATAATAAATAATACATAATTAAGTACTCAGAAATTGCAAATTCCGGATTAATTATTATTAAAGAATTATAATATGCACTTTATTTTTATTCCATTGAAAGAACTCTATCGTAACTTTTTTTATTTCAGTGGTTTTTTTTTATTAGGTAATTAGGTAATTTTAGTAATTTACTTTTAATGAAGAATTTATTGCAACTTTCTATATAAAATTTCATTTGCACCTGACATACTGTTCAGGTCATAGAAAAATGTACTTTATGTAAGTAATGAAATAATTAAAACAAATCTTCACAATAAAGGTAGTCGGTATCTCCTATCGTTCCTTAATCCTTATCCTTAGTTTTGCGTTAAAAATTATAAAATTATATTTTTCATTATTGTCTTTTGTCAAAGGTGAAAGGAAGACTCATTTAATAAATTACAACGCAGTGTAGTCCAGTAGTCTAGCGCGATATATTTCAAATACATTTTTATTTTGAACTGTGCAAAAATTTATAGAGAATTCTCGGATTTGTGGAGCAACTTGGCACTTACCCGTTGAGCTGCGAGATAACTAACTAACTGAAAGTTTACTAAATAGCGAGTATTAAGTAAATTTAATTTTGAATTGATTTTTATAATATATAAGATGACAATTAATAATAATACCTATGTAATATCTATGGACGCTTTCACACCGCGTCAATCTGGTCTCGTGGCAAGTTCTCGAAGAACTTATATTACGGGTACCAGACAACGGAAATATATTTTTACTAAATAGGCATATATTTAAGATTTTTAATATATAATACACATCCATGACCCAGGAACACAGAAAACTTTTGTTCCCTGGCGGGATTCGAACCCGCGACCTCCGGCTTGAGCGCCAACGCGTACACCTGCACTGAGCCACAGAGGTCGTATAATACAATAAGCTACTTGACTCTTGTGTAATTTCATATATTGAAGGAGTATTTTCTTTAGTACTTGGCTTAGGAAAACGTATTCTAACGATATCATGAATTAAAATCTCTTAGATTGATAAATAAAGTTGATTAAAAAATATAAAATATTTTTGTTTTTTAATTTCTACTGATGAAAACACTTCGAAGCAACTTCCGGGAAGGATGTGACGACACAAACACAGTAAACACATAGGTACCTACTAGTGAAACGGAACGTGTTTCTGTAAATTAATATCCCACCAAAAACATTCTGTAAAAAACTAGCCAAGTCTCGATGGAGCTGCTTGTTTATCTCTAAAAAGTAATGAAATCTAGACTAAGTCGTGCCAAGTCTAAGGATCCTTACTGCGATTTATTTATTATTATAGTTAATGTTGTGTGACTTGGCCCTTGAAAATTCTTTATACGTTAGAAGTCAATTTTGTTTACACGTAATGTTATATCAGATTCTGTTGTAACTACCTATGTTTGTTAAGCGAGATAATAGCCCATACTGGTATTGGTAATTGGACGCTAGTGTCTTATTTTAGGCTGTTGTTGATTGTATAACACATGTATTGGAGCAATGGTGTTATGGAGCCCCTTTTGTACCCTTGTGTACTCTTCAACGGCCAAGTCACACAACATTTACTATAATAATAAATAAATCGCAGTAAGGATCCTTAGACTTGGCACGACTTAGTCTAGATTTCATTACTTTTTAGAGATAAACAAGCAGCTCCATCGAGACTTGGCTAGTTTTTTACAGAATGTTTTTGGTGGGATTTCACTTCTTTTTGTAGAAACGTAGGAATATTGATTTATTTTACTAGATTTTAGTGTAATTTGTTTATTTAATTTGTGTAATGTTCGAGTAGAATAAAGTTAATTGTTCGACTATTTCTTCTTGTAAACTTGTAAGTATAAGTATAAAAGCCAGTCTAGTCTTATCCAGAGTTTTCCTTTAATTTTATTTTTATGCGTATTAAAAGCAGAAGGGGAGGCATTCGCCCAGCAGTGTGACGCTACCGGCTAGATTAAATTAGAAGATGTGTCCCACTTCATTGGATTTTTGCAATGACAGTCGATTTTTTATGTACCAATAGTAGAAGGGGGCATTGCCATATCTCTAATCAGCTGAGACCAGCTGAGGGTTCTTCATCAGATACTTCAGACCTTCGATTTTTGACATCAAATGAAGTGGCCCACCAAGTTGAATATTTTTTGTAAAGGCAGTATGTCGATCTCTAATAGTTTGGTTGGGCTCTTGTGTTTTCTAATAAGGGTCACCAGGTACTCCAGATCTTCGATTATCCTAGTTTTTATAGTTTTTCCTTTATGTGGCCATTAAACCCTACTTCTGTACTAAATTTCAGCTCTCTGAGTTTATGGGAAGTACTAGTTCTATTCTGATGATCATGAGTGAGTGACTGGGTGAGTGTCATAAATGCGAAACTTTGCTTTCGTTTAACTTCGGAACTAAATAACCTACAGACTTAAAATTTTGGATTTTAAGTATGTGATTATACTTTACTGGATGACGAAAATTTCTGCGTTCTGGTCTTATCCAGAGGTTCTCAAATAGAGGCCTGAAAATGCGGCGAAATGGTTCCAGTAAATAATGGTACGGCAGTGTTTGCTTCGCGCTCGACTTGGCGGGGGCACTGCCGTGCCCCCAGATCGACGTTCTGGTCTTATCCAGAGGTTCTCAAATAGAGGCCTGAAAATGCGGCGAAATGGTTCCCGTAAATAATGGTATACGGCAGTGTTTGCTTCGCGCTTGACTTGGCGGGGGCACTGCCGTGCCCCCAGATCGATTATCCTAGTTTTTATAGTTTTCCCTTTATGTGGCCATTAAACCCTAACTCTGTACCAAATTTCAGCTCTCTGAGTTTATGGGAAGTACTAGTTCTATTTTGATGATCATGAGTGAGTGTATAAGTGAGTGAGTGAGTGTCGTAAATGCGAAACTTTGCTTTCGCTTAACTTCGGAACTGAATGACCTACAGACTTGAAATTTTGGATTTTAAGTATGTGATTATAGCTTACTGGATGACGAAAATTTCTGCGTTCTGGTCTTATCCAGAGGTTCTCAAATAGGGGCCTGAAAATGCGGCGAAATGGTTCCAGTAAAGGATGGTACGGCAGTGTTTGCTTCGCGCTCGACTTGGCGGGTGCACTGCCGTGCCCCCAGATTTTATAACATCTTATAAAGTCATGAATTAAGTATTTTGTTCTCTCTAATTCCATGCAGCATGCTATATTGAATTAGCACAAAATTTCCATGCTATATTGAATTAGCACAAAATGGTTTTCCTGTGTTCTTTTCCATGTTTGTTTTTAAAATCTTAACTTATTATTTATTTATGTCAAAACGTCAAACGGAACGTCACACGGCCATTTTATTACTACCGACTTTCATTGATTACAAAGAGTATTATATGAAATCGCAGCATAGATAATTGAAGAATAGTGTTTTCAGCGGTTTTTAAAAAGTGTGTTTCAAAGTATAACTTTAATTTAAGTTTAAAATAAAAACAAGGTCAAGTAGCTTATTATGTTCTATGAAATATCTCCCTAAAAGTAATAACTTTTAGGGACTGTTCACACCGAGACGCGATGTGGCGCGGCATTTTTAA
Source organism: Glaucopsyche alexis (assembly GCA_905404095.1). Lineage (NCBI taxonomy): Eukaryota > Metazoa > Arthropoda > Insecta > Lepidoptera > Lycaenidae > Glaucopsyche > Glaucopsyche alexis. Next base: position 18,026,336 of record FR990054.1, on the reverse strand, counting down.
GGGTCAGTTAACACCGCGAGGATAAGTGATGCTAAGCGGCGCTGCATTTTTAAGATATTAAGATAGCTATTCAAAATTTAACTTTATTCACAACACAAAATGTACACGTTTTGTATGACATCAGTCATAACTCATACCGACGGTCCCTACGTATAAAGCGACATGTCAAAAGTGGCGGTTTACAGGAGAGCGTAGTAAAGGTTCCAATCGTTCTACAAATTATGCTATGTACAAATATGAATATATTTTTATTATTTTGTTTTATTACATTTGTCAAGTTTAAAGTCATATTTATAAATATTAGATTTTTATAGATTTTCTTGATAAAACCGACAGATGACCGTTTCTACTTTGAATATTTTAACAGACAAATATAAGATAACCGTTTTTACGTAGGAAATAAAAAATACAGTATTTTAAAATATTATTCAGGCAAATGTTCAATGAAAATAAAGAATACTGTTATTATTTTCATTAGTTATATTGTAGTATAATGAATGAATATAACTAAAAAATAAACCATTATAAATGGCATTACGTTTGACAAGACCATGTTCGCGCCAAATGGCGCGCATTTTAAAACACAGTACAAACGGATACCTCTAGATATCCGCATCTACGACACTAATACTTTGTAATTATTGTACTTGTTCTCTTATACGTTTGGCAAACATGCTAAAAAACATATTTAAAAAAAAATTAGGTATGAGCGTATGGACAATCTAAAGCAATTTATGAAATAAAAAAAAAATGCCATTTTCGACATGACTTTTTGTACGTAGGGACCGTCGATACACTTGACGTGTCATTCGAACTCTTACAATGGAATACGCATCTTGTTGTGTAAACAATAAAGTTCGACTTTGAATAGCTATCTTAACAGTGCAGCGCCATGTCGCGTTTCGTTTCGTTTCGGTGTGAATTGACCCTAAGATACAAATGTATATTCTTCTAGAACACACAAAAACACAAGAGCAGAGAAAATCCTCTTCTCTTGTGTTTTTGTGTGTTTGTGTTCAAATATCAGGTTTCTTAGCCGCATGTCTATTTTAATTGTTCTTTCTTAATCTAAGTTAACAATTTAAACGTAGTGGTTCCGTAATACATTGGAGACGTTTAAAAATAGCTGTTTTGGAACGGGACTTTGCAGGATTAGCCGAAGGGATCGTCTCCATACCTGATCCTTTTATCTCCTAAGCCCTTTACTTATTACCTATCGACGAATGAAGATTCCATGTATTCGTGACTATTGTAGTGTACGTAGCATCGGGCTTACACCACAGAGTAAAAATATATACGTACAGAGGAACATCTTTCATAGTAAAACAATCCAAAGGAGATTTTTGATTTTTGGGCCAGCTCTATGTACACCACATAGGTAACAAAGAAAAATATAGAAATTTCATAAAAATACAAAAAAATAATAATGTTAACAAGGGTACATGCGTACAAAAATGATTATTTGAAGAGTTTTTTATTGCGAGAACCCTATTTTTAGGGTGGCCATGACAGTTGTTTTGACATGACTTTTGACGTAGTTGGCAGTTTTAGGAATAAAGGTCTTCTTGAACGTCATACGTCTTTCTTTGCCAAGTTATGTCATTGGCACTGTCAAAATTACATTCTTTGGATAAGATCCGATCTGCCATGTTTTATTTTACGTTGTGTTGCTCTCCTTGACGAAATAAATTAAAATGTACATTGAAACGAAGTGAAATAAAATAAAATAAAGGATATTAAACGGTTAATATAATTATTATGTAGCTATATAAATTACAAATAGTGTACATAGTGTAATATTTTTGTTTTTGATATTATATTTCGTATTTTTAATATTCTTATTAAGTTTAAACAATCATTGGACCACATATTAGTAAAAATTTGATATATTTTGTCGTAATGACAACCAACGGCACATCATAATTCTTCCCGAGCATGAGCTCACAAAATGGCCTCTTTTGACAGCTAAAGTAGAAACGTAGTTTCTTATTTTAATGTCATAAAGTCCCACAATAATGTCAACCACTCCACATCATGGCGGTCCTAGACAAAAAGTTTATTTACGTTGAGTCATATATACTTGAATATTTGTTCGTTTTTGACAGAATGTTATCCTGTATTAAGAACTATTTTGACCTTGTTATCATGGATTAAGAACTATTTTGCAACGAACTGTTTTGGATAGAATATTTCTTCTCTAGATTTATTTATATGGATCGCCATGCTAAGCCTGCTGATCATATTTATTTGATTGCTTACGCAGCGCGGTGCTGTTCGCATTTCGAACTCTTCTTGTGTAGTAATTAAAGTTTAATTTTGAATCGCCATCATAAAAATAGAGCGCCGCGTTGCATCACGTTGTGCATATCGGTGTGACTGACCCTTATACCTATATCTATACTAATATAATAAAGAGGAAAAGTTTGTTTGTAAGTTTGTTTGTTTGCATTGAATAGGCTCCGAAACTACTAGACCGATTATGATAAAATTTGGCACAGATGTAGAGTAGACCACGGGGAAGGACATAGGCTTTTTATCGTGGAAAAAAGTACGGTTTCTGTGAAATTATCTTTTACGCGTACGAAGTCGCGAGCAACAACTAGTGTTATTATAAGCCTAAAATAGCCTTTACATATGCAGCACCTACATACCTACCTACCTACAAAATGCTTCACATAATATATTATCATCGTGACCGATATATTAATAAATTCAATACCTACATAAAAATATATTTTTTATTATTCAATAAATAATTATTTAATGGTGAACATAAGTATTGTGTCAAGTTGAATGTATTCGCAGATACCAACATGAAAACATTATGATAATTCAGTGCTTAGAAATGGCATTTTACTAACTTAGATTATAAATTTAACAGTGTAGGTGTTACGCTAAAACGCACTTAACCCAAGGGTTGGTTCACACCACGCCGATACGCGACGCGACGTGGCGCTACATATTTTCGAAGCTAGCTGTTGAAAAATGAACTTTATTCGCTACACAAAAAGATACTCGTTTCATAATTATGACATCAGTCATATAATGCACGTGCACTGTGCAGCGCGGTGCGACATGACATTCGAACTCTTACAATGAAAAGAGATGTTCTAGAAATGTATGAGGCGTGGGCCAGCACTATGTACACTTTATGTAAATATAGCTAGGTACATAATATAGTAACAGCTGTTCCCTATTATTTATTTAATTTCACTTCGTTTCTTTGTACATTTAAAATAACTTCGTCAAGGAGAGCACCACAACGTAAAATAAAACATGGCGGATCAGATCAGAATTATCCAAAGAATGTAATTTTGACAATGACATGACTTTTGACAAAGAAAGACGTATGACATTCAAGAAGACGTCTCTTCGTCAACTACGTCGAGTGTCAAGTCAAAACAACTGTCATGGCCGCTCTAAAATAGACTAAAAATCGACAATCTCGCAATAAAAAACTCGTCAAATAATTATTTTTGTACGCACGTAAAATTAAAATTATTAAAAAATTAAAAAAATATATATATTTTTTTATTTTTATGAAATTCCCATATTTTATTTCTATTTACCTATGTAGTGTACATAGAGCTGGCCAAAAATCAAATATCTCTTTTGTTTCTTCTCATGTGACGAATAAAGTTCATTTTTAATAGTCCATACTTAATATTATAAATGCGAAAGTGTGTCTGTCTGTCTGTCTGTCTGTCACCTCTTCACGCTTTAACCGCTGAACCGATTTTGATGAAATTTGGTACAGAGATACTTTGAGTCCTGGGAAAGGACATAGGATACTTTTTGTCCCAAAAATTTGCGGTGTTCCCGAGGGATAATGTATTATTATTGTGTGTACTTTGACTGTATTTTACTGCTAAACGGTTGAATTGATTTGAATGAAATTTGGTATGGCAGTGGTTTATGCTTTGGACAAACGCCCAGTCTACTTTTTATCCCAAAAATATACAGTGTGCCCGAGGGATAATGTTTTAATTTGTGTACATCCATACTTCCATATCCATACTAATATTATAATTGCGAAAGTGTGTCTGTCTGTCTGTCTGTCTGTCTGTCTGTCTGTCTGTCTGTCTGTCTGTTACCTCTTCACGCTTAAACCGCTGAACCGATTTTGATGAAATTTGGTACAGAGATACTTTGAGTCCTGCGAAAGGACATAGGATACTTTTTGTCCCAAAAATTTGCGGTGTTCCCGAGGGATAATGTATTATTATTGTGTGTACTTTGACTGTATTTTACTGCTAAACGGTTGAATTGATTTGAATGAAATTTGGTATGGCAGTGGTTTATGCTTTGGACAAACGCCCAGTCTACTTTTTATCCCAAAAATATACAGTGTGCCCGAGGGATAATGTTTTAATTTGTGTACATCCATACTTCCATATCCATATCCATACTAATATTATAAATGCGAAAGTGTGTCTGTCTGTCTGTCTGTCTGTCTGTTACCTCTTCACGCTTTAACCGCTGAACTGATTTTGATGAAATTTGGTACAGAGATACTTTGAGTCCTGGGAAAGGACATAGGATACTTTTTGTCCCAAAAATTTGCGGTGTTCCCGAGGGATAATGTATTATTATTGTGTGTACTTTGACTGTATTTTACTGCTAAACGGTTGAATTGATTTGAATAAAATTTGGTATGGCAGTGGTTTATGCTTTGGACAAACGCCCAGTCTACTTTTTATCCCAAAAATATACAGTGTGCCCGAGGGATAATGTTTTAATTTGTGTACATCCATACTTCCATATCCATACTTACTAATATTATAAATGCGTACTAATATTATAAATGCGAAAGTGTGTCTGTCTGTCTGTCTGTCTGTCTGTCTGTTACCTCTTCACGCTTTAACCGCTGAACCGATTTTAATGAAATTTGGTACAGAGATACTTTGAGTCCTGGGAAAGGACATAGGATACTTTTTGTCCCAAAAATTTGCTGTATTCCCGAGGGATAATGTATTATTATTGTGTGTACTTTGACTGTATTTTACTGCTAAACGGTTGAATTGATTTGAATGAAATTTGGTATGGCAGTGGTTTATGCTTTGGACAAACGCCCAGTCTACTTTTTATCCCAAAAATATACAGTGTGCCCGAGGGATAATGTTTTAATTTGTGTACATCCATACTTCCATATCCATATCCATACTAATATTATAAATGCGAAAGTGTGTCTGTCTGTCTGTCTGTCTGTCTGTTACCTCTTCACGCTTTAACCGCTGAACCGATTTTGATGAAATTTGGTACAGAGATACTTTGAGTCCTGGGAAAGGACATAGGATACTTTTTGTCCCAAATATTTGCGGTGTTCCCGAGGGATAATGTATTATTATTGTGTGTACTTTGACTGTATTTTACTGCTAAACGGTTGAATTGATTTGAATAAAATTTGGTATGGCAGTGGTTTATGCTTTGGACAAACGCCCAGTCTACTTTTTATCCCAAAAATATACAGTGTGCCCGAGGGATAATGTTTTAATTTGTGTACATCCATACTTCCATATCCATACTTACTAATATTATAAATGCGTACTAATATTATAAATGCGAAAGTGTGTCTGTCTGTCTGTCTGTCTGTCTGTCTGTCTGTCTGTTACCTCTTCACGCTTTAACCGCTGAACCGATTTTAATGAAATTTGGTACAGAGATACTTTGAGTCCTGGGAAAGGACATAGGATACTTTTTGTCCCAAAAATTTGCTGTATTCCCGAGGGATAATGTATTATTATTGTGTGTACTTTGACTGTATTTTACTGCTAAACGGTTGAATTGATTTGAATGAAATTTGGTATGGCAGTGGTTTATGCTTTGGACAAACGCCCAGTCTACTTTTTATCCCAAAAATATACAGTGTGCCCGAGGGATAATGTTTTAATTTGTGTACATCCATACTTCCATATCCATATCCATACTTAATATTATAAATGCGAAAGTGTGTCTGTCTGTCTGTCTGTCTGTCTGTTACCTCTTCACGCTTTAACCGCTGAACTGATTTTGATGAAATTTGGTACAGAGATACTTTGAGTCCTGGGAAAGGACATAGGATACTTTTTGTCCCAAAAATTTGCGGTGTTCCCGAGGGATAATGTATTATTATTGTGTGTACTTTGACTGTATTTTACTGCTAAACGGTTGAATTGATTTGAATAAAATTTGGTATGGCAGTGGTTTATGCTTTGGACAAACGCCCAGTCTACTTTTTATCCCAAAAATATACAGTGTGCCCGAGGGATAATGTTTTAATTTGTGTACATCCATACTTCCATATCCATACTTACTAATATTATAAATGCGTACTAATATTATAAATGCGAAAGTGTGTCTGTCTGTCTGTCTGTCTGTCTGTCTGTCTGTTACCTCTTCACGCTTTAACCGCTGAACCGATTTTAATGAAATTTGGTACAGAGATACTTTGAGTCCTGGGAAAGGACATAGGATACTTTTTGTCCCAAAAATTTGCTGTATTCCCGA